>ML661885.1:33240588-33625448 GCA_007570785.1 Antilocapra americana
GGGAGAAGGGCATTGAAGCATGTTAATTGTCATGTGTCTAATCAATCGCCAGCCCAGGATTGATGCTCGGGATTGGTGCAGCGAGATTTCCCGGGGGGGAGCGAGGAGGGAGGGGGGATCCGGAGGGGAAGCATATGTAAACCCATGGTGATATCATGACAATGTATGGCAAAAACAATAAAAAAAAAAATTTGTGCTTCTATTGTAGGGGACAAGGGATGGATCCCTGATTAGGGAACTAAGATCCTACATGCTGTACAGTGCTTCCAGTAAAAAAAAAACAAACTGTTAATGTGTGTGTGTGTGTGTGTGTGTGTGTGTGTGTGTGTAGCTCAATTGTGTCCAACTCTTTGCAATGCCATGGACTGTAACCTCTGTCCCTGGGGTTCTCCAGGAAATAATACTGGAGAGGGTTGCCAGGATCTTCCCGACCGCAGGTATCAAACTTGAGTCTCCCTCAATACAGGCAGATTCTTTACCTTCTGGGCCATCAGGGAATCCCCTCAGAAATTCTTAAAAGTGAGAAAAGCTTAACATGTAAAAAAATTACAGTGTGTTGTGTAGGAGATGTCACATAGAGAAAGATAATAAGTGCTTAGGGAACACAAAAGAAAGGGAGATTAAACCTGTAAGTAAATGAAGATGGGAAAGATATGGAAGAAGAGTTCACTGGTGTGTGTGTGTGTGTGAGCTCAGATGCTCAGTCGTGTCCAACTCTGTGTGAGCCCATGGACTGTAACCCGCCTGACTCCATGACCTGGAAAATGGGATTTTCCAGGCAAGAATACTGGAGTGGATTGGCATTTCCTACTCCAGGGCAGCTTCCCAACCTAGGGATCGAACCCATGTCTCTTATGTCTCCTGCATTACCAGGCAAGTTCTTTACCACTAATGCCACGTGGAAAGCAGCGAAAAGCCAAAGAATAAATAGAAGTTGCCTGGTAAATAAATAAATTGTAAATGAGGGCAAATGGAAAGCTTGCATTTGTACCAGAGACTTAAAATTCTTGTAAACTGGATTAGTCTACTGGCCTCAGTCACCAGCACCTGAGTGCTCAAACAGGAAAATAAAAATCTGCATTCAGATGTCTACCATCAATAGACTTCACTGATTTTCTTCGATTTTTTCTTTTCAGTTGAAGCATTAAATATGGGTAAATGTTTTCTCCGAAGAGGTGAGCAAAGCTGACTTGATTATGAGTCTGTAACATTAGACCTGCTTCAAAAGAAAGCATCAGCCAAGAGATTCCACTGCCAACTAAACGGAATGACTCAGATCACACCTGAATGGCTCCTGCTCCTCTTTCCTATTTCCAAACACTTCCTCAGTTTGTCTAAAATATTTAATTTCCTTTTGTTACCTTGCATTAAATCAATCAAGTTCAAGATTCAGTCAATTCGAATGATAAAGTTCATTTTTCAAAGTGAAAAAAAAGATAAATGGTATAGGAGTGTGGGTAAGGAGGATGGGCTGTAGTCATTCACATGTTAGGATTAGTTTGCCTCCTTCCCAAGCCACAGCTTCCAGTGTGTAAGAAACCATTCGAAATGCAGATGGCAGTGTTGTGGCTGGAATTATGAATGTGCTTATAGTCAAGGAGATCTAGTTTGAATCTTGCCTCTACCATTTTACTATCTTTTGAGCTTGAGAAAATTATTTAATGTTTGGGTATCTCAGTTTTCTTACCTCTAAGATAAGAGAAGCATGGTTACCATTATTGTTATATTACATACATACTTGATTAGCACAGTGTCCAGAGCTTGGTTAAGCAGCCAGTAAGGGCAGTTACAGATGCTAGAGTGGAGAAAAGGAGATCGTTTTGTAGCAAAAATGAGTTCCTGGGGAAATGGAAGACAACATAGGCATACTTTGCCTTCTCAGTACTTTTGCCTGTGACAAGATCACAGTTGTAAACTCAACAACAGCATGACAATCAATGGTTGAAGTTGATACAAACACATTACCATGTGTTCAGGATTTTTGGTGATAAAAAAAATCATGGATGGTTCATTCATACTGTATCATTTGATCTCAAATTTGATGATTCTGGATTTTTGTTTTCACTCTGACTTTTCTTCTTATGACTGGTCCTTACAGATTTAGGGCAGCAGAACTACACAGGTGCTTAAGGGAAGTGCAAAGAGTGTCTTAAATGTGAATATTTAAAGTGTCCGTTTCCTGGACTGCTTTGCAAAGGCATACCTTACCAGAACTTGTTTTGAAAGCACTTTATAGCTGACACTTATAAGATTCTTCCTTTTAAAATACATACACATTGAGTACAAACTGAGCCAGAAGTGTTATTTTTTTTATCTGCTTGTCATCAGCATGTTAACATTCCCCAGCTGCCCATTTTAAAAGGACAAGGGAGCCTCTCCATGTTGTGAGCTTGTTGGACTCTTCCTCAGAGCAGTCACTGTGAAGGGATCCTCTTCAGATTCCTTCACACTGCTTACACTAAACTCAAAGTCGCGCCCTTGAAATGTGATGGATTAAAACTGCATTTTCATTTCTCTTTTTCTAAAACATGGATAATGTAGTTAGTTGACAGAAGCAACTGTATTTTATGATCAGCAGCATAAACTATAAACCTCAAGGCAATTCTTTTCTTGCCAGTAGTTGCCCTTGATAATAAAATAATTACCACATTAACAGCATTCACTCTATTTCAGCACTGAGGATTTTTCCCACAAAGCATGCTGGAGAAAAGTGCCAGGCCACAAAACAGTTTAATCCTATTATTTCTGCATTTCACCCTGGCTTGGTTCAAGTATAAATGCCCATGCTCTCTGGGTTATTCCACCTCTGAAAGGCACAGGGAATTTTTTTTTTTTCAATTTTCAATGAATAACAGTATACTAATGTGAAATTGTTTATGGGACTTGTGACTCCACAGCTTTAAAGCAAGCATTTATGTTTTTAATATGAAGTATTCAGCCATTGTTCTGTGTATTTGAGAGGTCTGATCTCTGTCCTCAAACCATACTCACATATTTTTGGTTCTCCATGTTTTCTCATGGCCTCAGGCTTTGCTCATCCTGAGCTGCTGAGAACTCTCTCCCTGTCCACTGCTCCTCAACTCCTTTTACCATCTAACTCCTGTTCACCATCCAGGTGTTGGTTCAGTTATCATTTCCTCCAGGAAAGCTTCCCTAATTCCTTTAAAGCCTTCCCTAAACCTAATTCTAGGTTAAGAGACATGAGTCCCTATACACTTCTCACATTACAATTTGATTGCCTCTTTACTTGCAGAATTCTCCACTAGACCGAGTTATCTGAGATCAGAGACACTATTTTATTTATAGGATATCTTTAGTACTTGCAAGGAACAGAGTTTGATGTTTAGTAATATTTCCTGAAGTAGATATTTATTTTTTCTTCGTTCTTTTCCTTCCTGTCCTATGGTCAGTATTTGCTCCCCTCACCCATTAACCTTGGTTAACTTTGGGGTGTGTGGTTTGCTTTAACCAATGGGATGTGAGCAGATGTAACACATCTGGACAGAAACTTCAAATGCACTTGCGTGGCTGACAGTCCTCTTATTCCTGCCTTCCATTGTCAGGAAGGCATCTTTCAGACAGTGGCTCCTCCTCAGACTTGATTCAAAGAGAGAAGACACAGCGATGCAAGCTGAACCCAAAAGGGCCCAGCAGAACCCAGCAACATGAATGACAAGTGACTGTTGTTGCAAGTTGCCAGAATTGGGGTTATTCATCACCACAAATAATCAACAAAAATTTATTAATAAATTTATACCTAGAAGCATGAAAATACTATAACAACAATAACAGTAAACTCATGTGTGGGGTTAATTGTACTGTGCCTGTTATGGGAGCCCCTGATGTTAAAGGAGGCTGGAAAAATGACCTATTCTCTGCGATGATGAAAGTTTTGGTAGTACTGCTACTGCTACCTGAGATGACTTGAAAGTCAGAAAATATACCTTTAAACTTTCAAAGAATTTTCAAGACAGAATGTTGGTAGCCAGAATTGCTTATTAGGCTTTGTAAGGAAGAATAAACTCAGAAAATAATTGGAATTTTTTCAAATGAGAATAGGAGGGAAAAGAAGGATGCAGAAATCCAGAGGCATGGTTGAAAGATATTACTATTTCTCATCTCCAGCCAATAAATCATTTGCAGATTAAGACAAAGACTCAATGCAAAGACCAAGTCAAGGGCATGGATAGTCATTTTCTAATTCTGTGTACATTCTATTACATAGAATAATTTTAATTATTTTTGGTGAATTAAAGCATATCAGCAATTTAGCAAGCTGACCAAATGCTGAATATGAAATTACCATATTCTCATATAGTAACATGTAGGTGATTTTTAAGATAGTAGGTGATTTTCAGTATACCATCAAAGAGATTTTTAAGTGGATAAATAGAAGGAGCAACTTATATTATCTATTATCTTTGAGAAGCATATTATGAAGATTAGAGGACAAGAACAGTCTCCAAAAAGCAATATAATAAAGTGCCTATAAAGAGTTTTTGTCATTGTTCATGAATATGAAAAGTTAATATTTACATTCTATTAAGTAAAAGTAAACCCACTTAATGATAATAATATGATGATGATCATGGTGATTCAGGCTGGGGAGCAAAGACCAAATCAAGACTGTTATAAACCACACCATTTGTTAAGACCTCTGATTCCTTTAAAGTAATCCCCAGTAAGTCATTTCACTTGTACAGGATGGCTCGTAGTAAAGAAACCATAGATTGGCTTAATGAAGCCTAAAAACTACAAATTATCTGTAATTAAGCCTAAAAGAATGTCTTATAATTACTAATCTGGCTATTGGCAGGAAGCACTAATAGGAAATAGAGATATTAAAAAAAAACTCATGTTTTTTTTAAAAATTGTGGTTGCCAAAATTGCTACTACCAGGCTGAATTAAAAGAGTTTGTGATTGTTTGAGCAATAAAACTACCCTTGAGCTCTCAACTTTTTTGACAGGATGAAGAAGCAGTTGGGCAGCCAAGGATGGACATTTCTCCCAAAGAGGATATTGGAAAAGGAAGGACTCCTCAGAAGTTGAAGTCAAGAGTCATGAAGTACAGTAGACTGTGAAGCTACTCCTAGGTAACAAAATCAAAGATTGATTAAGCAAAGTTCCTTACACAAAGATTAGTAGACCTTATAACAATTCCTCCATCGGATATCAGAACTTCTGTGAACCAGTGCTTTCTGGGTTCCCCCGCCCCTTTTCCCCTTTCTAAATGAGAGTGTTTGCTGTGGTTACACTAGTTTATTATGGTTGTGAAGGTATGTATTTTATCACAGGTAGGTACAAATAGCAAGTGTTTTATTTCATAGGACTTGGCTCAATAGAGCTACATTTGGGCATGATATAAACTCAAGATCCTGAATTTCAAGCTATAGGTTTAGATCAGACTTTGGAGTATCTTTAGGATCTGGTGATTACATTTTGTTTAAGGGAAGGAAGTGAATGTTTGTGAGAGCAAGCTGTGGTAGGTTATATTATTTCACAAATATTTATTCCCTCCATACGCTTGCCATGCTTCTCTGTGAGACAGTCTATTTTCCTTTCCACTGACTTTGGCCTGTGTGATATTACTTTCTTTGGCAAATAAATTGCCTCAGTAGAAGTTTTAAATGTGCTTGCAAATGTGCCGTACCTTGTGCATGGTTTGGTATCCAGTTCTGATACCAAAATAAGGATATTTCCCTCCAAACTAAGGATAGCATGTCAAGATACTAGCTTACTCCTTGTAAGTACCATGAAAAGGTACTTGTCACGGAGCCAAGGTTTAGCTCAACCAAACTCGGCAGAGCCTCCACTCTTATGAACTTAGGCAATCAAAACATATTTGTTGTTATAACCCACAGAGCTATTGGGATTGTTTGTTATAGCAAAACTGGCTAACAAATTTTGAATGGATTTGTGGCTGAAAATAAGGAAGAATTATATTGTCTATAAAAGTGCTTGTTTTATATAGTAAAACCACTAAGAGTCTGAATGTACATACATACATGAACTCAATCGGAATTATTTGTAGGAGGAACTAAGAGATACTAGTTACGTTGCTTGGTTATTTGCTACTTGGACAGTAGTTTTTAAGTCAAAAGTAGTGACCCTAGATTGAGAGACCAAGAGGGGATTTTAAATAGGCTTTTCAGGTATTTTCCTTTTAAAAAACAAATCAGTAAGTATTTATAGACCCAAAAGATCTAAAAGAAATTCCAGTATAGATTAGAAGATAGATCAGTGTTTCCGAAGATGTTGATACTTAAGGAAGAGCTTGCAGATTTAAATAAGGAAATACCAATGTTGAATGTTTGAAACATTGATTGTCTAATCTTGTATACACATGTCAACTTGAGGAATGAGATTCTGTACCTGATGGTACAGAATGGTTTAGTTGCTAAGACATGTCTGACTCTTGTGGCCCTGTGGACTGTAGCTTGCCAGGTTCCTCTATCCATGGGATTTCCCAGGTAAGAATACTGAAATGGGTTGCCATTTTCTTCTCCAGTGGATCTTCCCAACTCTTTATACCTGGGATACAACTCAATTATATATTTTTTTATTTTTTGAATTTTCATCATCCTATAGTAGAGAGTACTTTTTAGATGTAAAAACAAAAATGATAAGGGAATTTTACTTATAAGTATGCTTTGAATGGCATTTATGTGTCACTGAGGAAACTGAATTGATGAATGTTGTGGCAAAACCCCAGAGAATTATGAGTTCATAACTTAATTAGAAGCTCCACATGCAGAAGGAAGTATCTTAATAGACTTACTTAAAAAGATCTGTCATCTGACTAAAGGGCTGACTAACCCCCTTATTCGTCTTGTTAAATGTCCTTGCAATTGTGAGAGTTAGCATCATCAGTATAATTTTTAAATTCTAGAAAGACATTTTTATAAGAACAGGTCTCATATCATGGGTTTCTAGTTTTCTGAACTTTAAAATAACATATTGTACTCATAAAAATAACATAAATTAAGATATATGTCTATATATACCCACAACTATCCTTCTTAAGAGAGAGAATTGGTGTACTGAGTCACTCATGAATCCATTCACTGAAAAAGTTTTGAGTACTTGCTGCATGCCAATTTCTCTTTCTAGTTTTTTAGCTGAAGTAGAGTTACAATGTTGTGTTAGTTTCTGGTGTACAGCAAAGTGATTCAGTTATATATTTTTTTCATATTCTTTCTCCATCATGGTTTATTATAGGATATTGAATATAGTTCCCTACGCTATACAGTATAATCTTGCTTTTTATCTATTTTATATATAGTAGTTTGTATCTGTTAATCTCATACTCCTAATTGTATCTCTCCCCGACCCTCTTTCCCCTTTGGTAACCATAAATTTGTTTTCTATGTCTGTGAGTCCGTTCCTGTTTTCTAAATAAGTCCATTTGTGGCATATTTTAGATTTAATATATGTGACATCATATGGTATCTCACTTACCATCACTTGGTCTGATAATCACTAGGTCCATCCATGTAGCTGAAAATGATACTATTCTATTATTTTTTATGGCTGAGTAGTATTTCATTGGGTATCTGTACCACTTCTTCTTTATCTATTCATCTGTCAGTGGACATTTCAGTTCAGTTCATTTCAGTCACTCAGTTGTGTCCAACTCTTTGGAAACCCATGGACTGAAGCACACCAGGCCTCCCTGTCCATCATCAGCCCCAGCAATTTACTCAAATTCATGTCCATTGAGTCAGTGATGCCATCCAACCATCTCATTCTCTATTGTTCCCTTCTCCTCAGCCTTCAAATCTTTCCCAGTATCGGGGTCTTTTCATATGAGTCAGCTTTTTTTTTTTTCCAAGATGTTTACTTATTGTATTTATTTGGAAAACAATATACTAAACATCAAAAACAAGTTTTATGAACAGGCATTTTAAATGTTTAACATTGAACTAACACAACAACAAAATGTCTAATTTAGTTTGAATATCTGAAACACCTTTATGATACTTATTTTGCTAAATGGGTATGATATGAGAGTTACGTATACATGGAAGTGAAGTGAAAACTACTCAGCTATTCTTTTTCACCCCATGAAATCCAAGAGATTTCCCAAGCAAGAACAGAATACTGGAGTGGGTTGCTGTTTCCTTCTCCATGAGTCAGCTCTTCACATCAGGTGGAAAAAGTATTAGAGTTTCAGCTTCAACATCAGTCCTTCCAATGAACACCCAGGACTGATCTCCTTTACGATGGGCTGGTTGGGTCTCCTTGCAGTCCAAGGGACTCTCAAGAGTCTTCTCCAACACCACAGTTCAAAAGCATCAATTATTTAGCACTCACCTTTCTTTATACTCCATCTCTTACATCCATACATGACTATTGGAAAAACCATAGCCTTAACTAGATGGACCATTGTTGACAAAGTAACATCTCTGCTTTTTAATATGCTATCTAGGTTGGTCATAACTATCCTTCCAAGGAGTAAGCATCTTTTACTTTCATGGCTACAGCCACCATCTGCAGTGATTTAGGAGCCCAAAAAAATAAAGCCTGCCACTGTTTCCACTGTTTCCCCATCTATTTTCCTTGAATTGATGGGACCAGATGCCATGATCGTAGTTTTCTGAATGCTGAGTTTTTAAGTCAACTTTTTCACTCTCCTCTTTCACTTTCATCTAGAGGCTCTTTAGTTCCTCTTCACTTTCTGCCATAAGAGTGGTATCATCTGCATATCTGAAGTTATTAATATTTCTCCCAGCAATCTTGATTCCAGCTGTGCTTCTTCCAGCCCAGAATTTCTCATGATGTACTCTGCATATAAGTTAAATAAGCCCGGTGACAATATACAGCCTTGACGTACTTCTTTTCCTATTTGGAACCAGTCTGTTATTCTGTGTCCAGTTCTAACTGTTGCTTCCTTACCTGCATACAGGTTTCTCTAGAGGCAGGTCAGGTGGTCTGGTATTCCCATCTCTTTCAGAATTTTCCACAGTTTATTGTGATCCACACAAAGGCTTTGGCATAGTCAATAAAGCAGAAATGGATATTTTTCTGAAACTCTCTTGCTTTTTTCAATGTTCTAGCAGATGTTGGCAATTTGATCTCTGGTTCCTCTGCATTTTCTAAACCCAGCTTGAACTTCTGGAAGTTCATGGTTCATGTACTGTTGAAGCATGGCTTGGAGAATTTTAAGCATTACTTTACTAGCATGTGAGATGAGTGCAATTGTGTGGTAGTTTGAACATTTTTTGGCATTGCCTTTCTTTGGGATTGGAATGAAAACTGACCTTTTCCAGTCCTGTGGCCACTGCTGAGTTTTCCTCATTTGCTGGCATATTGAGTACAGCACTTTCACAGCATCATCTTTCAGGATTTGAAATGGCTCAACTGGAATTCCATCACCTCCACTAGCTTTGTTTGTAGTGATGCTTTCTAAGGCCCACTTGACTTCACATTGCAGGATGTCTGGCTCTAGGTGAGTGATCACACCATCATGATTATCTGGGTTGTGAAGATCTTTTTTGTACAGTTCTTCTATGTATTCTTGCCACCTCTTCTTAATATCTTCTGCTTCTGTTAGGTCTATTCCATTTCTGTCCTTTATCGTGCCCATCTTTGCCTGAAATATTCCCTTGGTATCTCTAATTTTCTTGAAGAGATCTCTAGTCTTTCCCATTCTATTGTTTTCCTCTATTTCTTTGCATTGATCACTGAGGAAGACTTTCTTATCTCTCTCTCCTTGCTATTCTTTGGAACTCTGCATTCAAATGGGTATATCTTTCCTTTTGTCCTTTGCTTTTTTACTTCTCTTCTTTTCTCAGCTATTTGTAAGGTCTCCTAAGACAGCTATTTTGCCTTTTTGCATTTCTTTTCCATGGGAATGATCTTGCTCCCTGTCTCCTGTTCAGTGTCATGAACCTCCATCCATAGTTCATCAGGCACTCTTTTCATCATATGTAATCCCTTAAATCTATATCTCACTTCCACTGTATAATCTTAAGGGATTTGATTTAGGTTCTACCTGAATGGTCTAGTGGTTTTCCCTACTTTCTTCAATTTCAGTCTGAATTTGGCAATAATGAGTTCGTTATCTGAGCCACAGTCAGCTCCTGGTCTTGTTTTTGCTGACTGTATAGAGCTTCTCCATCTTTGGCTGCAAAGATATAATCAATTTGATTTCATTGTTGATCATCTGGGTGATGTTCATGTGTAGAGTCTCCTCTTATGTTGTTGGAAGAGGGTATTTGCTATGACCAGTGCGTTCTCTTGGCAAAACTCTATTAGCTTTTGCCCTGCTTCATTCTGTACTTCAATGTTAAATTTGCCTGTTACTCCAGGTGTTTCTTAACTTCCTACTTTTGCATTCCATCCAGTACCCTGTAATGAAAAGGATATCTTTTTTGGGTGCTAGTTCTAAAAGGTCTCGTAAGTCTTCATAGAATCATTCAACTTCAGCTTCTTCAGCATTACTGGTTGGGGCATAGACTTGGATTACCGTGATATTCAATGGTTTGCCTTGGAAACGAACAGAGATTATTGTGTCATTTTTGAGATTGCATCCAAGTATTGCATCTTGGACTCTTTTGATGACTATGAGGGCTACTCCATTTCTTCTAAGGGATCTTACCCACAGTAGTAGGTATAATGGTCATCTGAGTTAAATTCACCCATTCCAGTCCATTTTAGTTCACTGATTCCTAAAATGTCAATGTTCATTCTTGCCATCTCCTGTTTGGACCACTTCTAATTTGCCTTGATTCATGGACCTAACATTCCAGGTTCCTATGCAATATATCTCTTTACAGTGTTGGACCTTGCTTCTATTACCAGCCATTTCCACAACTGGGTGTTGTTTTTGCTCTGCCTTCGTCTCTTCATTCTTTCGGGAGTTATTTCTCCACTGGTCTCCAGTAGCATATTGGGCATCTACCAACCTGGGGAGTTTATGTTTCAGTGTCCTCTCTTTTTGCCTTTTCATACTGTTCATAGGGTTCTCAAGGTAAGAATACTGAAGTGGTTTGCCATTCCCTTCCCCAGTGGACCACCTTTTGTCATAACTCTCCACCATGACCCGTCCATCTCGGGTGGCCCTACACGGCATGGCTCATAGTTTCATTGAGTTAGACATGGCTGTGGTCCATGTGATTAGACTGGTTAGTTTTCTGTGATTGTGGTTTTCAGTCTGTCTGCCTCTGAAGGAGAAGGATAAGAGGCTTATGGAAGCTTCCTGATGGGAGAGACTGACTGAGGGGGAAGCTGGGTCTTGTTCTGATTGGACCATGCTCAGTAAATCTTTAATCCAATTTTCTGTTGTGTTCTGTTGTGTTGTGGAGATGTGTTCCCTCCCTGCTATTTACCTGGGGCCAAAGTATGGTGGAGGTCATGAAGATAATGGTGACCTCCTTCAAAAGGTCCCATGCATGTACTGCTACACTCAGTGCCCCCAGCCCTGCAGCAGGCTGCCACTAACCCACGCCTCCACTGGAGACTCCCGGACACTCCCAGAGAAGTCTGGGTCAGTCTCTTGTGGGGTCACTGCCCCTTTCTCCTGGGTTCTGGTGCACAAGGTTCTGTTTGTGCCCTCCAAGAGTCTATTCCCCAGTCCTATGTAAGTTCCGGCAGCTCTGTGGTGGGGTTAATGGCAATCTCCTCCAAGAGGGCTTATGCCATACCCAAGTCTGCTGCACCCAGAGCCCCTGTCCCTGTGGCAGGCCACTGCTGACCTGTACCTCCACAGTTCGGAGACAGAACTCAAACACAGTTCTGTCTCAGTCTCTGTGGGGTCCCTGGGTCCTGGTGTGCATAAAGTTTGTTTGAGCCCTCTGAGCGTCTCTGGTGGAAATGGTGTTTGATTCTAAATGCAATTCTAATTCGCCCCTCCTACCATCTTGCTGGGTCTTCCTCCTTTGCCCTTGGACATGAGGTGTCTCCTCATAGATGTTCCAGGACCTACCATCTTACTGGGGTTTCTCTGACCTTGGACGTGGGGTATCTTCTTTCAGCCAATCCAGCGAAGCGCAGCTGCAGCTCCTGACCTTGGATATGGGGTATCTCCTCTCCACCACTCGCCACTCCAGCAAGTGGACATTTAGGTTGCTTCTATGTCTTGGCTGTTGTAAATATTGCTGCAGTAAACATTGGGGTACATATGTCCTTTTGAATTATGGTTTTCTCCAGATATATGCCCAGGAGTGAGATTGCTGGATCATCTGGCATCTCTATTTTTAGTTTTTAAAGGAAACTCCATATTGTTTTCCATAGTGACTGCAGCAATTTACATTCCCAACAATAATGTAAGTGGTTCTCTTTTCAAATAACATCCAACATTTGTTATTGGAAGATGTTTAATTTTTTATTCTATTTGTTTATTCTTGGCTGTGCTGGGGCCTCATTGCTTTTGTGTGGGCTTTCTCTAGTCGCAGCAATGGGGGCTGCTCTTAGGTTGCGATGCTCAGGCTTCTCATGGAGTGGCTTCTCTTGTTACGGAGCACAGGACCCAGGCTCTAGGCAAGTGTGCTTCACCAGTTGCAGCATGCAGACAGAGGAGTTGTGGTGTGTGGGCTCTAGGGCACGTGGACTTTAGTAGTTGTGGCACACAGGCCCTAGAGCACAGGCCTAGTAGTAGAGGTACATGAGCTTAGTTTCTCTGCAGCACATGAAACCTTCCTGGACTAGGGATCGAACCTGTATCCCCTGCATTGGCAGGCAGATTCCCATCCACTGTGCCACCAGAGAAGTCCTATTTGAAAACTTTTAAATGATGGGTGTTCTCATCAGTAAGAGGTGAAGCAAACCCATCTTTGATCAACTGAGATGGAATATAAAATAAATGACTGTCTACTCCAGGAACTTATGATTCAACAAGTGTGTCAAGATTCATATGTATGAAACAGTTAAGTAATAAACTCAAGGTGATGAATTATTTTTGTGTTGAAAATAATGGTTCAGGAAATAAATGCTTTGGACTCTTGGAGACAAAAATGAATAAAAGGAGGGCCAAGGCAGTTTCATAGACAAATGAGACTTATAGATCAAAGATGATCTTTCAGTTGGGTGAGATTTTTTTAGGTGAGTTCTAAGAACAAGAATCAAGATGTAAATACAGGAAGAAGTAAAGAGAGCACAGTAGTATCTTAAAGAGACTAAATTACTGAGTAGCTTAGTATTGAAGGAAAGATGTTATATGCCATATTTTTACTTGAAACCTTTGCTGGTTTCACAGACAACAATGTTGCAATTGGGAACTGTGGCTAGCAGAACTAAGATGAGGATAGCAGAGCTTTTTTGGGCATCTTTTGCCAGCACAGTGGTTATTACAGGTAGCTAAGAGAGAAGCATTGCTAGGACATAGGACTTTTCCTGACTTGAAGAGCTAAAGTTAGTTCTAGTCAAAAAGTACCAGTTTATCCATGTCTTTACTGAGCTATTGTTGCCTGAAATGTGAGAAACTATTATACTTGATGGGGAATAAGTGCAGAGATACTAGTACTATTTGGTTCTGTAGCGAACAATCAAGAGACTCCTTATGCCAAATGATTTCAGCTTTTTTCACTGTGGTCCCCAGTAAGAAACTCATTTTAAATCACAGTTAAATACACATCTTTATAACTATGTCTATATCGATTGTTTTAAAACATTATATACTTCATATTCGTGTGGATAAGAGTAGACTATGTTTACTGTTTACTGTAGTTGTGCTGTCAGAGGCTATAAAGTTCCTTTAGTGTCATGCTTTTGTCTCCCCTTTAGTTTTGGGGTTTTCACAGAGACTTCTGAAATAGGATCTGAGGCTTGTAGTTTTTTAGCAGTTATCTCCTGTTATGACACAGGAGCCGTGTGGTGTTGGGGTAAAGTTTAGCGGAAGGGAAAGTAACCTGTGGCCCCATGATGAGGTCTTAGTCTTTTAGTGAGCCTGAGTTGGGTATTTCCCTTCCTGCAGGTAGTTAGACTTATGTAAAATCCCAGTCATTCAGGCTCTGGTAAAGTAGTTTCCCTTAAGGGTAAATCCTTGTTAAGAACAGAAAGCTCTGGGTATATTTCAAAATGGTTACTTTCCCCCTCCTCCTGCTGGAAGTACTCCCATCTACACAAGGAGAACCTGATAGGGCTCCTAGAGGTAAAGCTCAGAAGAGCCAGAGAGACCCCTTAAAATTGGGCCCCTTGGAGTTTTTAACTCTCAAATTTAGGGAGTTTTAATTTCCAAGCATTGAGCCACTGAACAGTTCATAAATTATGGTTGAAAGTATTCCTGCCAGTACTGGCTCCTGCTGCTGGGCTTCTGCTGCTGGTAAACTGTGATTCTCTGTATCTTCCTGTCTCAAGTTTGGGGAGTAACAGTTTATCCTTCAGCCTCAGTCCTTTGACAAATGTAAGAATTGATGACTTTCAATTTGTCCAACTTTTTTCTTGTTGTGAAGATGAGAATGATAACTTTCAAACGCTCAAAATTTTATTAGATGCAGTGAAAACTATTTTTTCTTTTTTATTTAATTCTATCTCATTTTAAAAACTGCTAGTTACAACCCTCTAAACTGGATTACCTTTATGGTTATATAAGTATTAAAGGAAACGCTATTGAATTCTTCCATAACCTGAAAGTAGGGAAACTGTGACTCCAGAAACACTAAAAATGATGAATTTGATCAGATAAAAATTTAAGACGTGATTATAAAATGACAGATTTAAAAATCTTAAATGATTCACTGGGAAAATTATATGTTTCAAGGGGTTAATATCTCTAATACATATTTAAGCTTCTAAAATGAAAGAAAAAAGACAACCCTATAATAAAATTTGCTAAAAATATGAGTAAAGTTCATAGGAAAAAGAAATGCACTTGGAACTTTAAAGAAGTTTTCAACCATGTTCATAACAATAAAAGTATAATTTAGAACCTCATTGAGTTGTCATTTCTTTTTTATCAGATTGGGAAAAGTCCAAAAGTTTGACACCATACTCTGTTGATTGTTGATAAGGCTGTGAAGACATAGGCACCGTAATACATTGTTATAGAAATACAAGATGTGGGAATTCCCTGGTGGGCCAGTGGTTAGGACTCTGCAGTTACATTGCAGGGGGCACGGGTTGGACCTCTTGTTAGGGAACTAAGATTCCACAAAGCTTTCAATGCAGCAAATAAAGATAAAAATTTAACTTCTACAGAGAAAGGAATTTTTCAACACGTTATCAGAATTATGCAAGTACAAACCCTTTGATCTAACAATCCATTTCTAGGAATCAACTATAAAGATACATTGGGAAAAGAAGAAAACAAAAAGAGGTTGACAAAGAATTCATTAAAGTACTATTTGTAATAACAAGGACTGGAAATAACCCAAATGTCCATTAATAGGGGATGGGTTAAATAAAACCATGCTATATCAATACAATGACATACTTTGCAGCTGTAAAAAAGAAATGAGTGATATTTATAACTGTGGCATGATATCTATGATATATTCTACAGTTTTAAAAGGAGTAATTATGGTATGCTGTCATTTATCTATGAAAATAGGAAATAACATATCCTCATATTAAAAATAGGGGCTTCCCTGGTGGCTCAGGCCTGGGTTTGATACCTGAGTGGGAAAGATCCCTTGGAGAAGGGAATGTCTATCCACTCCAGGATTCTGGCCTGGGGAATTCTAGGGACAGAGCTACAGTCCACGGGGTCACAAAGAAGTTGAACATGACTGAGCAACTAACACTTTCACACATTCAAAATAAAAGAAACAACAACAAATGTTGGAAAGTATATAAAACAGCAAGAACTCTCACTCATCGCTGGTGAGAATATAAAGCAAAAACAACAATACAGTATATTAACGCATATATATGGAATTTAGAAAGACGGTAAGGAGAACCCAGCATGCGAGACAGCAAAAGGAACGCAGATGTATAGAATAGACTCGTGGACTCTGTGGATGAGGGAAAGGGTGGGATGATATGGGAGAATGGCATTGAAACATGTTAATTATCATATGTCTAATCAATCGCCAGCCCAGGATTGATGCTCGGGGCTGGTGCAACGAGATTTCCCGAGGGGAGGGAGGAGGGAAGGGGGTTCTGGAGGGGGAGCATATGTAAACCCATGGTGATATCATGTCATTGTATGGCAAAACTAATAAAAAAAAAATAAAATAGTTTAGCCACACTGGGAGATAGTTTGGTAGTTTCTTACTAAACTAAACATACTCTTACCATATGATCCAACAGTTACACTCCTTGATATTTACTCAGATAAGTTGAAAACTTATGTCTATGCCAAAGTTCAGTTCAGTCACTCAGTTGTGTCCAACTCTTTGTGACCCCATGAACTGCAGCACGCCAGCCCTCCCTGTCCATCACCAACTCCCAGAGTCTACCCAAACCCATGTCCATCGAGTCGGTGATGCCATCCAGCCATCTCATCCTCTGTCATCCCCTTCTTTTCCTGCCCCCAGTCCTTCCCAGCATCAGGGTCTTTTCCAATGAGTCAACTCTTCGCATGAGGTGGCCAAAGTATTGGAGTTTCAGCTTCAACAGCAGTCCTTCCAGTGAACACCCAGGACTGATCTCCTTTAGGATGGACTTGTTGCATCTCATTGCAGTCCAAGAACTCTCAAGAGTATTCTCCAACACCATAGTTCAAAAGCATCAATTCTTCAGCGCTAAGCCTTTTTCACTGTCCAACTCTCTCATCTACATCAAATGTCAATTTGTCTACGCCAAAACCTGCACACAAATGTCTATACAAACTTTATCATGACTAGCAAAACTTAGAAGCAACCAAGATGTTTTTCAGCAGGTACAATGGTTTGAATGTGTCTTCCCTCAATTTATTTGTTGAAACCAACCCACCAAGGTGATCATATTAGGCAGTATAGCCTTTAGGAGTGATTAGGTTATCAGAAAAGAGTCATCATGAATGGAATCAGTGCCTTTACAAAAGAGGCCTGAGAAAACTCCCTTGCTCCTTCTACCATGTGAGATTACATTGAGAAGTTAGCAGTCTGCAAGAGGATCTTCTTCAGAACAAAACCATGCTGTCACCCAATCTTGGACTTCCAGCCTCCAAAACTGTGAAAAATAAATTTCTCTCATTTATAAGCCACCCAGTCTCTGGTATTTTTTACAGTGCTGAAGAATGGAGGCTTTCAATCTGTGCTGCTGGAGAATACTCTTGAGAGCCCCTTTGGACAGCAAGGAGATCAAACCAGTCAATCCTAAAGAAAATCAACCCTGAATATTCATTGGAAGAACTGACACTGAACCTGAGGCTCCAATACTTTGGCTACCTGATTTGAAGAGCCAACTCATTGGCTCTGGTGCTGGAAAAGATTGAGGACAGGAGGAAAAGGAGGTGACAGAGGAGGAGATGGTTTGATGACATCATCGACTCAATGGAC
The DNA here is from genome assembly GCA_007570785.1 of Antilocapra americana. Taxonomy (NCBI): domain Eukaryota; kingdom Metazoa; phylum Chordata; class Mammalia; order Artiodactyla; family Antilocapridae; genus Antilocapra; species Antilocapra americana. Next base: position 33,257,950 of record ML661885.1, read on the forward strand.
ATGAGTTTGAGCAAACTCCAGGAGACAGTGAAGGACAGGGGAGCCTGATGTGCTGCAGTTGATGGGGTCGCATGGCGTCGCTGCAAGTCAGACACGACTGAGCAACTTCACTTTCACTTTTCACTTTCATGCATTGGAGAAGGAAATGGCAACCCACTTCAGTGTTCTTGCCTGGAGAATCCCAGGGACCGGGGAGCCTGGTGGGCTGCCATCTATGGTGTCACACAGAGTTGGACACGACTGAAGCGACTTAGCAGTATATATATGTGTATATATATATATATATACACATATATATATATATAATTTAAAATTTTCTTTAAAAATGTGAAGTTAAAAAAAAAAACAGAAAGAACATTAGACAATGTAAACAAGCTGTTTTTCCAAAGAAAGCTGCAATAACATCACCCACTTCACATTTAGCAATGTGGCCTTGCTCCTCTCCTATCACAAGGCGCAGTCTATTTCCTCTACCGTTGATTTTGTCCAGCTTTGGTACCTGTTATGGCCATTGGGAGATGTGAAGCTTTGACTTCTGAGCCTGGGCCTTAAAAGGTATATATCTTCTATCTTTGTTTCTTATAATGCACCAATCATTCATTTTCAACCATTAGGCTGTGAGCAGGCCCAAGCAGCTGCATGGAAAGACCTATGTAGAGAAAAACCAAAGTCCCTGATAACAACCCCAGCTGAGTCTGGAATCAGGAGCCAGAAATAACTTGACAAACATGTGAGTGAGACCATTTTAGACCTCTAGCTGTCTCAGCACTCACACTAACACTATGACCCCTGACAAAGGAGAAAAACTAGCCAGTCACTGACCCATAGTGAAGAGAAGTGAAGTGAAAGTTGCCCAGTCATGTCCGACTCTGCGACCCCGTGGACTATACAGTCCATGGCATTTTCCAGGCCAGAATACTGGAGAGGGTAGCCTTTCCCTTCTCCAAGGGATATTCCCAATCCAGGGATGGAACCCAGGTCTCCTGCATTGCAAGCAGATTCTTTACCAGCTGAGCCACAAGGGAAGCCCTAGAATACTGGAGTCGGTAGCCTATCCCTTCTCCAACAGATCTTCTTGACCCAGTAATTGAACCAGGGTCTCCTGCATTACAGGCAGATTCTTTACCAACTGAGCTATCAGGGAGGCCCCCTGACCCATAGAATCATGAACAAATAAACTACTTTTTTGTTTTAAATAATTAAGCTTGAGGTACTGTGTTACATAGCAATGAATAACTGATTTAAAAATGTAAGAACATCTTGCAGAGATCATTACTTCCTAATGAGAAGAAAATAAAGAACTATAATATAGATATTATCTTTAAGCAAACAACTAGAAATAAAGGTGAATTTAATTTAAACACCAAAATAATTGATTTCATGATCCATGAAATTAAAAAAATACTGCCTGAACTAATGCAAGGCAGATGGTCAATAAGTGGTTCGGAGCTGGAAATATCTTTACATTTTTAGAACAATGCGGTCTACTTAGCTCAAATAAATATCAAAATTAGAGAAGTAGCAAGGACCTAAATGCGGTAAGGCTAACAGAGACATTAACCTTAAATGTACCAGTTAATACTGCAAACTTTATTCAAGAGGCAACAGAGAGTTGACTAAAGATCCTAAACAGGACAGTGACATGATTTAATTTGTATTTTAACAAAAGTAGTTGCTGTAAAAGGGATTAGTTTAAGAAAAAGCTTGATACAACCAGGCCAGTTAGGATGATTTCCGGATATGGTTAGGAGAATTTAAACTAGATAGATAACAAGTACATGCAAATTCAAAAGGCAATTTAATAAATAATTAAGAGATAACTGAATGGGTAAAGGAAATGAAGAAGGAAAATTCACTGATGCTGAGGTTTTGAGTTGGGATGAATGAGAAAACTCTGGTAGATGCTGATTAAAAAAAAATTGAAAAGAGATAGTGGTTTGAAAGATGATGAGGATGTGATTCTAGACCTATTGAGTTAGTAGAATGTCCAAGTAAAAATATCCCATGCCCAATTTCTGGCACAAAACTGAATTAAGGTGAGGCATTATCAATCACAATATTAATCAGTACTTCCCAAAATGTGTTTCTCAAGCACTACTGATATGAGATGCCCCATTCAAAGAATCTGAGACCAAATAAATTTGTCACATGCTTACTCCTTCTTGGATATCCATAATGCACATTATAATAATGAACATTCAAAATGATCCTTCTGTATGGAAGTCTATATAATTTTGCTAAAGCAAAGCATTTCAAACTATGGTCAACCTTTGTCATACTTTATATCATGATACACTTGGAAAATGCAAGATGAGACTAATCAAGACTAAACTTAATAGCTGAAGTCGGAGTCAGTCAAAAAGGGAAAAGAAGATTGAAAGCAAAGGTCAAGATGTTAAGAGCTGAACTATGACAGATTCTGGAGAAGGGATTGTCTGACAAATGGAAGATGATCATGGAAATTCAGTGCCAGAGAAGATCACAGACACCAACCTTTAAGCGGGTTTCAGAAGAACAAGATATTATGGAAAGTCATCATAAGATAATGAATATTATAAACATGAAGCAAGGTCAGTATGCTGTTTAAAAAGGGAGGGGAAGCATTCATAATTTTTCTTACAGAGATTTTAGAATTTAGAAAAGATGCTAGCAGAAATAAAAAAAACTCAGTAGAAAGGCTGGAAAATAAAAATACAGAAACTTTTCAGATAACAGAGTAAAGAGACAAATAGGAAGGAAAAGATAAGCAATCTAAGAAGATCAATACCCAAATAAAAAAATTCCAAAGAAAATGCAATCAAAGCAATCAACAAATGATAATTCTAAATAATTTCCCAGAATTGAAGGATATGAATTTATAGATACAGAGGACCCACTTAATGTATAATGCCTTAACATGCTAAAAAAAAAAATAGATCCATACTATTGTCTATTATTATGTATTTTCTGAACACTGGGAGCAAAGAAAAAGTTCTGCTCATTTTCAAAGAGAATGTACATAGAAGGGTCAAGTATCAGAAAGGCTTTGGAGTTCTTAACAATAGCTCTGGAATGTAAAAAACACTGAAGAAATGACTTTAAAATCCTGAAATTTCTAATCTAAAATTCTATACCCTGACAAACTACTAATCAACTCTGAGGGAAACTAAGCCTTTGAAATTGAATTACATGATTATGCATATCTTAGGTTGGTGTGAACATAATTGTGATTTCAGGTAGTGAATTTTAAATCATTATAACTAGGCTCAAAGACATCTTTATTAATCAAAATAGGAACCATTACAATGAACATAGTTTTGCTAACAAGAAATACGTTTGTTTATTCCTGTAGCATAAAAATCCATGCCTTGGGATTTGATGAACACATGGAAAGTTTTTTCTGCCTCTTGCTGGCTGTGGAAGCGTTTTCCCTGCAAAAAGTTGTTGAGATCCTTGAAGAAAGTGGTTGGTGTGAGGTTATGAATATGGCAGATAAGGCAAAACTCTGAAGCCCAATTCGTTCAAATTTTGAAGCACTGATCATGAGACATGCGGTTGGGTGAAGTGGGCCCTTTCTGTTGACCAATGCTGGCTTGAGACATTGCAGTTTTCACTGCATCCCATCAACTGCTAAGCACACTTCTTGGATGTAGTAGTTTCCCCAGGATTCAGAAAGCTGTAGTGGATCAGATGAGCAGCAGACTACCAAACAGTGACCATGAGTCTTTTTTTGGTGCAAGTTTGGCTTTGGGAAGTTCCTTGGAGCTTCTTGGTCCAGCCACTGAGCTGGTTGTCTCCAGTGCCATATAAATCCACTTTTCATCACACATCACAATCTGATCTAGAAATGGTTCTTTGTTGTTGCATAGAATAAAACGACACTTCAAAGTGACGATTTTTTTTGATTTGCAGTCAGCTCATGAAGCACCCACTTATTGAGCTTTTTCTCCCTTCCAACTTGCTTCAAATGCCAAGTAACTATAGAAAGATCGATGCTGAGTTCTTTGGCAACTTCATGTGTAGTTGTAAGAGGATCAGCTCAATGATGGCTCTCAGTTGGTCATTGTCCACTTCCAATGGCTGGCCACTACACTCCTCAACTTCAAGGCTCTCATCTCCTTTGCAAAACTTCTTGAACCACCACTTCACTGTACGTTCCTTAGCAGTTCCTAGGCCAAATGCATTGTTGATGTTGTAAATTGTCTCTGCTGCTTTACAACTCATTTTGAATTCAAATAATAAAATTCCTCAAATTTTCTTTTTGTCTAACATCATTTCCCTAGTCTAAGATAAATATAAAATAAACAGCAAAGAATGTCATTAGCAAAAAAAAAAAATAGAGCAGGAAATGTGTGTTTAAATGGTATATAACATAATCACATTTATTTTAAAATGTATTCCAATATCAAACAGCAAAGTTCAACAATGCAAAACCTCAATTACTTTTGTACCAACCTAATATATTAACTGAAGAATTAAATATATAAAATCACTGACCAAAGGGAAAAAAAAATAAGACTATGAAATCTAACTTGATTTAACTGGAAAGGAAATCTAACTTGTAAGGAAAGTAAAATCAATACTATATATTATGTGGCTCAGCAGGAAATGTTTACCTAGTTATGAATGTAAATCCTGAATGTTGATCTAATTGAACATCATGTAACTATCTTGGGGGAGAGAGTACAGGGAACAAATATATAGGTAGGTAATAGAGATGCATGGTTTTAAACAAAAACAGGCCAACTGTTCATCTGGAGGGAGATGACATGAAATAAAATCTACATGATATAGCAATAAAGCTATGTTATTTAGAACTATTCAGGTAAATTTTGGGCTTCCCAGCTGGTGGTAAAAAACTCGCTAGCAAATTCATGAGACTTAAGAGACACAGATTCAATCCCTGGTTGGGAAAGATCCCCTGGAGGAGGGCATGGCAACCCACTCCAATATTCCTGCCTGGAGAATCACATGGACAGAGGAGCCTAGAGGGCTGCAATCCATAGGGTCACAAAGAGTCAGACACAACTGAAGCAATTTAGCATGCATGATGTAGCACACAGCATAGGTAAATAAATAATGAAAATAAATAAAATGCTTGCTTCTGGGAATTAGAAAACAGAGGAGCTGTAAGGGAGAAGGAAATGTTGCTTTAAAGATTACTTAACTCTTAAATATTTTGGGTGCATAACTTGGATAAAAATTTGAAGTATAAAGAAGTTAAGAATGGAAAAGAAAACATCTAGCTAGCAAGCTTAAGATCCCTCATAAGAATAGTTTTGATGTTATCCTCTTCTCTGATGAAAAGCAAGAGGAAGGCAGTTGGCTTTTACAAATAGGAGATCATTTTGAATAAATGATGTTGATGGTACTCTAATATGAAGTGAAGAATGGCAGTATAGATGCATTGAAATTGTCTGCGTCTGTGTGTGGAGAAGGAGGGCAGTAGTCCTAGGGACACAGACTGTCTAACACATATAATATCCCTCTAAGTAGTTCCTGACGAAATAGATTACAAAGGTAGACACAAAGTGAGGTAACCTTTAGTCATATGCAGGGTTCCTAGAAACATTGCTCAGAATTAATTTTCAAGTGTACACTGCCACATATTCCTTTGATATTTAGATCAAATTGAGTTGAATCCAATGAAATGTCAAACAAAACTTGTGAGTCCATTATCTTGTTTGGTCACACATGAAAGACAGTATTTAAGAAGAAAAACTTTGTTTACAAGTTTTGTGATATTATTATGATTTTCCTTTAAAATCAAGCAACTTGTAAAGAATGATTTATAGATATTTATAAGAGCTTCATACTAATGACAGTACTTGGCTTTTATGGCATATCTTTCAAAACTTTAATGATTAAATATAGCTTAAAATGAAGACTATATACTCAATTCTCAATAAAAAAGTAGACAATATTTCATTTTCAGAAACTATATATATGATTTTATGCATATAATCATTTTACTATATGATTTTATATATATATATAATTATTTTAAGAAGTTAAAAACACCATTCATCTTCCATTTATAAAGCATGATCATTTTGTATACTCTAGCCTAAAAAAGATCCAAGGGGAAATTACAGAATGTATTCTTATGTTTTGGCAATTTTTTATCGTAGCTGTTATTTTGCTGACATGATTTAACTCAGTCATTTGGGGGCATGTAACTTCCAGCTGAAAGTAAAGGAAATATGTGCCTTCAATAATACATGAAACACGAAATATAGAAATTACGTTTTCCATTTTGCTTCTACCAAAACCCTGTGTGTATTTGTGTGTATGTAGCATGTGTGTGTGTGGAGTGGCATGTGAGGGTGGGGAGTGATGGGTGTCCATCTGTCTTGTTCCTCTACTCTGTTCCTTTTTTGCTCTATTTTAGTCAACTTTACATTATGAGTTTAGAAATGAAGCTATATTAAAAAGACAATTATGATAAAAGGACTCAGTCTCACATGTTACTGCAGATCCACTGTACATCTGTGATTTTTCTATGTATATTAGGATACTTAGCAGAATCTGGTTATTTATTTTCATATAGACTTAATAGCTCACTGAAAGATAAATTGATTCTTATTAGTCAACAGTTAAGGTGCTCCCACTGCAGAGATTTGAGGGCTGGGCCTGATATGCTGTATTATGAAGCTTTGTGACTGAAAAAGATGTTTACATATGTTGTCTATTTTTTAATAAACTTTTTTTATATCTTGAAAAAAGATATAAAAAATTTTAAGTCAAAATTTAAATAGAGTTTATTTGAAATTTAGAGAATTTCAAAGTAATTTGTCTACATTATATATATGTGTCTGTATAGACTCTGATTAGAATTATCTTTTGACATTAGTTAGTTCATTTTTAGCTTTTGTCCAAATAGGAAATTGAAGAACAGAATGATTTGGTGGTTCACTAATTCTAATATGACACAGCTGATTGGTGAAAAAAAGCAGTGATAAAGCAATGATGTCCTGATCCTCAATCTCATTTTACTTCTATGACACCAGTGGTAATGGAAATCCAATTTTTGACAATTATGAATATAACTGAAAATTTTTAAGGAGTATGTTTGAGTTATGATGAAAGTGGAAAGGAAAAATAAAAGACTTACAAATTATTCAGTCAGAGTTAGGAGAGAAAAGATTCACCGAAGAAATGGGAAAAGTTTATTAAAACTTTGTAAAGTTTGGATCAGATTTCTTATGTATATATTTGATTCTAAATAGAGTAAGTAAAATTATTAATAGAGCTATAAAAATTGCCCTCCTCACTCTTCAATCTGTGTTGCATGGAAGGACAGAACTCTAAAAGAAAGCCACAACACTAGTGGTCAAAGAATTTAGAGACCCGAGTTCGGGATTGCCCAAACTACTGAAAATCTCAGGGTAAATCCCCAAAAGGAAGGAGCTACTGGGTGAGAAGACACAAAATCTGTATGTAAGCTCCCCTCAAAATGTTGGGTTAGGCCTCAGCTGTGAATGTGCCATTGAGAATCTAAGGAGTCTAGCTGAAAGTAACATCTGAGGAAGACTCCAAGAACTAAGATTTTACCTGCCACAGGTAAGACATGCTTTGGAGTTGAAATCCAATTAAGTTATTGGGTTGACCAAAAAGTTGGTTCAGGTTCTGTAAGGTGTTATGAAAAGACTCAAACAAACTTTTTGGCCAACCAATAGAAGGGTTTGGCAAACACCTTGGACTTTCCATGAAATTAGGAATAAAAACTATATCACCAAAACTAAAGCATAGAGCTGCCCTAACAAAATAAAAACCCAGCCTCTCCAGATTGAAGGTGAACTGTCTGTAGTTTAGCTACTTGCTGGAACAAAACTCAGTATTTTCAGAGGAATATCCAGAGATTTTGCAATGTATTATCCACAGCATAGCAATAAAAAATTGCTAGAAATGGGAAAATGTTACTTATATACAATAGAAAGAGACCAACAGAGGACATAGGTGTTAGATTTGGCAGAAAAAGTACTTAAAATAACTTTGATACATGTATTTAAAAGTCTATAAGAAAAGATGGATATTACATATAAAGAAATGAGTAATCGAGAATAAATGTTGGAAAAGCAAAAATGAAACTGTCTTTATTCACAGACAACATGATTCTATATGATTGTCCAAAAACACTATTAGGGCCAATAAATGAATTAAGCAAAGTTGTAGGATATAAAGTCAGTATTTCTATAATGTTTCAACAGCAAGTTGGAAAATAACAATTAAAAATAAATATTTTTGCAATCCCACCAACAGTGTAAGAGAGTTCCCTTTTCTCCACATCCTCTCCAGCATTTATTACTTGTAGATTTTTGGATTGCAGCCATTCTGACTGGTGTAAAGTGATATCTCATTGTGGTTTTGATTTGCATTTCTCTGATAATGAGTGATGTTGAGCATCTTTTCATGTCTTTGTTAGCCATTTTTATGTCTTCTTTGGAGAAATGTCTGTTAAGTTCTTTGGCCCACTTTTTGATTGGGTTGTTTATTTTTCTAGAATGGAGCTGCAGGAGTTGCTTGTATATTTTTGAGATTAATTGTCTGTCCATTCCTTCATTGGCTATTATTTTCTCCCATTCTGAAGGCTGTCTTTTCACCTTGCTTATAGTTTCCTTTGTTGTGCAGAAGCTTTTAATCTAGTACAGCCACTATGGAAAACAGTGTGGAGGTTCCTTAAAAAACTGCAAATAGACCTGCCATATGACCCAGCAATCCCACTGCTGAGCATACACACCGAGGAAACCAGAATTGAAAGAGCCACGTGTACCCCCAATGTTCATCGCTGCATTGTTTACAATAGCCAGGACATGGAAGCAACCTAGATGCCCATCAACTGACGAATGGATAAGAAAGCTGTGGTACATATGCACAATGGAATATTACTCAGCATTAAAAAAAAAATTCATTTGAATTAGTTCTACTCAGGTGGACGGAACTGGAGCCCATTATCCAGAGTGAAGTAAGCCAGAAGGGAAAACAACAATACAGTATACTAACGCATATATATGGAATTTAGAAAGACGGTAACGAGAACCCAGCATGCGAGACAACAAAAGGAACGCAGATGTATAGAAGAGACTCATGGACTCTGTGGATGAGGGCAAGGGTGGGATGATATGGGAGAATGGCATTGAAACATGTTAATTATCATATGTGTAATCAATCGCCAGCCCAGGATTGATGCTTGGGGCTGGTGCATCGAGATTTCCCGGGGGGAGGGAGGAGGAAGAAGGGAGGGGGGTTCTGGAGGGGGAGCATATGTAAACCCATGGCGATATCATGTCATTGTATGGCAAAACTAATAAAAAAAACAAAATAAAATAAAATAAAAAATTAAAAAATAGTAACAGTCAAGAGTCTGGAGATGAATTGGAAATGCAAAACACAAAAGGTCGACACAGTAAGTAAAAAAATAAATAAATAAATAAATAAATATTTTTATAATGCTGTCAAAAAAACATTAAATCCCTAAGAATAAATTTAAGGAAAGGTATAAAATATCTCTACTTTGAAAATCAAAAAGCTGCAGAAGGAAATTAAGCAGCTCATTTAGAGCTGCTTAATGAGTAAGCTACATCATAAACATTATTGCAAGACAATATTATTAAAATGCCATTTCAGCCCAAATTGACCTATAGAATCAGTGTGCTCACAACTCAGAATGCTTTGTTGTTATATTTGCTGTTGGAAATTGATAGTGTCACATGAAGTGTTATATGAATATACAAAGGACTAGAATAGTCAAAATAATCTTGAAAAAGAAAATGATTCAGAAGACTTAGATTAACTGACTTTAAGACTTAGTATAGCGAAAGTGAAGTCGCTCAGTCATGTCCAACTATTTGCAACCCCTTGGACTATAGCCTACCAGGCTTCTCTGTCCATGGCAAGAATACTGGAGTGGGTTGCCATTTCCTTTTCCAGGGGATCTTCCCGACCCAGGGACTGAACCTGGGACTCCCACATTGTAGGCAGACGCTTTACCATCTGAGCCACCAGGGAAGTCCTTAAAATACCTTAACATAAAGCTACAGTAGTTAAGACAGTGCATTATTGGCATAAGAAAAGGCAAATAGTCAGATTGAACAAAATAGAAAATCTGAAATAGACACCACATATCCTCAGCTAATTGACAGAAATGCAAGAAATTCAATAGCAAAAAGAAAATATTTTCAACAAAATGGTGCTAGAATAACTGGATAACTATGTATCCTGACATGTACATCACAGTGTATTTAAAAGTTAACCTGAGTTGCACTGAAAACCTAAAAATTAAAGCAAAAACTATAAAATCCCTAGAAAGAAGCATAAAGAATATCTTTGCAATCATGCAATAGGCAAAGATTTTTTTGGTGTGTAAAAAGCAGCAATCATAAAATAAAAATATGATATATTGGAATTTATCAAAATTAGAAACATGTTCATCAAAAGATACCTTTAAGCAAAATGAAAAAAGTCACAAACTTGCTGCTGAGGCCTAGTAGAACTATATTATATGCTTTATATACATTGAAAATGTGATTTTAATCCAGATCTCTTGATTTTGAATCCTTGCAGAATGAAATATAAATATGATAAATCTTGACATTGCAGAAATATAAAAGTTGGGACTTAAAAAATAGGCAGGAGAGGTAGAAGTTTGAATAATAATGTTAGTGTCTTTAACACAAAAGCTGAAAGAAAGTGGCAGTCAATGGAATAGGCAATAGAAATTTCAGTATAACATTTAAGGTCAGTAGGTAATCATTAATAAGAGGGGGAGGAATAACTTGGGAGATTTGGATTGACATATGCAAAATACCATCTATAATATAGATAATAAGAACCTACTCTATAGTACAGGAAACTCTACAGAAACTTTGTAACGGCTTATACGGAAAATAATCTTTAAAAGACTGTATGTGTATATATATATAGCTGATTCACTTTGATATGTACCTGAAACTAACACAGCATTGTAAATCAACTATATGCCAATAAAATTCTGCCCCCCACAAAAAGATAGCACATACTTTTTCCACCGTGGGAATGATGGTTCTTTTTGCTTGTATTGTCCACAGAATAGGCTGACAGCCTCATCCTCCTGCAATAGTACCACAATATTATAGCTCTTTTAAGATACATTTCACAGAGAAGAACATCATTTGTAGTTTATGACTTTTTTCACCAATTTGAAATAATTGATATTTATTATGAATGTGATGCTTATGCATTTTTATTCAACTAGGAGCAAAGTGGCTTCCCAGGTAGTTCAGTGGGTAAAGAATCCACCTGAAATATTGGAGATGGAGGAGATGTAGGTTCAATCCCTGGGTCGGAAGATCCTCTGAAGGAGGGCATGGCAGCCCACTCCGGCATTCTTGCATGGAGAATCCCATTGACAGAAGAGCCTGGTGGACTACAGTCCCTAGGATCACAAAGAGTTAGATACTACTGAAGCAACTTAGTGTGCACACACAGGAGCAAAGTACTTTGTCAACAGTTTTAAGGTGATGAATGTCATAATTAACTAGATAGGGAAAATCTTTTCACAATATATATGTATGTCAAATCATCACAATGTTACACTTTAAATATATTACAAGTATGTATTTGTCAATTATGCCTCAAAGGTGAAAAAACAAAAAACAAAAAGTAAACATTAGAAATCAAAGTAATACTATGATTATTAAAACTGGTAGGAGGAAAAGACGAATAGCAAATAAGTTGATAAATCAAAAATTGTAGTAAAACAGAAACATTTAACTTCTGTAAAACTGATTTTATGATGAGAAAAAATGGAGGAGAGAATTCTGCTTTTCACTTTATGTCCATTCTCTAATATTTGATTTTTCCATACAGATGTATTTATTGCATTTTTAGAGAGAGAAATAAGTTGAAAGATAATAGAAAAGGAGGGAAACCTACATACCTAGAGGTTATCATTGCATACTGAGATTTCAGATGATTTCTTTCTTCATTACACCAACCAATATGGCTAACAATATTTTTATAACTATAAAAAGAAAATAAAGTCATTTGCCCTTTGAAAAACAGAAAATCTCAAATTAAAAAAAAGAAATCAACCTTGTTGAGGTACTTTAATGCCTCCTGGAAAATAAAGGTACTTTATTCCAACACTACTGGTAGTGTTGGAACTATCTAGAGGGAAAACACTTTTCAGAATGTCAGAGTGTTATTAACTTCTTGGTTGGCATCACGATATTACACTGAATACAAACCATTATTGTTTCAGTTGATGCAGTCTGGAGAGTCTTTAGACTCAAAGTGCCAGGTAGACTGAAGAATAGTTGCCTTCTAATCAAGCAGAAAGTTCTCAAAATAATAGAATTACTGTCAAATGACACTGAGTTCTTTGCAGTTACTGTGGGAGCAAATAAATCCTAAAAATATCTCTATGGCAGTGTCTTTACAATTTGTACTGACATAAGCTCTTTTGGGATTCTTCCATAAGATTAAGTCTACGCCCATAATTATGTCATCATGTATGCAGAAGTGTCATTTTTGCTCAGTTTTTGTAATTTGTTTACAGGCCTGGAAGAGCAATAGCAAACGGTGATGTCCAGAACCATCAGTCACTTAAGATACCAAAATCTGTTGTAGTGCTCCCACTAGAGCTGTGATGCTGGTTCATCGATGTCCTAAATTAAGTGTGTCTAGAGAAAAAAAAAATTACATGCCATAGGAATGTGTTTTATAGCAAACAGGATATTGTTCCAGAAACTAGTCATCAAGTTATGTTGGCCATTGTACATGAAGCACATCTGGGAATTATTCTCAGGAAAGCATTGGGTAGAAGGTCTCTTTCTAATGGCTTGGACTTTATCGAACTACTGCAAAGACTGGAAAAAAACAAAGCACATATCAAGATCCAGTGTATCACTTCCCAGAGTTGATTCCATGATATGTAGTGGTAAAACCTTAATCAGGAATCCTTTATTGATATTTTAAGGTTATATTAATATGTTAAATAGGCTTTCCTGCTGGCTCAGATGGTAAGGAATCTGCCTACAATGCAGGAGACCCGGGTTTGATCCCTGGTCAGGAAGATCCCCTAGAAAAGGGAACGGCAACCCATTCCAGTATTCTTGCCTGAAGAATTCCATGGACAGAGGAGCCTGGTGGGCTACAGTCCATGGGGTTGCAAAGAGTTGGACACAACTGAGTGACTGACACTTCACTTCACTTCAATCGGTCATAGTAGGCTTTATCACAAATGACAACAAAATGTTCAAATTTCCCCACTGCTTGGGTAGGGAAACTTACCTACTGAAGGACTAACACTTACATTTAGGATTATCTAAGGACCTTGCTTGTGCTTCCCAGGAGGCACTAGTAGTAAAGAACCCACCTGCCAATGCAGGAGAAAAATGAGATGTGAGTTCAATCCCTGGATCAGCAAGATCCTACCGTGTGGATGGTCCCTATGTCCAGTCCCAAGAGACTGAGATTTAATTGGTCAGGGGTGTGGCCTGAACTTTGAAATTTTTTAAAGGTCTCTAGTGATGCTAATATGCAGACAAGTTCGAAACCACTGACTTAGAGCATAACAATGCCACATAAGGTGCAGATGGCCTACGTGTTTTATAAACATTCCACACGTGCGTGCTCGGTTATGTCTGATTCTTTGCAACCCCAGAGGAAGTGATTGAGGCTTGCTTATTGAACTGATTGATATATATGGTGGTGGTGGTTTAGTCACTAAGTTGTGTCTGACTCTTGTGACCCCCATTGACTGTAGCCTGCCAGGCTTCTCTGTCCATGGAATTTTCCAGGTAAGGATACTGCGGTGGGTTGCCATTTCCTTTTCCAGGGGATCTTCCCAAGGCAGGGATCTAAACGTCATCTCTTGCATTGGCAGCTGGATTCTTTTACCACTGAGCCACCTGGGAAGCCCTTTATAAACATTACATACCTTAACATTTGTAACAATCCTAAGAGCCAGATACCATATTATACCCAATTTCTTATGATCAACTGGAGGTTAATGTTTGATAACATAAGGCCAGATAGCTACAAAACAAAATCAATATATAATCCCCATTTGCCAAAGTTCAATGTTTAAGCTGTCAGTTATAACACAGCCTAGCCCCAAGCAAGTTTCCTATTCATAAATTTTTCAAGACAAGTGAGGTGTAGCATATTGACAATCTCAGTTTGGGTAGGGGGGTGGGAGGGGAAGAAAAGGGGGAAAAAAATCCCTTCAGAGTTGTGTTAGTAGATTCCAAATAAATCATAGAAACCACTGTTTTATCATATCTTGCAATGGTCTCAAGCAAATGGTCAGGCTGAAAGGATGGTAAGACAGTAGTTCTTAGTTCTGCAGAATTTTTAATAAAAATTTGCATGAAAAGTCACTACAAGTGCCTTCTGAATTCATCAGCATTTCAAAATACAAAGATGTCTTCTGGAAGTTATACTCAGCACTTAATTTTTACTTACCTATACAACAATAGTTAATATTTATAAAGAACTGAACAAATGTGGCTTTCAGCCATAATAATTCAGTCTGTGTTCAACTAAGCTAAGATATAACTGAAGTGATAAAACACCAGTGTATTAACTGTGAACATATCCTTCATGGAACAATTTAGAACTGGAGATTTTGCTCCATCTTCTCAGACCAGAATTAGTTAAAAGCACCTTTAAAAATTTTTTTTTTATTTTTTGCCAAACCACACAGCATGTGAGATCTTAATTCCCCAATCAGGAATTGAACCCATCCCCCCTGTATTGGGAGCCCGGAGTCTTAACTCCTGAACCACCAGGGAAGTCCCTAAAAAGCATCTTTAAACACAACTACTCTCTGTCGTAACACATTGGTTGTCTGAGTAACAACTGAAGAAGAGGAACAAAGTTATAAAACAAATACTATCTAACTTCAAAATTCAACATAAAACTATAATAATTAAGACAGTGCAGCATTGTCATAGACAGGCAAATAGATCAATGGAAAAGAATAAAGAGACCAGAAATACAACCAAACATGAATAGAAAACTGCTTTTTGACAAAGATGTATAAGGCAATTCAATGGAGAAAATATTTTCAATAAAGGGTCCTGAAGCATTTGAAAATACATACACAAAAACAAGAACTTCTATCCATACCCCTTACAATTCACAAAAACTAACTTAAAATGAATCTTAGATATAATGTAAAGATCTAAAACTATAGAACTTCTTAACAAACGACATAGGAGGAAATCTTTGAGACCTTGGGTTTAGACAAATATTTCTTAAATACAACACCAAAAGGACAATCCATAAGAGAAAAAAAACAATAAATAGGACAAAATCAAAATTTTAAAGTTCTGTTCTTCAAAGGATACTGTTAAAAATAGAAAGATAATCCAAGGACTAGGAGAAAATATTTGCAAATCATATATAGAATATGGTGCTTATATCAAGAATATTCAATGAACTCTTTAAACTCAATAATAGAAAAACAATACCATTTTTTTTGAAATGGAGCAAAGTGTTTGAACACACTTCATCAAAGAGCTAGAGGAATAACAAACAAGAAAATGAAAAGATTCTCATTATCATTAGTCATTAGGTAAGTGCAAATTAAAGCCACCAGGGGATACCACTACACACCTAACACAATGGTTAAAATTAAAATAACTGACCATACAGAGTATTGGTGAAGATGTGAAACAACTGGAATTCTCATTCACTGCTGGTAGAAATTTAAGTGGTTCAACCACTCTGGAAAAAAGTTGGACAGCTTCTTAAAGAGTTAAGCACACATCTTCTATGTGATCCAGCCATTCTACTTCTACATGTTTATCCAAGAGAAATGAAAACACAGGTCCATACAGAGATTTGCATACAAATATTTACAGCAGTTTTACTAGCCAAAATTTGCAAACAATCCAAATGCCCTTCAATCAGTAAATGGATAAACAAATTGTGGTACTGTGTCCATGTGTGCTAACTCACTTCAGTTATGCCTGACTCTTTGCAACCCCGTGGACTGCAGCCCACTAGGCTCCTCTTCCATGAGATTCTCCAGGCAAGAATACTGGAGTGGATTGCCCTGCCCTCCTCCAGGGGATCTTCCTGACCCAAGGATTGAACCTGTGTCTCTTACATCTACCTTCATTGGCAGGCAGGCTCTTTATCACTAGTGCCACATGGGAAGCCCACTGTATCCATATTACCAGAATAAAAAATAATGAACTATTATACATGCAGAAACAGATGAATCTAGAATAATTATGCTGAGAAAGAAGCCAAACAGAATATATGCTGTGTGATTCCATTTATATAAAATTCTAGAAAATGCAACCTAATGTGTAGTGATGGAAAGTGGGTCAGTGGTTATCTCAGCTGGGATAGAAGAAGTAGGAAGGGTTATAAAAAAAGGCACAAAAATACTTTTGAGGCTGATAGGTATCTTTATTATCTTGCTTGTGGTGGTGGCTTCACAGGGGTGTGCATTTGTCAAAACTCATATATTTTTTAGTACAATTCAAATATGTGCAGTTTAAAGTCAACTACATCTCAACAAAGTTGTTGAAAACAAATTTTAAAGCTCTTCTTTTTTTATTTAAAGACTTTGTTAGCATGGTGGTGTCATTTTTATTTTGTATTTACTTTGAGTATATGCTGCAGTGATTTCTAATATGGCTAGACTTTTCGTTTTCAGAATACCTTGTTAAAAGCCTGTTTTATCACGTAAAGACAGCACAAATATTTTAACCAGTTGTCTGGGAGAAAACAAAAACTCCATCTCCATCAAAAACAAATTAGGAATCCCACAGATTAGAAGGTTGCATAAAGTTTTATAATGCTGTATGTTTTGAAATTCAATAATTGACAAGTTTATGCAGTAGCCTGTAGATTTATCTCATATATTCTGACCCATTTGTTAAAACAGGCAATTACAAGAGAGGACTGCTGGTGAGAATATACATTCTCAAGGCTAAAAATACACCCACACACTTAAGTACATTTAATCTCTAAGCATCAATTTGCGGAAGCTTTTGTTTGTCCTTTTTGCCTTTTTCCAAAGGTAAATGGCACAGCAGATTCTTAAAAGGCAAAGTTGCATTTTAACAAGCTGGTTTTAGGATTTGTTCATGTTCTGTGCTGACAGTTATTTATTGCTTTTTTAAAGGTTATATAGGTAGGTAAATATGACTAAAGGTTGGTAAAATAGAACAGTTTTTACAGAACACCTCACTCGTTTAACATGGTTAAACTTCTAGCCTTTAAAATCATTCTAAATAGTGAATATCTTCAGAATTATTAGACCTGAAGTGTTTATGACATATAGATAAGAATAGATGGTTTTGAATACCTACAGAGAAGTTTTCATAACTTGCTACTTTATGGTAATTTACCTTAAAGTAAGGATTAAAAGTAAATTCTTATTCAGAATTTTGATGAATGCTGCTGCTGCTGCTGCTGCTGCTGCTGCTAAATCCGTTCAGTCGTGTCCAACTCTGTGCAGCCCACCAGGCTCCCCCGACCCCGGGATTCTCCAGGCAAGAACACTGGAGTGGGGTGCCATTTCCTTCTCCAATGCATGAAAGTGAAAAGTGAAAGTGAAGTTGCTCAGTTGTGTCCATCTGGTAGCGACCCCATAGACTGTAGCCTACCAGGCTCTTCCATTACCATGGGATTTTCCAGGCAAGAGTACTGGAGCAGGGTGCCATTGCCTTCTCCTTTGATGAATGAGATATTAATAATTCATATTCTTGTTAATAGGGATGCCATAGATAGTATGCCCAGATTTCTAATTTTTC
Source organism: Antilocapra americana (assembly GCA_007570785.1). NCBI lineage: Eukaryota > Metazoa > Chordata > Mammalia > Artiodactyla > Antilocapridae > Antilocapra > Antilocapra americana. The sequence continues at coordinate 33,275,688 of ML661885.1, forward strand.
AAAGGAAAAGTATTATTAAGGATGTTAAAAAGAGGCCTTAGAATACCTAAAACAATATTGAAATAGAAGAATAAAGTGTGAAGAATCACTCTCCCCCATATTGAGGCCCACTATATAACTACCATGGTCAAAACTGCATGATACTGATGGAGGATAAGATGGATGGCTCAATGGAACAGAAGAGAGAGCACAGAAATAGACCTACACTCCATCAGCGTCAGTGTCCGGGTTGTTGAATTTAACTGTGGTTTTGCATGATGTTACCGCTGAGAGGAACTTGGAAAGAGTACAAGAGATTTCTCTGTACTAATTCTTACATATACATCTGAATCTGCAGTTATCTCAAATAAAATTGTATTTTTTTTAAATACACTAAAATAGTAGCAAATAAAATAGAATTTTTCTGGTTTGCTTTCAGGTTAAGTATAGGATTTCACAGTTCTTGGTGGCTTTTATTATAAAGATGAGTTATCATATATAAGGACTATTAAAAAATAACTCATTGTTTGAAATTTCTAGTTAAGTGAATTGTCAATGAATAAGCCTGGACTGTACATAAGAATTGCAGTAACAAGACCTCAGATGTTCCTGGAAATTACACAGTAACCCTTTCCAGGGTTCAGAAAGGTGAGACTCGGCAATTTGTCAACCTTGATAGCTGCTGGTACCTCCACGCATTACCTATGTCTCCATCATCTGACTGTTTCTCATGTAATGCAATAAGGAAAGGATGTTCTTCATCAGGATACTACAATACTTATATTTTTGTCACAGAGAATTGCTTGGAGTTGAGGAAAGCCTCCTCATACTTGGTGACCAGAAGAAGTGAAGTGTACTCTTTGAGTATGAGAAGAGATACACGGGGAAGAACCACACCTCAGAGAAGAACTGGATTCTTCCCTATGCTGAAAGGAAAAAACTGAATTTTCCCAACACATCATCATTTGTTTCTGCCCCTTCATCCTTCTGGAATCACCTGACTCATGCTTACATGACTTGCCTGAACAATTTAAGTAGTCTATAGATAGTCCCCAACTTATGATAGTTAGACTTAAAATGATGTTTTGTTTTTTTCTTACCTTATGATGGTGTGAAAGGGATACACAATCAGTAGAAGCCATGCTTTGAATTTTTATCTTTTCCTGGGCTAGTTATATGCAGTGGAATACTCTCTAGTAATGCTGGGCAGTGACAGTGAACCACACTCCCAGTCATCTAGACAATCACGGGATGAACCACAGCTACACTTAAAAACCATCTGTACCCATACCGCCATTCTGTTTTTCACTTTCAGTATAGTATTCAGCAAATTACATGAGCTGTTCAACACTTTATTACATAACAGGCTTTGTGTTATATGATTTTGCCCAATAGTAGGCTAATGTAAGTATTCTGAACATATATAAGTTAAGTTAGGATAAACTGTGTTGTTCGATAGGTTAGGTGCATTAAATGCATTTTCAACTTGCAGTATTCTTAACTCACAGTGGCTTTATTGGAATGTCAAGGAAGATCTGTAGTGATTTCTTTGCTCTGACCTGTTTCTTACCTCCTACCCATAGTCCATCTTCCAAACTGTCCCCAGAATGACCTTTCTAATAAGCCATCTATGCACCAACTCTCTATTTGAAATCCAATCATTGCTTCTGACTGTCTAAAATATAGAATCTAAATTTTGCTGGCCATTCAAAGCTATCCAAAATCTAGGCCCAATACCTGACACTTTTAAACACACATCCCACAGTCTGTATGGGTCACTTTATCTTCTCAGAACACACCATGCTTTTTCTCATATGGGTCCTTTAATTTTTAGTCTAGAGTGCCCATCTTACTCTATGCCTGGTTAATGATCTCACTTCTTCCCTGAAGCTGTCCTCAATATCTTGAGACAGCTCATCACTCCTCCTTTTTGCTCTCACAGGATTTTACATGGAAGAATAGTTACTATTTATTGAGCGCTTACTAGGTACCAGGCACTGTGCCTAACTAAGCATTTTACAGACGTGATCTCATTTAATCTTCCCAGCAGCCCTATGAGGTCATGTGGCACTTTTCTCACTGTCTTCTCATTCATTGTTTTCATGTCCATATCCTCAGTAGAAGAGATTGGTCTTGTTCATCTTATCTGAACCACCTTCTCATATGGTGTCTGATCACATCTGGTGTTCGATAAATGTTTGTAAAGTGAGTGAACAATGGAATGAACAAAGTAAAACAAATTAACAATAGGGTGCTTTTAAAAATATCCTTTTAGAAAGAACTGGCTTTACCATATTGTACGTGGCCAGAGCACTGGAAATGTGCTTCCTAATCCAAATACCACTCTCCTTGCTCCTGGCATGATGCCTGAAATCCCCATGTTTCTCAAGAATATCCTGCCTTTACTTTTTATTCTTATTGCCATCAGCCCAGACTAGACCCTGTCTTGCTTCTTAGTTGATCTACTCGTCTACTTTCAGATCTTCTCCTCCTTAATTATTACTAGACACCTTGGAAAAGATCAATTTTTGTAAAATACTAGTCTGATCATATATTTTTCCTGCTCAGAAATCTTACATTTTTAAAAAAGAAATCCTCTCTCCCTAGCTTGACTTTCAAAATCCTCCACAATCTGGTCTCAACTATTTCTCATTACACTTTAAATCCTATGGTTCAATCAATCTGAAATAGTTGTCATTTTCACTTGCATGCCTTTGTTCACTGTAACACCTCTGACTCTCTGGGCAGGTTTCTTTCCTTGCATTGTCTATGAAAATTCAGTCTTCTCCATGATGCTAGAATACACCAGTCAGAAATGACCTCTTATTTTTCTTAAATGCTTATCCACTGATAGGCTTATAAAAGACATTCACATTGTAGACTTCTCACCCCATATTAAAAGTTAACTCTGGAACTTCCTTGGCAGTCCAGTGTTTAAGATTTCATGCATTCACTGCAGAAGGTATGGGTTTGATCCCTGGTTAGGGAATTAAGATCCACATACTGCAGGGTTTGGCCAAAAAAAAAAAAAAAAGCTAGCTCATTGAGAGGGATCAAGTAACTTTTTCAATCAATTGCCCACCTCATAGACAATTCCCTTTTAAAATGTGGCCCCTTCCCTATGTGAGGGTGAGTCCTCCACATCTATGCTTCTGCCATGTTAGTCTGCTCTGAGTGGATTAGGGATGGGACCTAACCATGCTTGGCCAGCTAGTTTCTCCTCTTGGAGACCATGTACTTTTATCAGATAAATAAATAAAACAAAAGACCTTTTAGCCGAGATCTGTCTCCTAAATGGAGGAGCTGGGAACTAGAGAACTGTGAAGCATCACCAGGGCACCTGTAAGGCTGTGTCCCTCCAACGGGGACAGTTTTTCATATAAGAGAAGAACATCCCTCTAGGTAGACGCAGCTTCAGATGCAGGGCACAAATATATGTGATGACCTTGGGAGGCCATAGTATTTTTCTTCATAGTTGGGGAGGCAGAAAGAGTTGGGTTTCAGGAATAGGAAAATGAATCATAAATGAGAGTGCCACTGCCTGGTTGCTGTCAGGTTTCCAGACACTGGGTATAGTCCCAATTGAGATACCATTGCCTATGCCTGCGAAAATCCAATGTTCTGTCCAAAAATTTCTCTTTCACTCAACGGTAAAATGAGTTGTGCATTAGCCATCTGATCCCACAAGGCTGAGAGTAGCTTTTCAGAGTAACTTACAGTGTCACGCTATGCATGCTAAGTACTTCAGTAGTGTCCAACTCATTGCAACCCTTTGAATTGTAGCCCAAAAGACTCCTCTGTTCATGGGATTCCAGGCAAGAATACTGGAGTGGGTTGCCATGCCCTCCTCCAGGGGATTTTCCTGACCCAGGGATTGAACCCACATCTCTTATGTCTCCTGCATTGGCAGGCAGGTTGTTTACCAGTAAGTAGCACCACCTGGGAAGCTGACATGCTAAGTCGCTTCAGTCATGCCCAGTTCTGTGACCATGTGGACTGCCAGGCTCCTCTGTCCATGGGATTCTCATCAGTCATCTGGTAAATATATGTTGAATGTGGGTTACACTTTTGGTTCTTAACATTGGCTGTATGTTAGAAACACCTGAGATGTTTTAAACCTACAAATGCCTGCATCCCACTGCAGAACAATTAAATTCAAACTGTCTTGGATGGGAGGGCACTATTTTTTTATTTAGACCTTTCCTAATGATTCTAAAATGTAATCAGGAATTATTACTGCATTAGATGTTATGAAAATAAATACAAATACTGAGGAAAAGCTGGTAGCACATTAAGCCATTTTTATTTGTTAGCTCATCTGTGTTGAATTATTTAACAGATTGTACAGTATGAGAAAAGATTTACACCCAAGGTTAGGGTCAGGGTAGCATCAGAAGCAGTAAAGAAAAATGTATAAAAAGATGAATGATAGGCATTGAGTTTAGTTCATATTTTTTTAAAAAATTGAACAAATTATTGGGGCACTGGGAGTAGTTATATAAGCCATTAACTGATCGAGCCAGAAGGAAATGGATAACAGTAGTCATTTTCATTCCAAAAATATGGAATTCTTCCAAGAGGATATCTTTAAAACAATATTCTGATTAAATTTTAGTTTCAAGCTAAAACAATGTAACATAATCTCTAGATCAGCATAATTAAGCAAGTGATTATAGCTTAATGTCTAATTATTAGTTCTGTATTAATAATTTAGTTATTAATAATGTAAGTATTCAGTCAGTTCAGTTCAGTAGCTCAGTCATGTCCAACTCTTTGTGACCCCATGAACCGCAGCACACCAGGCCTCCCTGTCCATCACCAACTCCCAGAGTCCACCCAAACCCATGTCCATTGAGTCGATGATGCCATCCAACCATCTCATCCTCTGCCGTCCCCTTCTCCTCCTGCCCTCAATCTTTCCCAGCATCAGGGTCTTTTCCAATGAGTCAGCTCTTCACATCAGGTGGCCAAAGTATTAGGAGGTAGCATAAACTTCTAAGAATACTAAAATATACTTTTTAAAGGCTGTATTCCTGGTTTCTCCACACTGCTCCCTGAACTCAAGTATGACTTCATTCTGCTTAAGACATTGATAGTACTGTATTTCTTTCTTTTTTTTAATATTTATTTATTTTTAACCTTCTTTTATTAGAGCATGTTAGTTTTATTTGTTGTGTTAGGCTTCATAAATTAGGCATAAATTCTACTGCAAATAAGGTAAACCATACTACGATGGCTTAAACCATGGGTTTATTTTTCTCATGTAGCAAGAAATTGAGATACAGACAGTCCAAGGTGGAAATAGTTTCTCAAGAAAGCAGTTAGGGACACATTATTTCTGTCTCTCTGTTTCTTTGCAAGCAAGAAGGGACAGGCTCAAAAGATCCAAAGGAACATTCCAACACAATCTAGCCTTTTTCTTTATTTGTTTATGGCTGTGTTGAGTCTTTGTTGCTGCACTCAGGCTTTCTCTACTTGCGGGAGCGGGCTGCTCTCTAGTTGTGATGCATGGATTTCTCACTGTGGTGGTTTATCATTGCAGAGCACAGGCTCTAGGGCACACAGGCTAGGTAATTGTGGTGCAGGGGCTTAGTTGCCCCCACAGCCTGTGGAATCTTCCTAGACCAGGGACCAAACCAGTGTCCCCTGCAGTAGGCACCAGTCTCGCATAGGCACCAGTCTCCCCTGCATGGCAAGCCGACTCTTAACCACTGGATCACCAGGCAAAGCCCCCAATCTATCCTTTTTAAAAGCTTTCCTGAAATTTTATCCAGCAACTGTTGGATAGAATTGGACACATGGTTATTCCTGGACTAATACTGAAAGATGGTTAGGGAGAAAGGACTTATGCATTGGGGTTGAGCCAGCCAGAAACATTGTACAATAAGGTTTTATTCTAATTAGACTTGAAATGATTATTGCAGATTGTTTGGCACCCCCCACCATGATCTGACAGCCAAGAAAATTGTGGGCCAGAAATGTCTGAGATCCATAGCCAGGTAATGGCAGAACAGAGACTAGAGTAAGATCCAGCTATTACCATTCTTAAGCCACTGAACATTACATACATCTGCACACAGACTATTAGAAGGTCCTGCTTTAGAAGCCATGGGTCATTTCCAAAGACGGAGTTTAGATTGCCAGAACATTGTTTTAGCCATCTCCCAAAGAACCTTCGCCTTCCTATAAATCATCAGAGCAGCAAATAGGAAAACAGACCTTTTGGTCCTCCTTTGAAACAAAAGATGGCAAAATAAACTGTTCAAAATTTCTGTGGGACATGTCCTCCATAAGTTGTCCTCTTGCTTTATGTAACTGAGAAGGTTGTTTTTTACAACCTCTAATGTAGAACAAATTAATTAAACAGTAAAAATCCAAAAGTGTTTAAGTGCAGTCCCAAACTTTGTTCCTCTCCCTTTCTATACGCAACCATTATTTTTGCTAGGAATTTTTTTTGAAATTATTGTTGCTGTCAAATTACTTTAATTCTGAACTTTGAGCTCCCCAAATAAGGTTTTGCTAAAGGTATGCCTCCTAATAATTATCATATCATTTTTGTTTCACCAAATGACTAATTTTAGCTTTCTAGGTATGATATTCATATTTAAGGGGAAAAAAAACAATGTATCTATTTCAACAAACCAATGCTCTACAAGACTGGTGATTATTCTCCACATCTATGATTTTTATCATTATGAATAAATGCTGAGTAAGTGGTGGCTATTATTGTGCTTGTGCTTAGTCATTCAGTCGTGTCAACTCTTTGAGACCCCATGGACTGTAGCCCACCAGGCTCCTCTTTCCATGGGGATTCTCCAGGCAAGAATACTGGAATGGGTTACACAGTCCTCCTCCAGGGGAATCTTCCCAATCCAGGAATTGAACCCAGGTCTTCCACATTGCAGGCAGATTCTTTACCATCTGAGCCACCAGGGAAGTCCAGGAATACTGGAATGGGTAGCCTATCCCTTCTCCAGGGGATCTTCCCGACCCAGAAATCGAACCAGCGTCTCCTGCATTGCAGGAAGATTCTTTACCAGCTGAGCTACCAGGGAAGCCCCTGTGACTATTATTAAGTTGCTGTAAGTTCAACATAACAGTAGATGTACATTGTTTAGTATTAAAATAGAAATCAATTGTATTCTTACCATGTCCAAACACGTTTGGGCCTGAATTTCTAAGACTCTAATGGTTTTTCATAACTAAATCATTACCCCATGTATGTATGCTTAGCATAAATGTAATTAAACTATTCAGCCACCTGCTGTCTTTTTTGTTTTAACTACCTTAAAGATTGTGTGTGCTAAGTCGCTTCAGTCGTGTCCGACTCCACAAGCCTATGGACCGTAGCCTGCCAGGCTCCTCTGTCCATGGGATTCTCCAGGCAAGAGTACTAGGATGGGTTGCCATTTCCTCCTCCGGGAAATCTTCTCAACCCAGGGACCGAACCCATGTCTCTTATGTCCCCTGCATTGGCAGGGGGGTTCTTTACCACTAGCCATTATTCAGCAATAATCTTGCTACCAATGCAGACTCTGTTAGGAGGAATAATTTCTATGAAAATTAAACTTAATAAGCTATCATTTTTAAAAGAGAAGCATAGTAATGTTTTACACACATTTTGTAATAACCCTCTATAGTTTTTCTAAGTCAATTTTAATCTGTTTGGGGTGTGTAGTTTATCGGTTATATTTCAGTTTCTATGGGAACAGATGCAATCATTGCATACACATTCTGCAGCTGGGTAGACAAGCAGTCTCCTCTGAGACTTACACTTGCAAATAAAGCAGTGTGTGAGTAAGAGGCAAGCATTCTTCTCCTCCAGGAAACTGAATACACTACACTTCCAGGATACCAGGCTTAGGCGCTAGCCAAAAAGAGGCTTCCAAACACAACCCTTTCTCCAGGTTTCACATGGAACAATTGAGACGTCTTTACTCAAGGCATAAGGATACTTCCAATGCTGCTTTTAGAATCTGGGACACAATGGAAAACTGTACACTAGGTACCTGGTTCTCATCCATTTCTTAAGACTTCCTATGTTTCTGAAGTGGAAATTTATAAAAGCACAGTTCAGATGTTCTGAAATAAAATTTAGATAATGATGACAATAAAGTAATAGAAGTCACTGCAAAAAAAAAAAAAAATAGGAACCAAAGAAACCTCTGTAACAGAAATTCCTTAAAAGTCTTTCATGATGCCCTGAAACTGAGATTGTGCATTAATTTGAGCTACTTCTTCTAAGCAAGTGAATGTCTTATAGATAACTGACTCAATTAAAGAAAAAATGTTTTCACTTTTTTTGTTATAGAAGATTTTAAATATACCACACAACTAGAATACAATGAATTTTTATGTACCTACCTCAGGTATTGTATGTACCTACAATAGGTTGCTATTGTTAATAGTTGATGTGTTTTATCTATAAACTCTCACATTCTTCTTTTAACAAGTTATATTAAATTATTTCCTTTCACTCATATATATCTGTGCTGTGTTGCTTAGTCACTCAGTCATGTCTAGCTCTTTGTGATCCCATGGACTGTAGTCCACCCGGCTTCTTTGTCCATGGAATTCTTGATGCAAGAATACTGGAGTGGGTTGCTATGCCCTTCTCCAGGCGATCTTCCTGACCCAGGAATCAAACTGGGGTCTCCTGCATTGCAGGCAGATGTTTTAACCAGCTGAGCTACCAGGGAAGCCCCGTATACATCTACTACATATTTAATTGATAAAGATTTTTACATGTAACAATTATACTGTTATCTATAACACTTAAAATGAACAATTAAGTCATTAATATCAAAATATTCTATTTTAACTCAATAATATTGAAAGTGATTGATGTTAGCAATTGTTATATATTATATAAAAGGCTTATAAATAAATCACTTCCATAAAAGTGTATGTGATTTATTATACCCATGGAAAACAAAATACATTTTAAAAATCACTTTTTATTTTGTTCTAAAAGTTTATTCTTTTTCTAGAAGAGGTATCAGTATGTAGTTATTTCCTATCATTTTATACCAGTGTAGGGGAATACCCATTGAAGGATTTAATTTTCATCAACTGAAATAATATTGGAGTATCTCTGATTTAGTCTTCAATTTCCCTTCAGTTGGCCCAGAAGTAAATACCAAGAGGTTTTCATTCCCCATATACCCATCATGCTTTATAGTAATATGTTTATGAAATATATTTCATTAAATGCCATTGATTTAGCTCTTTCTTCATGAAAACACTTTCTCTTGTAATGACTCATGTTTCATTGTTGAGTCTTGTCTCTTTGCTTTTCCACTTAACTTCTGTGAAAGTCTTTCTAATATATTTCCTTGTCTCTTTGTTCTTGATTTTGCCTGTTTATCTCTGTGAATATCTTTATCTTTTTCTCATTTCCTTTTTCTCCTTAACTCACCTTTCGTTTCCTCTAATCTCTGACTCTCCTTCATGGTTGTTATATTTATCGGTCATAAGGCAATATTTTCTGTCCTTTATTTTTAAGATATATGAAAGAAACATTTGGGGCTTCTGTAAAAGAAAATAAAATGGTTTTTCACATGATTTATTTTCTTCTTTCAAAGTAGTAACTGCTTAGCATGTTTGTTTAGAATATATATTTAGCCATTCTAAGAGGGACTGCACGTTTACTGAAGATGATTTCCAAAGAATTTTTTTTTCAAAGAACAATTTATTTAAACAAAAAAAGTTCACCCATTCTTCCCACCTCCCCACTGCCCCCTTCTCTCTATCCCCCACCTGACAGCAGCAATCCATTCTCTATATCTATGAGCTTGGATTGATTGATTGCTGTTCTTTCCTTCCTTCCTTCCTTTCCCTTTCTCTCTCTCCCTCTTTCTCTCTCTCCCTTTTTCTTTCTCTCCCTTCCTTCACTGATTCCTTCTCTCCTTTCTTTTCTTCTTTCCTTTTTGATTCCACATATTAACAGAGACTGGGGCTTCCCTGGTGGCTCATCAGTAAAGGAGACTTGGGAGACCTGGGTTTGATCCCTGGGTCGAGAAGATCCCCTGGAGGAGGGCATGGCAAGCCATTCCAGTATTTCTGCCTGGAGAGTCCCATGGACAAAGGAGAGTCAGACATGACTGAAGCAACTGAACATGAACACATAACAGAGATTATACAGCATTTGTCTTTCTCTGGCTTATTTCACTTAGCATAATACCCTTAGGTCCATCTTTGTTGTGGCAAATAGCAAGATTTCATTCTTTTCATGGCTGAATAATATTCGACTGTATTTATATACCACAGTTTCTTTATCCATCCACCCATCTATCAATAAGCATTTATTTCCATATCTTGGGTATTATAAATAATGCTATGATGAATATGGGTATGCATACATCTTTATTTAGGGATTAATTTTTGTTTTCTTTGGATAAATAGCCAGAAGTAGATTCTGAATCATACCATAGTTCTATTTTTAATTTTTTAAGGAACTGCCATACTTTTTCCATGTTGGCTATACCAACTTACATTCCTACCAACAAAGCACAAGTGTTCCCTTTTCTCCACATCCTTGCTAATACTTGTTATTTCTTGTCTTTTTGATAATAGCCATTCTAACAAGTAAGAAGTGATACCTCATTGTAGTTTGAATTTGCATTTACCTGATCATTAGTGATGTTGAGCACCTTTTCATGTACCTATTGCCCATCTCTATGTCTTCTTTGGAAAAATGTCTATTCAGATTTTTTTTTTAAGTTCATTGACTTTTATTTATACATGATAAGTGATTAAAAATTCTTATGTATCATCTGCTAAAACAATAGATGGCATATTTTATTTATTTTTTAAATTAAGTAATTTATTTTAATTGGAGGCTAATTATTTTACAATATTGTAGTGGTTTTTTTCCATGTAGACATGGAAAAATGTCTATTCAGATTTTCTGCCTAATTTTTGAATTGAATTGTTTGAGCTTTTGCTATTGAGTTGTGTGAGTCTTTTTATGTATTTTACATATTAACCCCTTATTATGTATTTTGGGTATTAACCCCTTAACAGATATACCATTTGTGAACTCTTCTCCCATTTGGTCAATTGTCTTTTCATATTGGCTTCCTTTGCTGTGCAGCTAATGGTAACTTATTAAAAATAAGTCAAAATGCTGTTGCCTGGGAGTTTCAAAAGGGTAAACTCCCCCTCATAACAAAGAAAAAATTGGAAAACTTTTATAAAACAGTACTCCAGTTTTTTATCTGTGAAAGAGAAAACATGTCATTCCTTTCTCCACCTTCAATAATCCAATGTATTAGTTGGCTTAATAATATAGTTCCTATCATTTTTGCTCTGTTTTATTAAGTTCCCAACAAGCATGTTACTTGCTTTACTTATATGACAAGCATAAATGGGTACACGTGCTACATTCCTGTTGTGAATAAAGTGCCTCGATAACAGTAATAATGGGGAAGATAATAACACACATGCCATAAATACTCATTTAAGTGATTTAAACCCAATGCCTATTGCTCTCCAAAAGCAGCTTTGGGAAATGTGTTTTAACCTCTAGTGAATGAACTATATTTTAAGACATTATTAACTTCATTTAATATTAGCTATTTCTCTCATGTATTTTTAAAATTATTAGGTTTATTTCTATTCTTTTTAAAATAACTCCCTTTTATGATACACAATTTTATTTTAGAGATACATTATCAACAATTCACTATGTTTTTCAGCAGGTTTAGAACCACTGCTGGAAAAAAACAGAAAAAACACTATCCTTCACTCTGTGTTTCCAGTGAGAAAAATAAATAAGTAAATATTAGAAATGTCATTTTGGTGAGGTTATTAACAACCTTAAATTATAGGGAGGTTCCCCTAAAGGGAAAAAGGGATGATAAAACACGTCTACTTGAAATGGCTTCATAGTTTAAGCAAACAACATGGTAAAAAAAAAAAAAAAAGTCCCACCCAGCAGGAAATGGTAAGAACAACCTTAAAATATCCCAGAGAAATAGACTATTTCAACAAAAAATTGGGGGAAAAAAGTCAGCCCTCAACATCGGTTGAGTTTTGATGGAGACTGTCAAAGACTTAGACTGGAAAAACATACTAGAGAATCTACGATTTTTAAACAGCACTGGAAAACACAGTTCCTAGGAAAACTAATGCAGACTAATGCATGAAAAGAAGGTACAGGTACTGATCCTATTTTAAGTATAAAATTAAACATTGTCACAACAGAGCTAATTAATTTATTCTAATATTATTAAAATGCACTCACTAAAAACATACTTCCAGATCTCTATACTTCACATCCAATTCATGCTAGGTACTATTCAAATTATCTCTACAAAAATTTCCCCTGATATCTCAGAAAAAGTTCTTAACTTATAGCAGCTTTTCCCTAACTTTAGTATCAAATAATAATCAAGAAATATAAATAGGATATAGTCATAGGAGTTGATATAATGGAAAAAACTGGTAAACTCCCCTAATGGAGACACAAAAGATTTAAATAATTGAGGCCTTTAAATTTAGTTCAAATGTTTACATTCTAGTTTCTAGTCAATAACCTTAGATAGGTTATTTAACTCCTCTGAACCTCTGTTTATATATAAAGTGGGACTAATGATATTCACTTTATTGGTTTTTAAACAAGATTTAAGCCAGATTACAGATGTCTCACTTAGAGCATGGTAGATGCTCAATTAATACTTAACTTTCTTCCATTTTTATGATTAAGATAGAGCTTGAATCAAAACTTGGATATCTTAAAATGTAGGCCAGTGCTCTTTTCCTGTACTAGAGGGCCATCCTGAGAAGGAGACTGGAGAACATAGATTTGTCTAAAGAAAAAATTTTAAATAACATTTATTTATTTGTTTGTTTGTTTATTTAGACTTCCCACGTGACTCAGTGGTAAAGAATTCACCTGTCAATTCAGGAGATGTGGGTTCGATCCCTGTGTTGAGTAGCTGCAGCGCGTGGACTCAGTAGTTTCCACTTTGAGGCTCTCGAGCATAGGCTCGGTATTTGTAGTGCAACAACTTAGTTTCCCCAAGGCATGTGGAATCTTCCCCAGACCAGGGATGGAACCCAAGTCCTCTGCATTGGCAGGCACATTCTTATCCTCCGTACCACCAGGGAAGTCCTGAAAAAAGAAATTTTAATCAAGTTTAGAGTGTTCAGATATACAATATGAGAAGCAAGAAGAAGATCATGTATGAGTCAAATGTAAAAATAATGCTTCAGGTTTCTATACTCCAACATCTAGTGCATCATAGGAATCTTTATTGATAAACAAGTGCCCTAACACACTGTTGTGTTTGTCTTGCATTTTAATCATTTATAAGATGACTTATAAATTTCAAATTTTCTTTAAAAAGCCTGGTATTTTGTTTTTATGATTCTTATAATATATGCAGTTGAGACACTTTATTTTACAAATTATACAGGTAATAGTTAAGGGATTGGTGAATATTTGTATAGAACATTGCCACCTTTTGGTTAGATTTTAATGAAAAGACATGTTTTAAGCAAACTGTTTGGAACTATATTTTTACAAAACTCAGAAAGGGCTAGGCAAGAGCTATCACAAATATATTTACTTTTATTTAACAACTCTGTTAGTGGTTGAGTAAGCAGATAGGGTAAGGGGTCCCAGGAGAAAGAGAACTAGGCATAGCTTTCTTGACAATAGAAAAACAATTTTTGGTTGAAGCCTTTTTGTGATCTGAGTCTGGCCCTGTTCAATGCTTGCCCTTGAATAGGTCTTAGTAATTAATGAACTTAAAGGAACAAAAAGTTGTTTTTCAGGCAAGAGAAGGAACAATAGTAAAGGTAATATATCAATTGTAAAGACTCCCAGTTCTGTTTCAGTGGAAAGATTAGCCTACAGGGCTCAACAACCAGAACAACCAAACCTAAGGGATGATGATGTTGACCTTTTCTGACCCTCATGACTTCAATCAACTAAAGCCTGGACTCTACCACCCAAGCCCCTTCGTGAATATGTGTGTATCCTTAACTTTGCTGTTCAGGAAGACACTATTTTGGAAAAGACCCCCGTGTTCTTCTTACTTACTGCAAGTAATAAATTCTTCCTTCTCCCTGTCTTTGGCTTGGTTTTGTTTTTTGGCTAGATGCCCACCATCTAGAGTTGAACCCAGTTTTAGGTAATAGTTGGACATAGTATGATCTGATCAACTCAAAAGGATTTTTCCTCCTATTTCTGAAACTGTGCAGCTCAGACTGGGACTGGGTTGGGACTTGAACCCAGCCAAAACCTGAACTGGGAGTTGAACACACTTTAAATGAGACCTAGCACACCTGGTCTCAGGACTTAATGAAGCTCAGGATCTTGATGTCTCATCACAGAAAGAATTCAGTGAGAGACAAAGTGATAGGTAAGAAGTAGATTTATTTGGAGAGAAATCCTCTCCACAGACAGAGTGTGAGCCATCTGAGAAGGCAGGAGCAGCCCCAGGGTATGCGATTGTCAGTTTTTATAGGGGTGGATAGCTGGCACTAATGGTAAAGAATTCATCTGCCAATATAGAAGAAATAAGAGATGTGGGTTTGATCCCTGGGTCAGAAAGATGCCCTGGAGAAGGGCATAGCAACCCACTCCAGTATTCTTGCCTGGAGAATCCCGTGGACTCAGGAGCCTGGCAAGTTATGATCCATAGGATCACTAAGAGTCAGACATGACTGAAGCCACTTAGCCTGCAAGCATGCATGCATGCATGCAACCAGTGGGAGGAGTAGTCTAGCTATTTTAGAGAGTGGTGGGGATTTTCAGGAATTGGGCTGTCACCCACTTTTGAAACTTTATGGTCAGCCTTGGAACTGTCATGGCACCTGTTGGTGTGTCATTTAGCTTACTGATGTGTTACAATGATCATATTACTGAGACTAAAGGTCTAGTGGAAGTCAACTCATCTGCCATCTTGGACCTTTTGGATCTCATCAGTTTATGTTGTGTCCTTGTGCTATGTCATTCTTTCAAAGGTTGTGCCCTGCCCCCTTCCTTCCCATTTCATTTCTCCTTACTTAGTTTCTGGAGAATGCTCTGAAATGTGCCACTATTTTGGCATCAACTAGGTAAGTTTAAATTCTCGGTATTTGTCCTATGATATGAGAGGCATAGTCAGTGATGATGATCATTCTTACTTAAGAGGTCATGCTTGATAAAACTAACGTATCCTAAACAACAGTCTAAAGCTTTACCATACTTACTGCATGTCAACATTCATTGATTCCCATGAGATCTGTATTATAGTTTTCTTTATAGATACCTTTTAAGAATGTGGCTCTTCTTCTATTATCTCCTTTTTACAGTTCAAGAAATTTTAACTTATTAATACATAAAAGTTTAGAGTTTGATTGGAACAGAGATGAACTAGAAACCCTAACTAATGACTCCAGATCCATGCTATAATAAGATCAACACTATATTCCTGAAATGGTTAATACATATTTTTTCCTCTAATGGCAATTTATCTTCTAGGGTTGTTGTTGTCATTCAGTAGCTAGGTTGTGTTTGACTCTTTGAGACCCCATGGATTGCAGCACACCAGGCTTCCCTGTCCTTCACCATCTTCCAGAAAGCTGTTTTTTTTTGTATGTGTGTGAAAGTGTTAGCTGCTCAGTCGTGTCCGACTCTTTGTGACCCATGGACTGCAGCCCACCAAGCCTCTTCTGTCCATGGAATTCTCCAGGCAAGAATACTGGAGTGGGTTGCCATTCCCTACTCCAGGATATCTTCCCAACCCAGGGATTAAACCCAGGTCTCCTGCATTGCAGGCAGATTCTTTACCATCTGAGCCACCAGGGAAGCTTCACCATCTCCCAGAGTTTGCTCAAATTCATGTCCCTTGAGTCAGTGATGCTATCTAACCACCTTATCCTCTGTTATCCCCTTCTTTTGCCTTCAGTCTTTCCCAGCATCAGGGTCTTCTCCAGTGAGTCATCTCTTCCCATCAGGTGGCCGAAGTATTGGAGCTTCAGCTTCAGCATCAGTCCTTCTAATGAATATTTAGGGTTGATTCGTTTTCTCTCCTTGTAGTCCAAGGTTCTCTCAAGAACCTTCTCCAACTTCTGTTCAAAGACATCTTATTTCTACTCCCATCTTCTAGGGTAGAAATAAGAACTTCCAGGTCAAATCAGGAGGAGGATAGCTGTCTTTAATTCTTTCACCTACCTACCCTTAGAAATTCTATGTGCTCTGATGACTTCAATATGTCCATTTATTTGACATGCACCCCCTGCTTCAACTCCTTTCTTAAATTCAGATTCCAAACTCACATTGCTGACTTTTGACTGGATGTATCCTCTTGGAGGGCGTTCCTGATGGCTCAGTGTTAAAGAATTTGCCTGCAATAAAGGAGACATAGGTTCCATTCCTGGGTTGGGAAGATACCCTGGAGAAGAAATGGCAACCCACTCCAGTATTCTTGCCTGGAGGATTCCACTTAACAGAGGTGCCTGGTGGGCTACAGTTCATGGGTTCACAAAAGAGTCAGACACTACTGAGTAACTAAATCACCACCACTTCTTTTGGATGTTCTATCATTACAGAGACTCAACTTGATGAAACTGAAGGCTTATTTTTCTGAAATAACTTTCTCTTTCTAACTGCCCCCTAATCACTCTAGAGTGGATTTTTCCTTCTTCCTCCTCTACTACATCCTGTCAGTCACATAATCTTGTTAATTAGTTAACTGATTCAGTCTTTTCATAGGTCCTGGATATGCCCTGTGCCCCTAGGCACAGGTCTGGGAGCTAAGAATTTTAAGATAAGTCTCTGCCCTGTAGGCTCACAGTGAGTGGATTTCAAATTCTTATTTAATGTCTTTCACAAACAATACTTCTTTTCATTTACACTACCCATAGTTTAATATGACTTCCCCAGTGGCTTAGACAGTAGAGCATCTGTCTACAATGCGGGAGACCTGGGTTCGATCCCTGGGTCAGGAAGATCCTCTGGAGAAGGAAATGGTAACCACTCCAGTATTCTGGCCTGGAGAATCCCCTGGATGGAGACAGGTTGGCTACAGTCCATGGAGTCTCAAAGAGTTGGACATGACTGAGGGACCTCAGTTTCACTTTCATATTTTAATACAATTATAATCTTGTCAGGATCAGACCTTTGCAAGAATTTCCTAGCTCATGGCCTTCTATTCTCCCTGCTCTTCCCTATCCATTGTGCCCCATCTAACCATCCTATTCACTACCAGCAGAAGAATCTCCCTGAACCTTGCTTTGCAATGTTACTTCTTTGCCCATATGTGCTGGGAGCCGTCAGGATGCCCCCTCACTCAGATGACAAAGTCAGGAGACTGAGAAGGAAACTGCAAAGTGGATTTTCCTTCGGGGCATCCCAAGGCAAGGCCCCTCCTGGTATTTTTCTTGGAAAGTTCTGTTTATGCTCATCTGTTTATGTTTTAGCTCATCTCAGATCAGTCCCAGTTAGAAAAAATTCATCCTGAGATAATTCCCTCAGACCTTATTTCCCTCAGAGGATCCGGGAAGGCAGATTCCCTTTCCGGAGGAATAAGGGACATTTAAATAGATTACTATACCTCCTATTAGTTACTGGGGAGTTTACCAAGAGTTCTCTGAGGGTCATGGCAAAGCCACCACCAGAAGGGCTCATACTTGGGTCACCTTTCCACATCCCACTCCCCCGACCACTCCACGGAAGAGGCTCCCTTCCTTGAAAAAACCAGACTGGAATGGGACTTAGGAAAGCTCATAACTGTGGCCAGCATAGTTGGAGACACTGATTGCTTTAGGGTAGTGTAGACATAGGAATTCCTTTTAGTATTTGTAAGGTTAATAGGGTTTCATTGTTAAAGCAGTGCTGCTAAACTGTCTCTTTGTCTTCTTTTCTCTTTTCTTGTAAAAACCAAAATAGGTTAATAGAATAAAACAGTTTCAAGCTAAGCCCCTCTTTCTAGCTTCTACATAGTTGCACCTTGTCAGGGAACATTTGGCAGGAGGCTTCCTTTGTGCTGTTTTCTGATGTCCCTTATCAATCCCTGAATATTCAGAGATGAGTGGAGAGGCACACCTTTCCCGGGGACAAAAAAAATGCCTACATTCTTAAAGTAAAGTAACCATTTACAGCCTTCTTCCCTCTCTGATATGGAAAGTGAGTTTTTACAACCCCTTCTCTTTGAGATGGATTCTAGCCCTATGTTTCCTGGATAAGTTGCAAGATTTTTATCTTTGCTGAAAAGGCTATCTTGTAAGACAGTATATATATGCCCACATTATGCTGAATAAACACCTTTACTCCATCAGAGTCTTGGTCCCCATGTCTCTATTCATTTCTCTCTCTCTCTTTTCTCTCTTCCTTTATTTTCTTATCATGGACTCTGAACCCCCAAGCCCCAGCCCATCAAAGGGCCATAACAGCACCTAATAAGAGAAATGTAACCTTTCTATTTAGATTGATGTACTTATCCGAAGTATGTTAGAGACATTCAAATGGTAAACATACTATTGTTAAGTCTAATTATGCAGAAATCCGACCTTTTGCAAGGAAAAGGAGCTTAACATTAAAGTTGTTGATGTTAGGCAGAAAACAAAAGATTGCATAGAATAGTTGTGATGTAATGGGGATGTTTTTTGGCTATAAAACTGTAAACTAACAAAAATAAAGTGAGAGACTTCTCCATCACCTTACAAAACTAACAGCAATAAAGAGAGACTGCTTCATCACCACACACTGACTCAGCTCAGTTCTTCCACTGATGCCACTCATCCCTCAAGACCCCCGGACCGGTCGGGGCTGGACCCCTGCACATATGCCTTTAAAGCCTGCTGTTGCTTGAAGAATTATGTCCAAAGACATTAAACAGCTTCTTTTTATTTTATTTGTTTATTTATTTTTGGCTGCACTGAGTCTTCATTGCTATGTGCAGGCTTTTTCTAGTTGTGGTGCAAGGGCTTCTCATTGAGGTGGCTTCTCTTGTTGTGGAGAATGGGCTCTAGGCATGTGGGTTTCAGTATTCATGGCTCACTGGCTCTAGAGAACAGGTTCGATAGTTGTGGTGCACGGGCTTAGGTGCTCTGAGGCATATGGAATCTTCCAGAACTGGGGATCGAACTCGCGCCCCCTGCATTGGCAGGTGGACTCTTAACCACTGGACCACCAGGGAAGTCCAATTGCTGCTTCTTAACTGATTACAGTTCTAGCACTGCTAGGTTCTTTTCATCTTCTAGGTAAAAATTGTTAAGATGCACAAGAATTGCCCTTGCTTCTCGACAGCATCTAATCCAGAGCAAAGCCCTGCTTCTTTGGATCTTCCCCCAAATAAGTAGCACAAACGTAAGTCCTTTTTAAAACCCTTTTACTGTGACACCCCTTGGTTCTCCATGCTGTGCGGTCTCCCTCTTTGCAATAACTTGATAAACGCAACCTCCTTCAACTGTAGGTGTGTTCCTGGTGGTCTTTGAATGGAGGGCATTGATAGATCACATGAATTCTCATTTTATTGAGCTTCTCAACTGAATTCAAAAGAAGATGAGAATCATTGCTCTTAATACAACCAAGCTATTCTTTATGTTTTCCTGTAAACAAATTATACGTATTATTACTTATCTAAATCCTTTCTATCTCTTGAAGCTAACTCATGCTCCCCTTCATCACTCAGGGCCTCAGACTCTGCTATTGCACATAACTTCCTCCTTCACTGAACTCGTACCAGCGCGCCCATTTGGAACTAAGTGCAAAATATTTCATTGCTTTCTCATCTTTTAACTTTGCTTGGACCTCTTCTCCTTACAAATTGTGGCTGTTCAACATCAGACTCTCCCAAGAAAAATCAATTCTAACTAATATCAACAGAAGAACCTTCCTGAATCACGCTTTGCAATGCTGCTTCTTTTCTGGGATAATTTTGATGGCTGTTATTGCTGGGAAAATTAAGTTCCAATATTTCAGCCTGGGAGGAATGAACAAATTGAGCTGTTCAATATCAGATCTTTGAAAGCAAGAGATAGGAAAGAGAGCATGTACTGGGAAAGTCAGGTCTGTGCCAGGGCCAAAGCTAGCAAGAGGCCCCCAAGGAAGGCTCCAGAAGATGAACAGGAGAGGCAAAATCTGGCTTTGTTGATGATCAAAGAGGAAGAAATAAATGAAAAATAATTACCAATGCTTGCTCCTGGCAGGTTTATCATCAGACATACTTGATTAGCCCTGTATGTTGATTTCATGTCTTTCTGATGTTTTTCTTGATTATTTTTTGAGGAAAGCATTAGTATGATAACTGGTCTTTTTTTTTTTTAAACCCTCTTTTACCTCCATTTATTTACTCCTTTTTTCACTACATACATGTTTTGAGAGCACTTTACATGTGTGAGACCTTGTGCTAAGGACTGGAGGCACAAAACTCATCAAGAAAGACACGTCCTTATTCTCATTTAAAGCCTACAATATACTGGATGGAAAAGAACAATTATATTAGATTACTTCAAATTATGCTAAGTATAGAACCAGGGACAATTGGACTACATATGAAGGATTCTTGGAAGAAACAACTTTAAAGGACACCCAACAGATTAGAAGGAGTTAGTCATTTTATAAAATTGTAGTGAATCATTTAATATATATGTTAAGGTGTTTTTAAAATACACTTTATATCTACTACTTGCTCAAATAAAAAGTTTTAGATACCAAGGTTTAAGAACTTATTTTCTAAGGCCTTACTTCCCTTCAGTATGCTCTGACAGTTGCTAGCTGCCTGCTTTTAAGATACAGCACTATTTTGTCTCTCCAACATTTGTGTTCTTTGTATCCTGTTATGTGAGTGCATCTTTCTGTCCTGAAAAGCATTCTGTGTTGCAAGATCTTATAAAGTTTTCTTTGGTGGGAAATATCACTTATGGCATGGTGTCAGATTGAAAAGTGTATCCTCCATTGAGGAATATCATGGCATATCATGAGTATTGCCTTCACATATTCCCAGAAGCTGCTGCAGTTTCTGTGTATTATTGATTAATTAATTTTTTACCCAATACTCTACAGACTACTTGGGTAGCAAATAACAGGAAGGCAGGGTCCACGTCTATCCTTATCTATAGCAGTATGTCCTCCTAACACCTAATAACCATTTCTTACATCATAATGCCCACAATAAAGAAAATGATAATACACTTATGCAAAAATTGGAGAGAATGTATCCAATAGTATAGAGAAGCAGAAGAGGGGTAGAAAGATATAACCCAAGGGTGTTGAATTTTACTAGAGATAAAATGGTGGCAACTTGAAATCATTCATGCATAATGATCCAAAATTCTTGTGGTTCAGAGAAGGTATACAGAAATAAGTCCACATATTCTCATATTTCAAATGAGAAGAACTTGTGGCTAAAGGAGGATTACTGAATGAGACATGATCCTTTCCTTAAGCAGCCTACAGTCTAGCTGAGAAGACAAGGCTCAAGAACAAGAAACAACCTGGTAGCAATTAAGTGCTAGGCACGAGGTGCGGAGAGCCTTAGCTATGACAGAGGCAGAGAATGAGGAGGAGAAAGAAAACATGCATTTCAAATTTAGTGCCACACCCTTTTATATGCAGGGCTCTCTGGTGGCTCAGATGGTAAAGAATCCACCTGCAATGCAGGAGACTAGGTTTGATTCCTAATTCAGGAAGATCCCCTGGAGTAGGGCACAGCAACCCACTCCAGTTTTCTTGCCTGGAGAATCCCATGGACAGAGGAGCCTGGTGGACTATAGTCCATAGGGTCACAAAGAGTCGGACACGACTGAAGCAACTTAGTACACACACCTTTCATATGCTTTCCTATGTCAATTTGTCCATTTAAAAATAAAAATCCCTAGAGGGTAGCAACCATATCTATTTAGATGACTAAACTCTGATAGCGAGGACAACTTTCACATCAAATGTCTTACAGAGTCTCCTAAGCTGTAAGGTAATTCTAGCTTCTATATAACTGCCTCCTTTAGATCACTCATCTACATCCTCTACTAACCTTTGGGGTTAAACTCTTTGGTGCCAGCTTTACCAGAGGGTGCCAGTTTTGCTGGCTTCCAAACTTCCAGCCTTGACATGGTAACAAGACCTGTGGCATATATTTGCTTCTCTTAATCGACCTACTAAAACATGATATATTCCTGTTTAGTCCTTCCACTGAGGTGAGTTCCTGGCTTGTCCTTTCCAGGCTAGACTGTGTGTTATTATTCCTGCCCTCTTGTATGAGTTACTTATTGTTGCATAATAAATTACCCCAACACATAGTGGGTTAAAGCAATGAACATTTATTATCATACATAGTTTCTCAGGATCAGGAATCTGGGAGCAGCTTAGTGCAGTGGTTCTGATTCAGTCTCTCATGAGGCTGCAGTCAAAGTGTCCGTTGGGGCTGCAGTCATCCAGTGACTGGCGTGGGACTGGAGGATGCACTTCCCAGCTCACTCACATGGCTGTTGGCAAGAGGCCTCAGGTCCTCGCACATGGGTCTCATAGGGTTGCTCATGGTATTAATACCGCAGCTGGGTTCCTAGAGTTAATGATATGAGAGACAAAGAGAGAGAGAGAGAGGCAGGGAAGGAGGGAGGCACTTTCTCTTACAACATACACCATTAGTTCCACCTTATTCTGTTCATTAAAAGTGAGTCACTCAGTCTAGCCAATATTCAATGGGAAGGGATTACACAAAGATGTGACTATCAAGAGGTATATGTGGTGGTTTTATAAAGTCACCACTTTATAAAGTGACCCTTCCATTCTTCATTAGAAGTAGTTACCTTAGTTTTCTCATATATGTAAAATTTTCTGTAAAGTGAATTTTCATCTGTTTGCCTGTGAAACCATATGAAGTCAGTATTTTATAGGGTAGCCTCAAAATAAGAGTTCCTTTTCCTCCTACTTTTCGAGAGTGAAAACGTATGTGTCTTTCCCCCTAATATTGTCTTCAACTGAAAGCTGTAGGTTACAGTTTTGTAAGTCTGTCAGGATACCAGCACAAAACATTCCTTAAACTCACCATGTCAAGAAGCAAACGGAGAACTCTTTCTCCTTCTTGCTGCCAACTGAAAATATTCATATCCAAATCCTTCGCCACTTACTCAGCAGGCCAAACCCAATTCACTGTAAAAGTGAGCATTTGCCAAACGCTTTCTTTGTTTACTTATATTGAGTAAATAAAGAACTGTATTAATGTGAACCTTTGTTCATTTCATAAATAATTGAAAGAATACAGGGCTTGAGTCTTTAGTGTTTAGAGGAAGCAAGAATTCATCAACTCAAATATAACCTACTGTTGCCATGGTTTGACGAGTAGCAAGATTCTTTTAAATCAAGTATAAATTGGAAATTGGAAGTCAAGGTCATGGCTTCTGTCATTCAGGAATTTATAGCTGGTGAACACGTTAGAACTTGGTTCCTGAAACCATACCTGTTGTCACTAAGAAAACAAAGGCTGGTCTGATAACCCCCTTCTTTTAAGGAAGCAATAGAAATTTCACTTTCTTAAATGCATGCCAATTTTGACAGCAGTGAAAGGATCGTTTGCTGAGGAAATTATGTTGAGATACCTGCAATGGTTGTTCCAGCAGAAGTCATCTGCATTCATAGATTTGGACATAGATCCCTGGCTGTGTTTATGAACAGAAAGAAGACAGAATTGTATTCCAGTCTCAGTTCTACCACAGCTGTGTTAACCTCAGCAGTATTTGTGACCTCAGTTTCCTTAAAAGTGAAATGGGAATAGTGAATAAGTATACTTGTAGATTTGTCCTCATGACAAAATATGTTAGAACAGTACTAAAAGGGTTGACACGTAGACATTCAGGAAATGCTGATTCTTCTTCCCTTTGTGTCCCATTGAAGTGTTCTGGAAATACCTCTATCAGAATGCTTTTTCACGTTAACAGCTGTCTGATTTTGTGTCTGTGCTGGTGGATCTGGTATGGAGGCAAGGTTTTCTGTCTTCTCCATGCAGGACATCAGATTGTTAACTGTATTCTGGAGACTTAAGAGAGAATTGTGCTGAATATTTAAGTACTCCCTGAAGTCAGTGCATGATTTAGGAAATTATGTGTATTAGAATGCTATGCTGCAACATGATACATTAAGTCCCAACGAAGCTGTGGTTCCTAGTTCAGACTGTATTAAGTTTCTCTGCTTAAATTTTATTATAGTGTAGATCATCGATATCAAGTGAATCAAGCCAACTATGAAAGCATCACTAATAAGAGAAACACATTTTAATGTATCAAGAAACCACTCTGTGAAATTTTACACAAAATATGCCACTTATTTCAGAGACATTTGCTGGAAAGTTGCTTATATTGACTTTTATATTAATTTATGTTTACCAAATGCTTTGCAGTCACCTTTATGGCCCATCTCCAAGGACTGTTGATAATGGATCAAATCAAACCATCACCTTGGAGAAAAGACTTTGCTGAGATGGAAGGGTACCATCACACAACACACCAAGTGAAAATTTAGAATAATCTTGTCTACAGTATTTTGTAGAACCCCTTCTACTGTCAAAATGGCCAAGTTCTAGCCTTGAACTTATTCTCAAAAACTCTATCCTCTATTAATTGAGAACAATTCATTATTGTCTCCCAAACATCTTTCACTTTGCCCAAAGAGCCAGGAAGAAGAATCAGCACACTTTTTGCCCCTTTCACTCCTTCCAAGCCATTTATTTCTACTGGAAACTTTCTCTCAACTGCCTTTTGTTACTAGAACTTAATGTATTCAACTCTTTCTTTTTCATATCATCTTGATTCCCTTGTCATATTCATGCTTGATATGCTCTGTCTTTTCCATCTCACACCATTCAAATTCACAAAGGACTACTCTGTAAACCACAACTCAGTTTTGAAATGTATAATGATAGATATGACTATGAAGAGAATGTAATTATTCATGATGAAAATGTCTATCTTACCCCTGTAGACCATGAATTTATGAGGAAGTCTGGGTAGAACCTGATTCTATTTAGTGAACATGGAAGCAGAGTAGATAAAGTTAGGTGATATTTCTAGTTAATGCTTCTAATACTATGTCTCTAAGCAATGTTTGCTTGATGCCCTTCTTCACCAAATACTATGCTGCTAAGAAGACTAGGTACTTGAGCAGTTCACAGGAGACAATATAATAACTCTACTGAAAGCATGCAGAACTTCTATAGTACGTTTTGCCTTCCTCTTAATAGGTCCTATGCAGACTTGAAAACATGGGATATATTCTTTAACTCTAGCCTATCTTTCTTTACTTAAACAAAATACAATCGTCTGGGCTTAGGCATTCTTACTTAATGGCTTCCTTGGTGGCTCAGATGGTTAAAAAATGCAGGAAACTTGAGTTTGAATTTTGGATCAGGAAGATACCCTGGAGAAAGGAATGGATACCCACTCCAGTACTCTTGCCTGGAGAATCCCATAGACAGAGGGATCTGGTGGGGTATAGTCAATGGGGTCGCAAAAAATCGGACACAACTGAGTGACTATCACTTGGATTGGATTCTTATTTATAGTCACCTTGATAAATCTTGGATATTCCTATATTACCTTCTTTGAAAATTACCACACCTATTGATGGTTATGCCATGTTATTTTTCCAAAATTCGTCATGAAAAGGTGTTCATCATCTTGCACCCTACCTCACATTCTCTTAATGTGCTTCTAGCCTGAGTGTTATTATAATAACCAGGCGCACACACGCGAAACATGACAGCACCTTACAACCTCTGCAATTTGTTGCTTTCTACATTAGGAAATTTTTGCTGTAGCACCTGTAGGGAACTGTTCAACTGAAGTTTGACTCATGTACAAATCTGGAACTGCAAGTGATTAACAAAACACAGGACAAGAATCGGTAGAGAAGTAATTCTCTCTTCCTCCCCTTGGGTGGACAATTCTGGCTGAGTTCTTCAGACCATTCCCAAATGATAAGATCACACTGGTTGATTTGCCATGTTTCTTAAAAGGAATGTTTTTCCTCCCTCAGTTGAAAAATGTAAGATTTGGGAATATTTTAGTCATGCCCATTGTTATAATACATTGGCAAGTAGATATGCCATCATGATTTTAAGAAATATTTTATCAGTTCCCAAATCAACATGCATATTTTTCAGAATATTTAAACCAATCAAAATATTTGGGCTATTAAATAAACAGCATGAGAAAAATTTTAATAAGAGATGTAAGTAAATCAAATGTTGAGTTGCATGATTCTCTCTTTTCAGTGTTTTGGCATAAAAAAGCAAAAAATTGTGAATTCCCTTATGGTCCAGTGGTTAGGACTCTGCACTTTCACTGCCAACAGCCCAGATTCTATCCCTGGTCAGGAGATACCCCAAGTGGAGTGAAGTGGCCAAAAAAAAAAAAAGATGAAAATTGAAGATTTTCCCTTAGAAATGTATTATTTTTTTCTCTTTAAATAATGGAAACATGTTATAGAAAATAGTAACAAAGTAAAATTGCTGCTATAAAATATAAAAAGTATAAAAACCCTAGTACATGACATGGTCTTTGATTTTTGCCTCAAAATGATTTCCCACTTAATATCTTCCCTTAAATATTGATATAAAATCAGGGGTCAGCCAAACATCTTGGTAATGGTAAGAAACTGTACTTTAAATGAAATATGCAAACACTTATTTTCATTTTCTAATCTTAATTCAGAGAAAATAGAAAACACAAGTATTCAGTCCCCAAAGAAATATTAACTCATCAAACTGGGCTGCTTTGGAATAAAAAGACCTACATGTGTGCCCTGTGAACTTAGTTAATGTAACTATGAGTATTGTAATTTTTGCATTTCCTGATTTGTACTAAAATTGCAAGTATATTAGCTTAATATTTTAGAGGGGTTTGGAAGACTGCTTTTGAAATTTTCAAGGTATAGGGTTGTTTTTCTTCTGGAAGAAGAAACCCAGCATCTGATAATAATTCTCTGTAATCTTTTACTTGGCCAAAGGCTCTGATTGGTTATAGACATGGCTTTTCCTCACACACAAATTGAACAATTTCACAAGTAAAGAGGCTTCACTTTTTTCCTCTTTTGTTCAAAATAAGAAAAACTATGCATCATACCCTCCTTTTGTGTTTGTCCTAGAGACCCTAAATTATTAGATCTAATCCCAGACATCCCAATTAGTTACCCAGTCATCATAGTTAGTTTTTTTCAATTTTGGGGGGGCCATGCCCCTCCATTTGTGGGATCTTAATTTCTCAACCAGGGACTGAACCTGGCTCTGGCAGTGGAAGTGCAGAGTCTTGACCACTGGACCACTCAGGCATTCCCGATAGCTACTTTTTAAAAGGTATGGGGGAAAAGCTACTTTCTTTTTTCACTTTTATTTGCATTTATTTTTTGCAGCATTTATTCCCAAGCCATAACTTTTTGTTTCTTCAGTTTCTTATGGGGTACCTTTTTCTTCTGTGTAGCCTCCTCTTCTAGTTTAGGAACAATCTGTTCTTTTTCACTAATGATCATCTCAATGTGGCAAGGAGAGCTCACATACGTGTTGATCTGATCATGAGCCCTGTAAGTGCTGCACTGCATCTTGGGTGCTTTGTTCACCTGGATGTTCTCAATAACCAGAGTCTACATCTAAGCCCTAAAGTTCAGCATTATTTTCTGCATTTTTGAGCACGTGCAGTAAAATTCAGTACTCTTTTTGGGCCGCCAACCCTGTGTCCAGCCCCACTGTTTGGCTTGTGCACACCTACCAACTCCACCATTGTAACGATGGAATGTCACACACTGCTTCTTTAAAGTGACATCCTTAAGATACTTGGTGGCTTTTCAGATATGCATACCCTTAATGGCCTGGGCAGTTTCACGAGTTTCATGCCATTTCAAATGTTCTTAAAGTGAACATGAAGATTTGAACCTCTTGATTTGCATGATTTTGGGGGGTTTCCTGGGTCAAGTGAATAGCATATAATTTTTAGAGGTCACCTCAAGCCACTTATCAGGAAAAGAAAAGGAAAAGCTACTTAAAAAAAACTTTTAATTTTATTTTGGAGTATAGCTGTTTAATAATGTTGTGATAGTTTCAGATGGACAGCAAAGGGACTCACCCATACATATGCATGTTCCAGTCTCCCCCAAACTCTCCTCCCATCAAGGCTTCCACATAACCTTGAGCAGAGTTCCTTGTGCTATACAGTATGTCCTTGTTGGTTATCCATTTTAAATATAACAGTGTGTACATGTCCATCCCAAACTCCTAAAAAGGGAGAGTTTTGATCTGAATACCTAGAGTGTGCTTCATGCTTTGCAATAGTTCCATTGACACTATTCTTTGCTCTGTGTGATATTGTTTGTCTTTGCTTTTGTGACCGAGCACATCCACAGAGCACTCTGTTATTGACTATAGACAAAACTCTTCTCAGATAATAAACATTATCATAATTGTAAATTATTTTGTGGAAATAACAGGTTTATGTTCAGATGTATACACTGCCTACATAAAGCTCTCCCTCCCCAAAAATATATGTAATTTTATTTTCACATGGTCATAAGAAACAGTAAACTTCTTGTTTATATTTTTCACAGCAACATTCATGGACCTTATATTTTGGCTATATTTATTAAATTACCTAGAAACTTCCTAGAAATCAAAAATTCAATTAAAAATTCAAGAAGGTAGACAAATGATTTTTATAATTATCAAGGGCTGATTTTAAAAATAGTACAAAACAATCGGAGTAGCTAGCACTTACTAAACACTTCTTTTTAGGCATCTGTGACAAATAATAATTAGGCCTCCACAAACATTCCCTCTCTATTGGTCATTTTCATCAACATATTATAATGTCTACATCCTTTAAAAAAACATCCTTTGTGCCTTTTCCTTCAAGATATTGGTACTGTCTTTCCCTTTACTTCCTTAAAACACCTTTTTAAAACAATTTATTGGAGTATAGTTGACTTACAATAGTGTTAGTTTCAGATGTATAGCAAAGTGAATCAGTTATACATATACATAGTCATTAAGTCATGTCTGACTCGTTATAACCTCATGAGTTGCAGCACACCAGGCTTCCCTGTCCTTCACTATCTCCCTAAGTTTGCTCAAACTCATGTCCATTGATTCAGTGATGCCATCCAACCATCTCATCATCTGTTGTCCATTTCTCCTCTTGTCCTCAATTTTTCCCAGGTGTAGTAACTCTGGCCAGAGCAAAACATGGTGAGCAGTGTGCAGATACCTGAAAAGAAAGGGTCTAGGTCATGTCAGGTAAGCCATCGAGACCAGCAGAGTTGCTAGCTGAAACTGAGGGGATTTAGAATGCATAGGAAATGGGGGATATAGCCCGTGTTAGTTGTGGCCCTGGGGCCAGCTGCAGCAGTGAGAACGCTTGCTTATCTCACTAACCTTCCCTTTCTGAATTTCCCTCAGGAAGAAAAGCTCTTGAGGAGCTGCTTCAGGAAGCTATACAAAGAGTAAGAGATGCAAGGGATGGATTATGGTGACCCTGACTTATTTTCCCAGTTTCTGAGAATGCTGCTGGAAGATGATCCTCAGCTGTCAGCCTTCTATAGTAATTTCCTCAGAATTAAACTGTCTTGCCCAAGGCCATGACTCCTTTCCAGGATAGCTGGTATCCTGTGATCCATCAGAGTGGGAGTATAAAGGTCGGACCCCATGTTCCAACTCAGGACAGCTCTGAAGGGCTGTCCCAGCTGCACAGCTACATGTGGGGTCAGCTGAGGCTTCACTGGGACTGCATTGCAGCTCAGCTTCTACCTCTGCCCGATTCTACTTCATTCTCTTCTCTTCCATGAGTATTGATTCTGAATGCACTCCTCAGTAAGCTTCCCACACACTAATCTCCTTCTCAAGCTCTGCTTCCAAGGAAATCCAGTTGGAGACAATAGAATATTTCTCCAGTGTCCTGAACTCACTACATCCTTGTAACCAGGCATATAATTACAGTTCCTCAACATGCCAAAAGGATCTGTACCTGTTCTCCCTGCCTCAAGTTCCCAGGCCATTAGGTCAGGCCCACTCACGTTCATCCTCCCAGATGAAGCTCAAGACAGTTTCACCACCTCCTTGAAGCCTCCTCTAACCCCACTGCCATTCCCAACATGTGTTCCTCCAGAAGCCTGTGCCTCCCTTGATCACATATTTCACTGTACCAATCTGGATTTATAGATTTACTTGTCTGTACAAGACTGAGACTTCCTTAAGGTCAACATTTGTCTGATCTTTCATCTTTGTATTCTAATGCTAATTCAAGGCATCCGACAATGATGGACATTCAATAAATGTTTTTTAAATGGCTGAATGGAATAGAGACTTTTCTCTATGTCACAGGCAAATGTTTATGCAATACAGATTTGAAAATATAGATTTTGGAGCCAGCCTGTCTTGTAATGGAGACCTAGCTCTATATTTAATTAGAGCTCTGTTGAAATAACCTTGGGCAAATTGCTTAACCACTCCAAGCCTCATTTCCCTTAGGTATAAAATGGAAATTATAATAACACCAATTTTATAAGGCTGTTATAAGAATTAAAACAATAATCATAATGGGTATGATATTATTAAATACCATTCTCATTTGTTGCAGCCTACCATACTGCAGACAGAGTGCCAAGGCTTTTTTTTTCTTGAAATTGAGGTATAGTTGCTTTACAATGTTATATTAGTTTCTGCTATACAACGAAGTGAATCAGCTATATATATATACATATATCCCCTGCTCTTGGACCTCCCTCCCAACCCTCTTCCAACCCTACCCTTCTAGGTTATCACAGAGCACAGAGCTGATCTCCCTAGGCTACACAGTAGCTTCCCTGCTTCTGCTGCTGCTAAGTTGCTTCATTCATGTCTGACTCTGTGTGACCCCATAGACGGCAGCCCACCAAGGTCCCCCGTCCCTGGGATTCTCCAGGCAAGAACACTGGAATGGCTTGCCGTTTCCTTCTCCAATGCATGAAAATGAAAAGTGAAAGTGAAGTCCCTCAGTCGTGTCTGACTCTTAGTGACCCCATGGACTGCAGCCTACCAGGCTCCTCCGTCCATGGAATTTCCCAGGCAAGAGTACCGGAGTGCGGTGCCATTGCCTTCTCCCAGTAGCTTCCCACTAGCTTTCTATTTTACACGTGGCAGTGCACATATGTCAATCCCAATCTCCCAATTCATTTCACCCCCACCCCTTGTGTACACATACGTTCTCTACATCCATGTCTCTATTTCTGCCCTGCAAATAGGTTGATCTGTACCATTTTCCTAAATTCCACATATAGGTGTTAATATATGATATCTGTTTTTCTCTTTCTGACTTACTTCAGTCTGTATGACAGATTCATTTCACCTGTAATTCTCATTCAGTCTTCCAAACAAATCTACAGAGTTGATGGCAACTCCATTAAGACTAAAAAAAAAAAAAAAAGCAAACTTAGACTCACAGATTATATTTAGTTTATCTAATATGCACAGTGTGTTCATGAGGATAGGCTATGTGAAGCTGCAGTAACAAATCAACCTTAAAATTTCAAGGGATGAACAGATAAAGGTTTATTTCTTACACATACAATGTATACTGGGAGTCCAGGGGTTCTCCTGGGTACCTTCATCCCAACTTTTCTTCAGGATTATAAGACTGTGTCTTGCATCTATGCCATCTTGAATATATGGCTTGTAGTTCACTGCAGCAGGAAAAGACTGACCTGGGGAAGGATGCTGGCTGCATATGGGCCTTTAAGTACATCAATCAACTGACATACATCCTTCTAACAATGGCCAGAACTACTCATGGATTTTACCTGACTTCAAGGAATCTGTAAAATATGATGAAGGAACATAAGGCTATTTAGTGAATAATAAATGTTTCTGTGATACCTGGCTTGTAGGCCAGATTCAAAATGGTGATATGTTTGCCTTATCCGGGGGCTTCCCTGGTGGCTCGGTGGTAAAGAATCTGCCTGCAATGCAGGAGCTTCATGAGACACAGGTTCGATTCCTGGGTCAGAAA
The DNA here is from genome assembly GCA_007570785.1 of Antilocapra americana. NCBI lineage: Eukaryota > Metazoa > Chordata > Mammalia > Artiodactyla > Antilocapridae > Antilocapra > Antilocapra americana. The sequence goes on from ML661885.1 coordinate 33,307,620, forward strand.
GATCCCCTGGAGGAGGGCACAGCAGCCCACTCCAGTATTCTTGCCTGGAGAATCCCATGGACAGAGAAACCTGGTGGGGTACAGTCCATAGGGTCACAAAGAGTCAGATACTACTGAAGCAACTTTGCACGCATACACACATGCATGCCTTATATGCCCCAAAGCTAGGTTTGCTAGATGAAGTACAGGACACCCAGGTAACTCCAAATTCCAAATAAATTAATATTTTTAGTGTGAGTATACCCCATGCAATGTTTGGGACATTCTTGTAGTAAAAAGATAGCCATTTTCTAATCTGAAATTTTTATTTTTATTTGCTAAGTTTGGTAACCTTACCCTAAGGCCATAGGTTTCACACATGACTAAAACTCGGTGCTCATTTCAAGTGGAGAATTACTTTCTAACCTAAAGTTATTTAAAAATGTTTAGCTAATGAAGACACATCTGCAGGTTGAAATTTGTTAGTTTCTCAGTTGTGTCTGGTTCTTTATGATCCCATGAATGGTAGTCTGCCAGGCTTCTCTGTCCATGGAATTCTCCGAGCAAGAATACTGGAGTGGGTAGCCATCCCCTTAGCCACTTGCCAATTCTCAACTTCAACTACACCATATTAAGGTTTAAAAAAAATAAAAGTTGAATTTTTAAACTTGGATCTACGTAAACTCCATAACTACCGAAGTATGTAGCTAACTTTCTGCAATTTCAGTTGCCTGAGTCTCAACTTTCCTTATTTATTAAAGTTTAGAGGTTTGGCTGAAAAATCTTGAGTGCCTTCTTCCTCTTAAAATCTAGTATCCTATAACTCTATCATGTTTCTTCTGTAGCAAGGTGTCAGGATATTAATGAAAACATACCACAAATAGCACTTCTTTCACAAATAACATGTTACCTCTCAAAGCTCATTCCTCAGGAGGCCATATTCTTATTTTAATGATAGTGCTGTTGCTTAAATCATTTTTGGAGGACATAGCAACATATTGAGTATCCTCTCTGGTGGCAAATTATTTTTCCATGAAAGCGGATTTGATTTTTGGAACCAGACCAAAAATTATTCAGAGCCAAGTCCAATGGATGGTAAAACTGAAACATACATAGAAATTTTAAACAAAATATGAGTTTATCAAATATATGAAACTGATTTGTTTTTGAGGATCTTAAGCCAGAAGTTTCAAGCAGTTAGGAGAACCGATCCTGAGCAACAGTTACATCCCTAGAATAAGTGCTTGGCCTCCAATTTTGAGGGGCTCACACTCAATGGGAGGTGTAAGTTCTGCCAGTTGGTTACAAAAAGTCACTCTCTATCAAGAAGCTAGTGATTCATGGCTCTTCATGATAAAGTATTGAAAATACAATCCACATGATTTATTACCCAAATGCTCTTTTATCCTGAGACATAGTTCCTTTTCGGTGAACTTTTCAACCATGTTTAAGAAAAGAAATGCCAAATCCTGATGGTTTTCCACCTCCCAGCAGAATACATATATATACATGAAACTTCCCTTTGCTTATTCATCAAAAGATTTTAAAAGTACCAGGACTTATATTCTACCATGTAAAGATTCTATGACAGTGGAAGAAAACAGAAAAAGTGCTTCTTTCAGAAGGAAAATGTAATATGTTATCATTGAAGATGATTTTATATAAAAGGCAAATATTTGAAAATAAAACATCTTTCTAGATAGAAACAAAACAGGGATAATCAAATAAATAGATCAAAATCACACAAATTTGGCCATATCACTAGGCCTAATAGCATATGTTTTACTGACACAACTACGGACAGATAAAGGAGTAGAGCAGAAAGCCTTCTGCCTCCACATTTTTTTTTGCTCCCCACCTCCAATTCTCTCTTTTCTTTTCTTTTCTTTCCTTTTTTGATTTTTATGGATTACACATACATTTTTGCATGGTGTGTATAAAAGCACATACACATATATAAAAGAACATTAAAAACAACTCATAGTCACGCTTAAGCATGATTTGGAAATGTTTATCTAAAAACATTTAAATTTTTACATAGCCTGAACTAGTAATTCTAATTTTAGAAATTTACCTTAATAAAACCCTAGTGGGTTGAATGGTGCCCCCACAAAGTGATGTGCGTGTTCTAGCCCAGCATTTGTTAATGTTACTATATGAGGAAAAAGAGTCCCGGAAGTTACAATTTAGTTAACCATCTTGTGATGATAACATCATTCTGGGTCGGCCCTAAATCCAATGATAAGTGTACTTGTAAGACTAAAGTGGAGGGAGATTACAGAGACAGATGAGGAAGAGGCAGTGTGAATGCAGAGGCAGATATTGAAAGGATGCAGCTATAAGTCAAGCAGCACCAACAATAATGAGACGAGCATTATCTCCCTTAAAAGCCTGAGATAAGGAAATTCCCTGATGGTCCAGTGGTTAGGACTCTGCTCTCTCACTGCCCAGAGCCAGGGTATGATTCCCATGCATGGCTGGGAAAAAAATAAAGAAGCCTGGGATCAGTGTGGCTCTGGCAGATATCTGATTTTTAACCCCTAAAACTATAAGAGAATAATTTCTGTTGTTTATACTCACCAGGTTTGTGGTAATTTGTTATAGCAAACTCTGAAAACTAATACAGAAACTACCATATCAATAAATATGATAAGCATAGTTTAATATATAAGAGCAAGATGAAAATAGCATCTTATAATATTCCATGTCTATAATAGAGGGACCATTATATCTAAAACTGTGGGCAAGAATCCATTAGAAGAAATGGAGTAGCCATCATAATCAACAAAAGAATCCAAACTGCAGTACTTGGATGCAGTCTCAAAAATGACAGTATGATCTTTGTTCATTTCCAAGGCAAACCATTCAAAACACGGTAATCCAAGTCTATGCCCCGACCAGAAATGCTGAAGAAGCTGAAGTTGAATGGTTCTATGAAGACCTACAAGACCTTCTAGAACTAAGACCCAGAAAAAGATGTCCTCTTCATTATAGGGGACTAGAATGCAAAAGCAGGAAGTCAAGAGCTACCTGGAGTAACAGGCAAATTTGGCCTTGGAGTACAGAATGAAACAGGACAAAGGCTAACAGAGTTTTGTCAAGAGAATGCACTGGTCATAGCAAATGCCCTCTTCCAACAACACAAGAGAAGACTCTACACATGGACATCACCAGATGGTCAATACCAAATTCAGACTGATTATATTCTTTGCAGCCAAAGATGGAGAAGCTCTATACAGTCAGCAAAAACAAGACCAGGAGCTCAGATCATGAACTCCTTACTGCCAAATTCAGACTGAAATTGAAGAAAGTAGGGAAAACCACTAGACCATTCAGATATGACCTAAATCAAATCCCTTACAGTTATACAAGGTAAATGACAAATAGATTCAAGGGACTAGATCTGATAGACAAGAGTGCCTGAAGAACTATAGGCAGAGATTTGTGACATTGTACAGGAGGCAGTGATCAAGAGCATCCGCAAGAAAAAGAAAGGCAAAAAGGCAAAATGGTTGTCTGAGGAGGCTTTACAAATAGCTGAGAAAAGAAGAGATGCAAAAGACAAAGGAGAAAAGGAAAGATATACCCATTTGAATGCAGAGTTCCAAAGAATAGCAAGGAGAGATAGGAAAGCCTTCTTCAGTGATCAGTGCAAAGAAATAGAGGAAAACAATAGAATGAGAAAGACTAAAGATAGCTTTAAGAAAATTAGAGGTACCAAAGGAACATTTCATGTGAAAATGAGCACAATAAAGGACAGAAATGGTATGGACCTAACATAAGCAGAAGATATTAAGAAGAGGTGGTAAGAATACACAGAAGAACTATACAAAAAAGATCTTCATGACTCAGATAACCAAGATGGTGTGATCACTCACCTAGAGCCAGACATCCTGGAGTGTGAAGTCAAGTGGGCCTTAGGAAGCATCACTACAAAACAAACAAAGCTAGTGGAGGTGATGGAATTCCAGTGGGGCTATTTCAAATCCTAAAATATGATGCTGTGAAAGTGCTGCATTCAATATGCCAGAAATCTGGAAAACTCAGCAATGGCCACAGGACTGGAAAAGATCAGTTTTCATTCCAATCCCAAGGAAAGGCAATGCCAAAGAATGTTTAAACTACCACACAATTGCACTCACATCACATGCTAGGAAAGTAATGCTCAGAATTCTCCAAGCCAGGCTTCAACAGTATGTGAACCATGAACTTCCAGATGTTCAAGCTGGATTTAGAAAAGGCAGAGGAACCAGAGATCAAATTACCAGCATCCGCAGGATCATCAAAGAAGCAAGAGAGTTCCAGATAAACATCTATTTCTACTTTACTGACTATGCCAAAACCTTTGACTGTGTGGGTCACAACAAGCTGTGGAAAATTCTGAAAGAGATGGGAATACCAGACCACCTGACCTTTCTCTTGAGAAACCTGTACGCAGGTCAGGAAGTAACAGAACTGGACGTGGAACAACAAACTGGTTCCAAATAGGAAAAGGAGTACGTCGAGGCTGTATATTGTCACCCTGCTTATTTAATTTACATGCAGAGTACATCTTGCAAAATGCTGGGCTGGATGAAGCAGAAGCTGGAATCAAGATTGCTGGGAGGAATATCAATAACCTCAGATATGCAGATGACACCACCCTTATGGCAGAAAGTGAAGAAGAACTAAAGAGCCTCTTGATGAAAGTGAAAGAAGAGAATGAAAAAGTTGGCTTAAAGCTCAACATTCAGAAAATTAAGATCATGGCATTCGGAACAAAGGACTTGACATTTCTCCAAAGAGGATATACAAATGACCAAAAAAACATACTAAAAGATTCTCAACACCACTCATCCTTAGAGAAATGCAAATCAAAATCACAATGAGATATCACCTCACACCCATTAGAGTATCTCCTATCAAAAAAACAAATAGAAAATAGCAATTGTTAGCAAGGACATGAAGAAATTGGAATCTTTGTGTACTGTTGTTGGGAATACTTCAACTGCCATGGAAAACAATATGATCGTTCCTAAAGAAATTAAAAACACAATGATCTAGCAATCTCACTTCTGGGTTTATATCTAAAAGAGCTGATAGCAAGATCTCAGAGATATTTGCACAGCCATGTTCATAGCATTATTCACCACAGCCAAGAGATGAAAGCAGGGAATATGTCACTGACAGATAAGTGGAAAACCAAAATTTGGTGCATACATACAATGGAATAGTGTTTAGGCTTAAAAAGGAAGGGAAGGAGGGAGTATTTGCTATATACTGTAACATCTATGAACCTTGAGGACATTATGCTAAATGAAATAAACTAGTCACAAAAAGACAAATACTATATGGTTCTATTCATGTAAGTTGCCTAAAGTGGTCAGATTCATACAAACAGAGGGTAGGATGGTGGTTGCCAAAGGCTGGGGAAAGGGGAATTGGGAGATGTTGTCTAATGGTTATAGAGTTTTGGTTTGGCAAGATAAAGAGTTCTGGAGATCTGTCATACAATGATGTGAATATACTGAACACATCTGAATTGTATACTTAGACATAGTTAAGATGGTTAACAAAACACCAACATATATATTTTAAATATTTTCAGTTTATTGTACATATAAATAACCTATTGGTAAGCAATTTTATCAAGTGACTAAGAATGCAGACTCCAAAGTCAGACTGCCTGGCCTCAAATCTCAGCTTTGCCACCTACTAGTGATGTGATCTTGGGTAAGTCATTTAATAATTCTGTTCCTCAGATTTCTCTGTAAATAGAGTTTAATTACAATAGTACCACTTTATTATTGTTGTTGTTTAGTTGCTAAGCATGTCCAGCTCTTTCATGATCCCATGGACTGAAGTCCGCCAGGCTTCTCAGTCCATGGGATCATCCTGGCAAGAATACTGGAGTGGGTTGCCATTTCCTTCTCCAGGGGATCTTCCTGACTCAGGGGTTCAACCCACATCTCCTGCATTAGCAGGCAAATTCTTTACCACTGAGTCACCAGGGAAGACCCAGTACCACCTTACAGAATTGTTTTTTGAATTAGATGAGCTAATATTCATAAAACAAGGTCGAGAACACTGCGTTAAATAAATGTGGTGACCTATCAATCTCACTCCTGATGTATCTCTACATAGACATATTAACATAGATTATTTCTAAGGGGATGGCCTATTAGAGATTTTAATCTATTTTTCTCAGCTTATATGCATTTTAAAATCTTTTTATTACACGTGTGTATCAGTTCAATAATAAAAGCAATAGAAGATTTTTTATGAATACAAAATAAGTCAGATGGTCCATCTAGTTTGGAAGTTTGTCTCTCTTGGTAATACTTAGGAAATAATTTCTGAGCCAACATGGATTATTTATCATATTTCAAAAAAATGAAAACAAGTGTTAGTTGCTCAGTCACATCTGACTCTTTGAGACCACAAAGACTGTAGCCCGCCAGGCTCCTCTATCCATGGGATTCCCCAGCCAAGAATACTGGAGACCCCTCTCCTTGGGATCTTCCTAACCCAGGGAGCAAACCCAGGTGTCCTGCATTGCAGGCAGATTCTTTACTGTCTGAGTCACCAGGGAAGCCTGATATTTCAAAAATCTTTCTAGTATTTTTAGCACTGTTATTGAAAAAAAAAGAGAAAGATACTATTATATGTGAGTGAGAATAACAAAGTCTACAATAACAGCCTGTAACTGTTGTTATAAAAATTATGGTCTATAATCCCCTAAATTTTTTTACAGTTATTAACGATGAGTGTAATTTCCTCACTGTTTGTAGGCTGGGTGACAATAACAAATTAAATGCAAGACTGCAGAGGTATTCCATAAGGATGCCTTCCTGACCCATTATTTTTGCAACACTGGGAAAAGCCATGGTAGATTTGGTGTTGATCCTGCTTTTCCCCTGGACAGAGTCAGTTCTGGCCTGCTCTATCTCTCATTATTGTGATGACGGCCCTATCCAGATGCTAAATACTCAAGAGACACTCCAGTACAGTATTAAACACTCTGAACACTTCATCCCCAAAGAATGTAGCATTCCAAGAGAAAACAGGCCTCCTTCTGACACCAGTAAAATTGTGAAGGTGTGTGCTAAATCAGGCATCAAAATGAGAGGCCTCAAATTCTTAAATGTGCTCTGCCCCTTACAGTGAGCTCCTGCCCTTCTCTTTCCAAAATAGAAACAGTCATATATTTTAAATAATGATACTAAAGCTTGCAAATACACATCAGGAGAAACAACTGTAAAATATGTTCAACTATAAAGTGTTTCAATCACCTACTATGCAGTTAAGAAGGCTGTTCTAGATGGGAATCAGAATAAATAGAGATGTTCACCAACAAACTGTGTGGAATATCTTAAGCCCCTTGAGGTGATTTATATTGAGAGGATGTGCAGGAATGATTTGTCTTAACCACTTGTCTTAATGGTTTCTTCCATTTTCTTTCATTCATTTTCTTTCTTTTCCTCCCTCCCTCTCTTCTTTTCTGTCTCCTTCCTTTCACACACAAGTTTTTAATTCTTAATATACCATTTACTTGAAACATCAACTTTCTAAAGAAATACAAATTTTTTTAAATCTAAAATAATGACTTTTACCTATATCAAAGAAAACAAAACAATGGCTTGTTTTTCAAACAATTAGATTTGGTTATAAGCTAGAAGTATTTTCCCATTAAAAATTAAACCTATTTCAACCAGAAATATATAAAACATTGTTTCTAAAACGACCAGTGCTTAGTTTTCTAACAAAAATGTGAAATAATCTGCCTGAGAATAATGGAAATATATAAATTATGACTACTAATATTAACTACAATTTACTAAACATTAGATTTACTTATTTTGCTAAAGAAATATATGATTCCTAGTATTTTTGTTCCTCTTACTTTTTACTGAAATAATGTGAAGTAAAGAAGTGTATGCCTCAATGAATTTTTACATCCATGATCCACCAGCCAGATCAAGATAGAGAACACTTAAAAGATTATGTTTCCCTCAATTTTGGGTATATAAGTCTCTCCCTGAAGATGTAGACTAAAATGTAGATACATAGGCCACATTCGCAGAGACTCAATAATGATAATCTGGGATAGGGTCCCTAAGACTGCGTATTAAATAAACTCCTCTACTTGGAGAATCTTTGCCCTTGAAGGAAGCCTAACTTGAATCACGACTCTAAAAGTTCCACTACTCTCAACTTCAAAGAAAATTTTTTTTAGGAAATCTAGGTGTTTTTTTTTTTACTGAGGAAGAACATAGATAGGACTTAGCTGCTGCTGCTAAGTCGCTTCAGTCGTGACCGACTCTGTGCAACCCCATGGACAGCAGCCCACCAGGCTCCTCTGTCCATGGAATTCTCCAGGCAAGAGTACTAGAGTGGGTTGCCATTGCCTTCTCCAGACATTTGGTATCCTTGTGTAATTTTTAAGTTTTAGTGTTATTTTCTCTTTTTTTGAGGCAGAGTCTCCCAAATTAAGTTTTTATCAATCCACGACAAAATGAATAGTTTCAGTCCCTAGTGAATATATCCTAGTAATATATCCTTTCTGTAGAAAATTTTCAAAGAATGGGAAAACTTAAGTCAAGAACACTAAACCATTATTTATATAGTGATTTATCTTTTTCCAGTGCTTTTCTGTGTAGTTTTTTTAGCAAGAATATATACGTGTGTGTATAGATGTGTGTATATAAATTGAATCTGCCATTACCACCTGATTTTTCTCCAGCACTTTGCAACATTATTAAAAACTATTTCAATGCAGTTTTATTTAATAGAATGTTCTAACTTTTGAAAGCATCATAATTTATTACTCTATTTAAAATTTTAAACATAGACATTGTTTCTACTTTTTAAAAATGTAAACACTGTGATGAATATTTTTGTACACATTTTAAAATTTAATTAAAAATATTTCTTTAAGATAGATTGTAAAGAAAAAAAATGATATGGAGGGTATAAGCATTTTTAGAGCTTCCCAGGTGGCACTAGTGGTAAAGAACCTGCCTGCCAATGCAGGAGCCACAGGAGACTCAGGTTCAATCCTTGAGTCAGGAAGATCCCCTGGAGGAGGATGTGGCAACCCACTCCAATATTCTTGCCTGGAAAATCCCATGGACAGAAAAGGCTGGCAGGCTGCAGTCCATAGGATTGCCCAGAGTCAGACACAACTGAAGTGACTCTACACATGCACGCAAGCATTTTTAAGGCTTCTGATATATATTGTGATTCAGTTATCTACTGCTATATAACAAAATCTCCAGAGCTTACTGGCTTAAAATAAAATCATTTATTATTTAGATATATAGTATTGGCTGAGTTCACTCATGCAGCTGCATTGAGCTGAAAGCTTGACTGAGGCTAAAATGTCTAAAATGGCTTCACTTATGTATTTGGGATCTTAGCTGGGGTAGATGGAATACCTGGGGACTGATTTAACCTGTTTCTGCATAGTCTCTCATCATTAAGTAGTCTAGCTTGAACTTATTTATATCATAGCTGGATCCCCAAAGAGTAAAAGTGAAAACTGCCAGGCTTCTTTGTACCTAGAAGCCAAAGCAAGTCATGGCACCAACCCAGATTTAAGGAGAAGAGAAACAGATTCTACTTTTTAATGGAAAACCTCCAAAATCATGTTGCAGAAGGGCATGTGGGGTTGAAGGTATTGCTGCAATCATCTTTGGAAACAATGATCACCTATTGCCATATTATTATTTTATAAAGCATAGATTTATTATAAAAAATATATGTAATACATACTAACATCATATTGGTATATATTAAAAAGAAAGAGCCACGTGTACCCCAATGTTCATTGCTGCATTGTTTACAATAGCCAGGACATGGAAGCAACCTAGATGCCCATCAACTGATGAATGGATAAGAAAGCTGTGGTACATATACACAATGGAATATTACTCAGCATTAAAAAAAAATTCATTTGAAGCAATTCTACTCAGATGGACGAAACTGGAGCCCATTATCCAGAGTGAAGTAAGCCAGAAGCAAAAACAACAATACAGTATATTAACGCATATATATGGAATTTAGAAAGACGGTAACGAGAACCCAACATACGAGACAGCAAAAGGAACGCAGATGTATAGAATAGACTCGTGGATTTTGTGGATGAGGGTAAGGGTGGGATGATATGGGAGAAGGGCATTGAAGCATGTTAATTTTCATATGTCTAATCAATCGCCAGCCCAGGACTGATGCTCGGGGCTGGTGCAGCGAGATTTCCCAGCGGGGGGGGAGGGAAGAGGGAGGGGGGTTCCGGAGGGGAAGCATATGTAAACCCATGGTGATATCATGACAATGTATGGCAAAAACAATTAAAAAAAATAAATTAAAAAAAAATTTTAAAAAAAAAGTGTCAGCAAGGATCTATAACAATAATAACTTTCATATACTCCTGATATGGGGATAATCCTGATGCTCACTTTACAAAACAATTTGGCCTTAATTGCCAAAGGTCATAGGTATATACCCTGATGAAATAGGCATACAGATGGGCCCTTATATGTATAATAAGGTTCATAGTATCATCATTCATAGGTCATTACATCCTCAAACTGAAAATAACCCTAAAGTTCACTGACTCTAGAACAGATTTTAAGAAAATGTGGAATATTAACGAACAATGAAAATGAACAAACTATACTCACAGCAATATAGATGAATCCTCCAAACATAGTGTTGAATATAAAATATGAGTCATAAAATGATTCATGTAATTTGATTTCATTTATGTTAAGTTCAAAAACAAGCAAAAGTAAACTATGTTGTTTAGGGATGCATACATAAATAATCAAACTATAAAGAGCAGAGAAATGTTTACTATATTAAAGTCAAAGAATGAGTTTGTTCTAGTAAGGGGGAAGGAGGATGGAGAGTAGCATCCAGGTAGAGGAAAAAGAATAACTGAGTGACAGAATGAAGTTGACTGGATTTGAGGAATTCAAAGGAAGCCCGTGAGAAACAGGAAGAACAAGAACTCAGAGCCCAATGTAAGGATTTTCAGACTTCATGCTAAGAGAAACGAAAAACCACTGATTGGCTGTAAGTAATATGATCAGGTTTTCATTTTCAAAGAGCTATTTTGTCTGTCATACATAAAACAGATTTGAGAAAATCAAAAATGCATACAGGAATAATATTAGGAATCAATGTAAATGGCTTCAGGTGAGAGATAATAATGTTGCAAATGGTACAGTGAGAATGGATAAAAAAAAGGATGGATCCGAGATGGGCTTGGTGGGTGGAATTAAGAAGACTTGAAGATTAGGGGCACATCCCTGGCAGTCCAGTGGCGGAAACTTTGCCTTTCAATGCAAGGAGCCGTGGGTTCCATCCCTGATCAGGGAGCTGGGATCCCACATGCCTTGCAAAAAACCAAAACATAAAACAGAGACAATATTGTAAGAAATTCAATAAAGACGTTAAAAAAAAAGACTATGATTAGGGAGTTCAAAAAACAGAATGAGTTAGCATGATTCCTATTTTCTGGCATGATCAGCAAGGTGCCATTGACCAAGAAAGGGGACATTAAGGGAGTTCGGTCTTGATTTGGATTCCTGGGAGACACAGAAGTGCAGATGTTACCTAAGCAGGTAAATAAATTATTTGGAGCTCAGACTGAGCTAGAAAAAGAAATTTGATCTCCTGTCTTTTAATGCACCATGGTAGTAAATGATATAGAGCATACCTGATGTACCAAGAGCAGATAAAATGTCTCAGAAAGGACAGACAGAAGCAAAAAACAATGAAAATGATAATATTATCTATGTGCGGGACACTATACATGATTGCAGGATCACAAAGGTAAGCTATGGTGTCTAGTTTACCATGAAGTGGAAGAAACAGACACTCAGATTATACAAATCTTACCTAGTAAATGATAAGAACTAAAAGATAACTCTAAGATCCCAGAGGAGGGCAGTTAAGTCTGGAAACCTGAATAAGAATCAGGAATAAGGGGAAAGGTGGAAAAGGCATTCCAAGCAGAAGCAATAGGATGTACAAAAGCATTGAGTCCTGAAACAACGTGGTGTATGTGCATAATCACAAGCAGGCTAGTAGCATTCATGCATTGGATTTGAAGTTTATGCAACAGGAGGTCAGACAAAAGAGAGAGAAAAGCTCAATGATGGACGGTTTATACGTCCTCCTAAGAAGTTTAGGGTTTATTGGGTAGAAACAGAGAGTGTATATTCCTATGTTTGGGACACTGCTTAGACCAAGCATGAAGGCTGAGGGCAAAGCTGAATACAGCAAAGCTGGTTAGGAAAGAAATAAGCTGCTACATGTATGGGAAATGGTGATAGGGCTAAAGAGGTAAGCAACATATTTGATAAATATTTAAGTTTACTCTTAATGCAAGGAGCCTGTGTGAGGTTGTACCTGCTTGGTTCCAGGTTTCTCCCAGCTTTAAACGCAGTTGTCAGGTATATGAAAGATGGCAGAAGCCTAGGTTTAAAATTTTTTAATTTCTACAAAACAAAAATGAAAAACCAGCAACCAGTAACAAATAACCACTACATAAGCACAGCAACTACATGGAGAGGCTAAAGCACCTGGGTAACATTTACCACAAAGCTGTTGTTTTTTAGTCACTAAGTGTTCCACTCTTTTCCAACCCTATGGCCTGTAGCCCATCAGGCTCCTTTGTCTGTGGGATTCTCCAGGCAAGAATACTGGTTATTCAGTCGCTCAGTCATGTCCAACTCTGTGACCCCATAGACTGCAGCACACCAGGCTTCCCTGTCCTTCACCATCTCCCAGAGCTTGCTCAAACTCATGTCCATTGAGTCAGTGAGGCCATCCAACCATCCCATCCTCTGTCGTCCCCTTCTCCTTCTGCCTTCTCTTTCCCAGCATCAGGGTCTTTTCCAATGAGTTGGTTCATAGCATCAGGTGGCCAGAGTATGGGAGTTTCAGCTTCAGCATCAGTCCTTCCAATGAATAGTCAGGGCTGATTTCCTTATGATTGACTGGTTTGATCTCCATGCAGATCGCCAAGGGACTCTCAAGAGTTTTATTCAACACCAAGTTCAAAAGCAATCAATTCTTTTGTGCTCAGCTTTATTTATGGTCCAACTCTCACATCCATACATGACTACTGGAAAAACCACAGCTTTGACATAGCATTTGTCAGCTATGTCTATGCTTTTTAATACACTGTCTAGGTTGGTCATAGCTTTTCTTCCAAGGAGCAAACGTCTTTTAATTTCATGGCTGCAGTCACCATCTGCAGTGATTTTGGAGCTCAAGGAAATAGTCTGTTTCCATGTTTCCCTATCTATTTGCCATGAAGTGATGGGACCAGATGCCGTGATCTTAGTTTTTTTAATGTTGAGGCTGTTAAGGCAGCTTTTTCACTCTCCTCTTTCACTTTCATCAAGAGTCTCTTTAGTTCCTCTTCGCTTTCTGCCATAAGGGTGGTGTCAACCGCATATCTGATGTTGTTGATATTTCTCCTGGCAATCTTGATTCTAGTTTGTGCTTCATCCAGCCTGGCATTTTGCATGATGTACTCTCCATATAAGTTAAATAAACAAGGTGACAATATACAGCCTTGACATACTCCTTTCCCAATTTTGACTAAAACCATCTCAAGATGGCAGAGTGGAAGGATGCATGCTCATCTTCTCCTGGGAGAACACCAAAATCACAACTAGCTGCTGAACAACCACCCACAAGATAATGTGGGATCCCACTGAAAAAAGATACACCACGTCTAAGGGCAGAGGAGAAGCCACAACAAGACAGTAGAAGGGGCATGATGCATCTAACATGAAACCTCAAACCTGCCAGAGATGCAAACAAAGTGTGCAAAGAAAACCTTATGCACACCAAGACCCAGGGAAAGGAGCAGTGACCTCCACAAGAGACTGCACCAGACCTGCCTTTGGGTATTTGAGTGTCTCCTGTGGAGGTATGAGTCAGCAGTGGTCTGCCGCAGAAACAGGGGCTCTGGCAGCAGCAGTCCTGGGAGGTGCAGTATGCTGGTATAAGTACTTTTGAAGGAGGGCTCCACTACTGCCATTACCCCTACCATAGTTTAGCCTCAGGCCAAACTACAGGGAGGGAACACAGTCCCACCATCAGCAGAAAGTTGGGTTCAAGATTTACTGAGCATGGCCCCTAAAGGAAATCAGTCCTAAATATCCATTGCAAGAGCTGATACTGAAGCTGAAGCTCCAATACTTTGGCCACCTGATGAGAAGAACTGACTTATTGGAAAAGACCCTGATGCTGGGAAAGAGTGAAGGCAGGAGGAGAAGGGGACGACAGAGGATGAGATGATTGGATGGCATCACCAACTTGATGGACATGAGTTTGAGCAAACTCTGAGAGTTGGTGATAGACAGGGAAGCCGCACATGCTGCAATCCATGGGGTCGCAAAGAGTCAGACAGGACTGAGTGACTGGACTGAACTGAACTGAGCATGGTCCCACCCACCAGAGCAAGACCCAGTTCTCCCCACAGTCAGTCCGTCCCATCAGGAAGCTTCCACAAGCCTCTTATCCTCATCCATCAGAGGGAAGACAGAATGAAAACCAAACTAACCAAATTGACGACATGGATGGCAGCCTTGTCTAACTCAATGAAACTATGAGCCATGCTGTGCAGGGCCACCCAAGACAAATGGGTCATGGGTGGAGAGTTCTGACAAAATGTGGTCCACTGGAGAAGGGGATGGTAAACCAATTCAGCATTCTTACCTTGAGAATCCCATGAATAGTATGAAAAAGCAAAAAGAATATTGGAGTGGTATGCTATTTCCTCCTCCAGGGGATCTTCCCCACATAGGAGTCAAACCAGCATCTCCTGCGGATCCTGCATTGGGGGCACATTCTTTACCATTGAACCACCTGTAAAGCCCCAAAATACAAATGGGTATGGCCACAACAGTCACAGATTCTCAGAATTCTGTGCTGGAGGAAGGAAGCTGGCGGGCTAAGGCTGCAAAGCAGTGGAACTCAGTTGCGGGCAGGTGTGCCTGGCCATTAGGAGTGCGAGGCTCACAGCACAGCAGCAACAGTCCCATCAACAGGGCAGTGGGCGAGTTAGCATGTGCTTTGTTGGCTCCGCCCCCACCTGCCGCTCCTGAGCAGGACTGCAGGGGTCGGAGCAGCTGAGCCATTCAGTGACTCCAAAACCTGAGACTGGCTGGTGCTCATAGGAGACGCAGTAAAGAAGGAGAAGCCTCCAAGAGTAGAATCAGTCTCAGCAGCATCTGAACAAGTAGGACAAAGTAAAGGAAGTTCCAGGGCGTAGGAAATAGGGCCAGGGCATTCCAGAGAGCAAGACACCAAGCTTTTGACAACTGCACAAAAGCCAACAGAAGAGGGAGCATGCTGCAGTTGGAGAAGCTTTTCTCCACCGTCTCACTGTAAAAAGGCGAGGAGGGGTGGGGTGGGGACACAGACACAGACACAGACACACACAGACACACAGACACACAGACACACACACACACCCTGTAAGGGGTGGGGTGGGGACACAGACACAGACACAGACACACACACACACCCTGTAAGCCCCCACTCCCCAACCCGATTTTCCATAGAAATGAGCATGAGGAAAGTATCCAGGGAAAATCTCATACAAAATTTATTATAAGAAAAAATAAGGAGCAAACTAGCATCCTTACAGGCGGGAAAAGCAGACCAGGAAGATGTGCCCACAAAAGTGCCCCAACTACAACCTACTGTTTCGAAACAAACCTGAGAGTCATTAAGCAAATGATTCAAGATGTGAAAGGACATCATAAATCAGAATTAGAAAGGCTCAGCATTGAGGTGACAGAACCCAGAAAAGAATTAATTAGCTTATTAATTAAGAAGAATTAGGTTAATGAATGCCTTAAGAGTAATAGAAAATGAAAATGGAAGTTTTTCATTTTAAAAGAGAAATTAGAGAATTCTCTGGCAGTCCAGTGATTAGGACTCAGTGCTTTCATGGCTGTGGCCCGGGTTCAATCCATGATCAGGGAACTAAGATCCTGAAAGCAGTATGGCTCAGCCAAAAACAAAAGAGAGAGAGAGAGAGAAATTATTATAAAAATATGAATGAAATGAAGAAATAGATTTTAAAAAAGTGAATCTAATAAACAGATCTGTTCTGGCAACGACTAGGAGCCCTGCTTTTTTACCTGTTGCTCCATCTTTATATCTTGTGGCCCCACTCAGGTCTTGTTACATGGCAAGTATACAATTATTGTTGTTTAGTTGCTCAGTCGTGTTGGACTCTTTTTGCAACCCCATGGACTATAGACCGCCAAGCTCCTCTGTCCATGGGATTTTCCAGGCAAGAATACTGGAGTGGGTTGCCATGCCCTTCTCCAGGGGATCTTCCCAACCCGGGGATCAAAACACTGTCTCCTGCTTGGCAGGCAGATTCATTACATCTGAGCCACCTGGGAAGCACCAAGTATAGAATACCTTTGTTAAATAAATGGTGCTTAACTACTATGACAACTCCTTATTCCCCATCTCCAGGACTCAGAGGAGTCTTCAAAGGTAAGAATACAACTAATTCACCTCTCTTCCTCCATGGCATTGAGTTAATTTTCTAAAGTCACCTAGGAGAATAAAAAAGGGGAGATCTCCCTTTCAGAGATGAAATACCAGGACTCAGAGCATTTTTTTTCTTGTTTTTTCCTTTTTCAGTAGTTCTACTTCTCCTGTACCCACTGTGTCCTGGTATGTAAGCAGACTTTTCTATCTGGTAAGAAATTTTAAGGATAGAGACATTCACTTGGCCTAAATCACACATATTAATTCATTCAAAATTTCATTCAGCAAATAGTTATTGGGCAGTAATGAACAAGACCAAAGATTTGTTTCCTGCTTTCATGGAATTACCATGAGCTGAGAAGGATGTGGCTTCCCCGCTGGCACTAGTGGTAAAGAACCTGCCTGCCAATGCAGGAGATGCAAGAGACACAGGTTTGATCCCTTGGTTGGGAAGATCCCCTGGAGTAGGGCATGGGGACCCACTCAAGTATTCTTGCCTGGAGACACCCTTGGACAGAGGAGCCTGATAGGCTACAATCCATAGGGTCACATAGAGTCAGACACAACTGAAGCAACTTAGTATGCACACATGAGCAGAATGTAAAGCTGAACAACAACACAGACTGTGATAAGCATTGGGAGGGAAGTTAACAAGGTGAGGTAATGTTGGAGGGAATTATTCTCAACAGGAATATCAGGGAAGACCTCTCCAACCACATGCATAGTCTCAAATCATCTGGAAAGGTGGATAATATTTTTCTTATATATTTATTTATTTGGCTGCAATGGATCCTAGGTGCAGCATGTGGGATCTTTCATTGCATAATGCAGGATCTTTCATTCCAGTGCAAGGCATCTCTAGTGGGCTTCATTGCTGCGCTGCATGTCAGATCTCATTTCCCTGGCCAGGGATCAAACCCACATCCCCTGCCCTGAAAGGCAGATTCATAACTATTGGACCACCAGGGAAGTCCCAGTTGGATAATATTAAGATATTTAAGTGCTTTCACATGAACCCCAGTTGCTGTTCTACTCCAAGGGCCTTCTTTCCATTACATCATTTTCTTCAAAAGGTACATGGGTATAGACATAGACATAGACATAAATGATCTTAAGAACTCATAGTTTCGCAGAAGAAATAGACGTGTAAACAGTTAAGAAAATACAACAAGGCAAAGAGGATAGCACCAGCATGAACAAGGTTTCTGTTCCTCATTAACTCTTCTGCTTTAGCCTTCTGGCATCCCTGAAAACTCTATTTACCTGTTTGGGTTTTAGGCTGCAGATTCTGCCTGTCTCCCTATAGAATCTTAATATTTACTTCTACATTGTTGGCTATATCAAAAGTAACTTGACTTGCATGCTCTACTAGCTTAATTCCCTAATTGGTGGTACATTCTAGTGTTGGCTTGAGATAAATGTGACAAAGTACAAGGGAAAACATTTTAAAAACTTACTTTCTTAAAGAGCCTATATTTTTCATGTCAGATTTTTCAAATAAATGCTAAATAAGATGTCTGGCCCGATAATTGAAGCTGGCTGTTATCACACAAGAGAATGTGTTCAAGTGATAATTGTCATGATTAGAAGCCTGTACTGCATTTCAGTATTACCATTTCCTGTCAGTAATCATGCTAGTCTGGAAAGCAGGCAGTGAACGTTTATTTGGACTGCAGGAATTTTTAAAGACAGATAACACAGTCACAGAATACTCTATTAAAGACACACAGAATTAAAAGTATTTGAACAGATACGTAAGTATTTGAATTATGTCCTGAAGTGGCTAGTGGTTTATATTAGCTTGTCAACTCTTAGATTCATCACAACTCTTTCAGATTCCTCTGAGATACTTCTGACTATTGGGAATTGCTACTTCCCCCCCAAGAATGGCTTCGCCACATTCCAGGTCCTAGCGTCGGGGAAAGATGAAAAAGAGTGGTGATGGTTCCCTTTGCCCAATATCCTTCACTTCACATATTGCAACGTCTCCAAATAAGGTAGATTTAGCTGTCAATCCCAGCTTTATATGAGGTGGTAAGTGAAGAAAAAAGGGGATTTAAGTCGTCCAAAGGCACCTTCTCTCTGTGTGATTCTTTAATGAGGATGACAGCAGAATTGAGGCTTCTGGAAATGCTCACAGACATTAGTTGGAATCAGTACACAGTTCCAATAAGGTCCCCCAGAGAAAAGGAATAAGGTCAGGAAAAAGTCAGCTTCTGAAGATGCACACTCCAAGAAGCAATAATTATTTCAGGGCAGGGGAGACTTAGAAAACACATAGAGGTAAGCTGTGTCTGTGCTTATGATTTAATTAAACCACTATATTAATACTCCATGAACACTTTCATGATTACACTTACCACACTGAAATATAAATCGTTTAGGTATCTGTCTCTTCTGCCTAATCATGAGTTCCTTAATGTTGTTGTTGTTTATTCACTGAGCCATGTCCAACTCTTTGCAGGCCCAAGGACTGTAGCCTGACAGGCTCCTCTGTCCATGGGATTTCCCACTAGAAGGGTTGCCATTTCCTTCTCCAGGGGATCTTCCCAACCCAGGGATTGAACCCGTGTCTCCTGCATTGGCAGGTGGGTTCTTTACCACTGAACCACCAGAGAAGTCCTCCTTCATGTAGAAACAGCATTTTAGTTATTTTCTCACTCTCAGGATCTAGTACTATGTCAGACATGTTGAATAAACGAGTGGGAAATATAAGTAAAAAAGGCAGACATATTACAATGCAATAGGTATCTGCATGCAGTATGTAAAAAGGGTAGCTGGATTAAACATAATATTATTAAGCATTATTTAGAAATATCGAAGAGAGCTATTGAAACAGAAGACATGAGAATTCTGAATATGTGTCCACTATAGTAGTAACAGGTATTCATTAGACTATTCCAAAATATGGATAAATTTCTATCAAGCATATGTTGTCTGGATATCCAGGTTCTATGCACATCTATTCATTTCTATAGCATTTGTTGAGTACTTGATATATATGAGTTACTAAGACAGAAATTGGGACTACAAAGACATCTATTTCTGCTTTAAATCTTTGCTATTTCCTTTCTTCTGCTAATTTTGGACTAAGTTCTTCTTTATTCTAGTTCTTTAAGGTGCAGAGTTAGGTTGCTTTGGGGCATCTTTCTTGCTTCTTAATGTAGAAAAACAATAAACTTAGTGACTTACATGAGCAAAAGTTATCATGGAAGGAGTATATGGCTCCAGAGAGAAAAGGCTCTTAAGAACTTTACAGAGTGTTCTAAGACATTTTTATAATATACTCCATGAAATGGGAAGTGCAGAGTCTATTAAGTGCCACAGATTGTGTGGCTTAAACAACACAAATGTTTTGTGTCACAAATCTGGAGACTAGAAGTTCAGGGCCAGTATTTTGGAAGGGTTGTTTCTTCAAAGGCCTCTCTCCTTGGCTTACAGATGCCCATCTTTTCCCTGTGTCTTCACATAGTCTTTCCATTGTACATGTTTATATCCTAATCTTTTCTGCTTATCAGGACACAGTCATGTAGGATTAGAGCATACCTTAATGACATCTTTTTAACTTAATTACCTTTTTAAAGATCCTATCTCCAAATATAGTTGGAGGCTTGGCCTTCAACTTATGAATTTCAACAGTTGTCATTTAATCACTAAGTCATGTCTGAATCTTTTGTGAATCCATGGATGGTAGCCTTCCAGGCTCTTCTGTCCATGGGATTTCCCAGGTAAGAATACTGGAGTGGGTTGTCATTTCCTTCTCAAAGGGATCTTTCTGACCCAGAGATAGAACTGGAGTCTCCTGCATTAGCAGGCGGATTCTTTACCACTGAACCACCAGGGAAGCCTGAATTTCAGGAGTTGTTATTCAGTCTCTAAGTCATGTCCCACTCTTTGCAGCACTATAGACTGCAGCACACCAGGCTTTTCTGTCCTTCACTGTCTCCCAGAGTTTTCTCAAACTCATGTTCATTGAGTCAGTGATGCTATCCAACCATCTCATCTTTTGCTGCCATCTCCTCCTTTTGCCTGCAATCTTTCCCAGTATCAGGGTCTTTTCCAATGAGCTGACTCTTCACATCAGGTTGCTGAACTACTGAGGCTTCATTCAGCCTCAGCATCATCCTTCCAATGAATATTCAGGGTTAATTTCCTTTAGGATTAACTGGCTTGATCTCCTTGCTGTCCAAGGGACTCACAAAAGTCTTCTCCAACATGACAATTCAAAAGCATTATTCTTCAGTGCTCAGCCTTCTTTATGGTCCAATTCTCACATCCATACATGACTCTGGAAAAGCCATAGCGTTGGCTATATGGATCTTTGCTGGCAAAGTGATGTCTTTGCTTTTTAATATGCTGTCTAGATTTGCCATAGTTTTCCTTCCAAGGAGCAAGTGTCTTCTAATTTGATGACAGCAGTCATCATCAGCAGTGATTTTGGAACCCAAGAAAATAAAACCTGTCACTGCTTCCATTTTTTCTCCTTCTATTTGACATTCAGTGATGGGACCTGATGCCATGGTCTTAGTTTTTTGAATGTTGAGATTTAAACCAGCTTTTTCACTCTCCTCTTTCACCATCATCAAGAGGCTCTTTAGTTCCTCTTTGCTTTCTGCCATTAGAGTGGTATCATCTGTTTATCTGAGGTCATTGATATTTCTCCCAGCAATCTTGATTCCAGCTTGTGCTTCATCCATCCTGGCATTTCACATGATGTACTCTGCATATAAGTTAAATAAGCAGGATGACAATATACAGCCTTGTTACTCCTTTCCCAATCTTGAGCCAGTCAATTGTTTCATTTAAGGTTCTAACTGTTGCCTCTTGACCCGTGTACAGGTTTCTCATGAGATAGGTAAGGTGATCTGGTATTCCCATTTCTTTAAGAACTTTCCACAGTTTGTTGCAATCCACACAGTGAAAGGCTTTAGCATAATAAGGAAAGCAGAAGTAAATGTTTTTCTGGAGCTCTCTTGCTTTCTCTATGATCCAACAAATGTAGGTAATTTGATCTCTGGTTCCTCTGCCTTTTCTAAATTCAGCTTACACATCATGAAGTTCTTGGTTCATATATTTCTGAAGCCTAGCTTGAAGAATTTTTAGCATAACCTTACTAGCCAAGAAAACACACTGGTCAGAGCAAACACCCACTTCCAGCAACACGAGAGAAGACTCTACACATGGACATCACCAAATGGTCAGCATGGAAATCAGACTGATTATATTCTTTGCAGCCAAAGATGGAGAAGCTCTACACAGTCAGCAAAAACAAGACCGGGAGCTGAGTGTGGCTTAGATCATGAGCTCCTTATTGCCAAATCAAGACATAAATTGAAGAAAGTAGGGAAAACCACAAGACCATTCAGGTACAACCCAAATCAAATCCCTTATGATTATACAGTGGAAGTGAGAAATAGATTCAAGGGATTAGATCTGATAGACATAGTGCCTGAAGAACTATGGACAGAGGTTCATGACATTGTACAGGAGGCAGTGATCAAGCCAACCCCCAGAAAAAGGCAAAATGGTTGTCTGTGGAGGCCTTACAAATAGCTGAGAAAAGAAGAGACACAAAAGGCAAAAGAGAAAAGGAAAGATATACTCACTTGAATGCAGTTCCAAAGAATAGCAAGGAGAGATAAGAAAGTCTTCCTCAGTGATCAGTGCAAAGAAATAGAGGAAAACAATAGAACTGGAAAGACTAGAGATCTCTTTAAGAAAATTAGAGATACCAAAGGAAAATTTCATGCAAAAGTGGGCTCAATAAAGGACAGGAATGGTATGGACCTAATATAAGTATAAGATATTAAGAAGAGGTGGCAAGAATACTATACAAGAATATATACAGAAGGATTCTGTATACTATACAATATATATATATATATATACAGGATATATACAGAAGAACTATACAAAAAAGATCTTCATGACCCAGATAATCACGAAGGTGTGATCACTCACCTAGAGCCAGACATCCGGGAATGTGAAGTGAAGTGGGCCTTAGGAAGCATCACTACAAACAAAGCTAGTGGAGGTGATGGAATTCCAATTGAGCTATTTCAAATCCTAAAAGATGATGCTGTGAAAGTGCTGCCCTCAATATGCCAGCAAATCTGGAAAACTCAGTAGTGGCCACAGGACTGGAGAAAGTCAGTTTTTATTCCAATCTCAAAGAAAGGCAACGCCGAAGAAAGTTCAAACTACCAGACAACTGCATTCATCTCACACTACCAAAGCAGTGCTCAAAATTTTCCAAGGCAGGCTTCAACAATATGTGAAACATGAACTTCCAGATGCTCAAGCTGGATTTAGAAAAGGCAGAGGAACCAGAGATCAAATTGCCATCATCCGTTATATTATCAAAAAAGCAAGAGAGTTTTAGAAAAACATCTACTTCTGCTTTATGGATATGCTGAAGCCTTTGACTGTGTGCATCTCAACAAACATGGAAAATTCTTCAAGAGATGGGAAGACCAGACCACCTTACCTGCCTTCTAAGAAATCTGTATGCAGGTCAGAAAGCAAGATTTAGAACCGGATATGGAACAACAGACTGGTTCCAAAACAGGAAAGGAATATATCAAGGCTGTTTATTGTTACCCTGCTTATTTAACTTATATGCAGAGTACATCATGTGAAATGTCAGGTTGGATGAAGCACAAGCTGGAATCAAGATTGCCAGGAGAAATATCAATAACATTAGATATGCAGATGACACCACCCTTTTGGTAGAAAGTGAAGAGGAATTAAAGAGCCTCTTGATGAAAGTGAAAGAGGAGAGTGAAAATGTTGGCCTAAAACTCAGCATTTAAAAAACTAAGATCATAGCATCTGGTCCCATCACTTCATGGCAAGTAGATGGGGAAACAATGGAAACAGAGAAAGACTTTATTTAGGGGGGCTCCAAAAATCACTGCAGATAGTGACTGTAGCCATGAAGTTAAAAGATGCTTGCTCCTTGGAAGAAAAGCTCTGACCAACCTAGACAGCATGTTAAAAAGCAGAGACTTTACTTTGCTGACAAAGTCTATCTAGTCAAAGCTATGGTTTTTCCAGTAGTCATGTATGGATGTGAGATTGGACTATAAAAGAAAGCTCAGTGCTGAAGAATTTATGCTTTTGAGTTGTGGTATTTGAGAAGACTCTTATGAGTCCCTTAGACTGCAAGGAGATCAAACCAGTCAATAGTAAAGGAAATCAGTCCTGAATATTCATTGGAAGGACTGTTGCTGAAGCTAAAGCTCCAACACTTTGGCCACCTGATGGGAAGAACTGACTCATTGGAAAAGACTCTGATGCTGGGAAAGACTGAAGGCAGGAGAATGGGATGACAGAGAACGAGATGGTTTGATGACATCACCGACTCGATGGACATGAGTTTGAGCAAGCTCTGGGAGTTGGTGATGGACAGGAAAGTCTGGTGTGCTGCAGTCCATGGGGTCTCAAAGAGTTGGACACAACTGAGCAACTGAACTTACTAGCATGCAAAATGAGTGCAATTGTTCAGTAGTTTAAACATTCTTTGGCATTGCCTTTCTTTAGGATTAGAAGAAAAACTGAACTTTTCTGGTCCTAAGGCCACTCCTGAGTTTTCCAAATTTGCTGACATATTGAGTGCAGCACTTTAACATCATCATCTTTTAAGATATGAAATAGCTAAGCTGGAATTCCATCACCTCCACTAGCTTTGTTCTTAGTAATGCTTCCTAAGACCCATTTGACTTCAGACTCCAGAATGTCTGACTCCAGGTTAGTGATCACACCATCGTGTTTACCCAGATCATTAAGATCTTTCTTGTATAGTTCTATGTTTTCTTGCCACCTCTTCTTAATCTCTTTCAGTTCTGTTATGTCCTTCCCATTCCTATCCTTTATCATGCCCACCCTACATGAAGTGTTCCCTTAAAATCTACAATTTTCTTGAAGAGATCTCTAGTTTTTCCAGTTCTGTTGTTTTCCTCTACTTCTTTGCATTGTTCATTTAAGAAAATCTTCTTATTTCTCCTTGCTATTCTCTGAAACTCTGCATTCAGTTGGGTATATTTTTCCCTTTCTCTCTTCCTTTTCAGTTCTCTTCTTTCCTCAGCTATTTGTAAACCCTCCCCAAACAATCACTTTGCCTTCTTGTATTTCTTTTTCTTTGGAATGTTTTTGGTCACTGCCTCCTGTACAGTGTTAAAAATCTCTGTCCATAGTTCTTCGGGCACTCTGTGTACCAGATCTAATCCCTTGAATATTTTTGTCACCTCCATTGTATAGTCATACCGGATTTTATTGAGGTCATACCTGAATGAACTAGTAGTTTTCCCTAGTTTCTTTAATTTAAACCTGAATTTTGCAATAAGGAGCCAATGATCTGAGCTGCAGTCAGCTCCCAGTCTTGTTTTTACTGACTGTATAGAGCTTCTCCATCTTTGGCTGCAAAGAATATAATCAATCTGATTTCAGTATTGACCATTTGGTGATGTCTGTGTGTAGAGATGTCTCTCGTGTTGTTGGAAAAAGGTGTTTGCTATGACCAGTGTGTTCTCCTGACAAAACTCTGTTAACCTTTGCCCTGCTTCATTTTTTACTCCAAGGACAAACTTGCCTGTTACTCCAGGTATCTCTTGACTTCCTACTTTTGCATTCCAATCCCCAAGATGAAAAGCACATTTTTGTGTGTGTTTGTGTTAGTTCTAGAAAGTCTTGTAGGTCTTCCTAGAACCAGTCAATTTCAGCTTCTTCAGCATTAGTGGTTGGTGCATAGATTTGGATTACTGAGATGTTGAATGGTTTGCCTTGGAAATGAACTGAGATCATTCTATCATTTTTGAAGGTGCACCCAAGTACTGCATTTCAGACTCTTTTGTTGACTATCAGGGCTACTCCATTTCTTCTAAGAGGTTTTTGCCCACAATAGTAGATATAATGATCATCTGAATTAAATTCACCCATTCTTGTCCATTTTAATTCACTGATTCCTATGATGTCAGTGTTCACTCTTGCCATCTCCTATTTGACCACATCCAATTTACCTTGATTCATGAACCTAACATTCCAGGTTCCTATGCAATATTGCTCTTTACAGCATCAGTCTTGACTTTCACCACCAGTTACATACACAATTGAGCATTGTTTCCACTTCGGCCCATCGGCTTCCTTTCTGGAGCTATTAATAATTGCCCTCTGCTCTTCCCCAGTAGCATACTGGACACCTTCTAACCTGGGGAAGGGCTCATTTTCTAGTGTCATATATTTTTGCCTTTTCATAATTCATAGGGTTCTCTCAGCATGAATACCACAGAGGTTTGCCATTCCCTCCTCCAGTGGACCACGTTTTATGAGAACTCTCCGCTATGACCTGTCCATCTTGGGTCACTCATAGTTTCACCGAGTTTCATGAGCCCCTTCACCACAACAAGGCTGTGATCCATGAATAGGGATTCTCAGGAGAGGGGGGTGCAATTCAGCCCCTAACAAAGTTAGATGTACATTTAGGTCATCCAAACAGGAGGGTGGATGACAGGCTTGCTTGGTGTAAGACTTGGGACAGGAAGACCTTTTGGAAGACAATCACAACAGTCCATCTGTTTGAGTGATGATCAGAGGCTGAGCTAGAAGGAGGACAGTGTATTGAAGTGAGATACTAAAAGATGCTCAGGAAAAAAGGGCTTGCAGGATAGAATTCAAACTCCTCAGTATAGTCGTAGAGCCTTTGACAATCAGCCCTGAACCCTCAACGCAGCTGAATGTTCCACCACTCCCCATCATGCATGCTACCCTCTAGGCATAAAGACCTTCTCAAAGTCTTTGATCACTCTTTCTCCAGGTGGAGTCTGTTGTGCCTGAGTTTCCCTCTTCAGGAAACATTCTTTTCCCTTTTCTTAGTCAGCTAAACATCTACTTAGGCAGAGGTAGCCCAGTGTTATCTTCCCCATGAAACTCCAACTTTCTCTGGCAGCGAATCACTTCCTCCTCCAGACACTGTGCATAGACTCTCTCATATGGTGCTCTGACTCTTTTATATTTTACAGCTTGTCACCCCCACTAAACTGTTAACTCCTTTTGGTCCGGGATTGCTTCTCTTTCTTTGTTTCCCCAGAGGCTGACATGGTGATCAGCAAATGGAAATTGTGACGGTATCTGATGAATGTATGAGAAAGTCTTATTCTGATACCACTGATATCCTATGAAGTGAGGCCTTTCCTGTCACTCCTCTGTAATATCCCTTTTTAACTAAAACACTAGGAAGAGACTAAAGCAAGAAAGTCAGATTTTCCATATTTGGGGCTGAATCTCTCTTGTAAAAAAGAAGCAAGATATTTTCACGAACCAGCAAGGAAAATTCCAAGGGAAAAGCCAGGCAAATCAGCAGAGTTTCCAATTTGTTCCCACTTTAATCCTTTTTGTAAATCACTTCCAGTATAATTTTAAAGGGCAAAATACCACTGTCTTCATGTCTTTTTCAAAACTGAAGAACTTCAGGAGTGACTCCCATTGCCTATCTGGTTAAATCCAAGTTTCCCAGTCTGGTTTTGAAGATTTTCCACAGCCTGGCTGTGTTTCACCTATCCAATCCACTGTCTACCCAACAGTCAGAATTAACTTCCTGAAACACAGATAAGATTATTACTCTCACACTCAAAAATACTTTAAGGCTCCTCATGACCGCAGATAAATTTCACATTCCTTACAGAAGCTTTCTACTATTTGGCCCTGGTCTTGTGTTTTCTATAACATCTAGTTTTCTATTTCCAGCTCTTACCTTTCTCCTGAATTCCAGATTCATACGCACCACTGCCTAATCAGTATTTCAATTTAGATGTCTAATAGACATCCCAAACATAGTATGCCCAACTCTTGATTTCTCTCTTTTAAATATGTTACTATCACATCCTTCCTTACCTCAGCAAATGGTCTCTAGGTCTAGAAAGACCTTAGAGTTATCTTGGACCCTTGTCATCTAATCTAGTGGCAAATTTTGCTAGTTCTGCATTCAGGAAATATTCAGAATTTCACCACTGTCCACAACTCTTTCAGTGCTACCACTCTGATCTAAGCCACCGTCATTGTGTTTGAGTAATTTCGGTAGTCTCTTAACTGGTCCCTCTGTGTATATGTTTGTTCCCCCACCCTCCTTCAAACCCTCAAGGCCATATATTATATTATTGCATTCATATGACAATCCTGAATAGTTATGCTTTTTAAAGCATAACTCTGATTACATGCCTTCTCTGCTCAAAACCCTGCAATAGCTTCCCACCTCCTTCAGAATGCAATCCAGTCTTTACTATGGCCTACAAACCATTATGTCATCTGTCCCACCCCTCCCTCTTCTTCCTCACTTCCTCTTGCTCAACTAGCTATTGAATTTCAAGTCTCCTTGTTATCCCTCAAGGATACAAAGCGCACTTCTCCTTTCATACCTTTATACTTAAAGTTCCTTCACCTGGAATTTTTCTCCTCTAGGCAGCCACAGACACCCTCATTTGCTTCAGATCTCTTTTCAAATTCTACTTTATCAGAAAGGCCTTTCTAACTACTTTATATAAATCAACAACCCTTCCCATCATTTTCTAACTTCTACCTTGCATATTTTTTCTTCATAACATTTATTACCACCAAATTATGCAATTGTTAATGTATTTATCTGTCTTCCCAACTTGAATATAAGCTTCTTTAGAGAAGGCAGTTTGTTTTCTTTACTGACATATTCCCAGGACCTAGACCAGTGCACAGCATATTGTAAGCATTCAGTTTATATTGAATGAATGAATAATTGCCCCTTACTAGAATGAAAGCTCCTGTGGCCAGAGACTAGCTCTCACAAATTATATATTCCCTTTAACACCTAGCTTAGTACCTTGAATATGGTAAAAGTTCAAAGTGATAATCAAATTGAAGTGCATCTTATTTGTCTCTGCTTCTCAAAGATGCTCACTGTTCCTTTTTGACAAGTTTCCATACTCTACCTCCTCTGTTTAAGTTCCCTTCTGGTGGAAGCCTCAGTTCCTACAATTTCTCTCTTTAATGTCCTCTTTTCCTGCATGCATGCTAAATTGTTTCAGTCATGTGGGATTCTTTGCAACCCAGTGGACTACAGCCCGCTAGGCTCCTCTGACCGTGGAATTCTCCAGGCAAGAATACTGGAATGGGTTGCCATGCCCTCCTCCAGGGGATCTTCCCAACCCAGGGATCAAACCTCAATTTCATGTGTCTTCTGCATTGGCAGGTGGGTTCTTTACCACTAACACCCACCTGGGAAGACCCCTTCTATCCTGTCTATATTCTGTTAAAACTTTGGTCTCTGGTCAACCTGGAAACTTCATATTCCAACTATAATTTCTCAATTTTTAGAGGCTACAAAGACTGTTCCCTATATTACAGCACCCTAGACTATCACTTATTCTCTGCTTCATGGAAATTCAGCCTTGCTTTCCTGATAATACTGAAGTGACACTATGGCAAAAATCATGTTGTACTTCCAAATCTTTGAAAATAGCTAGTACAAAGCCCTACTCATGATAAGTGATTAAACTATATGAACTGATTCAGAATAGTATTTCCACTTGCATACTAGACAGCATCACTTGGATATCTAATAGGGATCTTATTCTGTCTGAAACAGAATTCCTGATTTTAGCAGTCATACATATTCCTTTGTCACCCTCCACCCACCTGTCACCAGAAGTTATTCAGTTACTTATGCTCAAAGTCTAGGAATCATTTTTTAAATTAAACTTTTATTCTGAGATCATAGATTCACAAGCAGTTGCAAGAAATAATATGAAGATTCCACATAGCCTTTACTCAGTTTCCTCCAGTGGAAAATTATATGCAAAATGATAGCATACTCTGACAGTTCCTCAAATGATTAAACAAAGAGTTACTATATAACCCAGCAATGCCACCTCTGAATATTAAGAGAACTGAAAACTTAAGTACACATAAAAATGTGTACACAAATGTTTATAGCAGTATTATTCATAATACTCAAAAAGTAGAAACAACCCAAATGTCTATCAGCAGATGGATGGGTAAACAATATGTGGTATATCTGTGTAAGGGAATATTATTTAGGCCTAAAAAGGAATGAACTACTAATTATGCTACAACTTGGATAAACCTTGAAAACATGGTGCAAAGTGAAAACAGTCACATCCAAAAAGTCACATATTATAGTATTCCATTCATATGAAAGTCCTGAATAGGAAAATCTTTAGAGATAGAAAGTAGAGTAGTAGATTAAGATAGAATGAGCAGGAAGACGAGATGGAGAAGTTGAAGAGAGGTAATGGGGCCAGATGATTTAGGGATTTTTAGGCTATTTAAGGGGCTTCCCCAGTGGCTCAGTGGTAAAGAATCTGCTTGCAGTGCAGGAGCGGCAAGAGATGTAGGTTTGATTCCTGGGGTGGGAAGATCCCCTGGAGGAGGGCATAACAAGCACTCCAGTATTCTTGCCTGGAGAATCCCATGGACAGAGAAGCTTGGCAGGCGACAATCCATAGGGCCACAAAGGGTTGGACTCAACTGAAGCAACTTAGCATGCATAGGCTATTTAAAGACCTACACACTTTTTTCGGAGTGAGATTACAAGGCCTGGAGGGTATTGAGCATAATTTGACTTTTAAAAGTCACTTTGTCAGACTTAGAGAACAAACTAATGGTTGCGTGAACAAATTTAAAATGGATAACCAACAAGGACGTACTGCACAGCACATGGAACTCTGCTCAATATTATGTGGCAGCCTGGATGGGAGAGAGTTTTGGGGAGAATGGATACATGTATATATATGGATGAGTTCCTTCACTATTCACCTGAAACTATCACAGCATTATTAATTGGCTATACCCCAATACAAAATAAAGTTTATTTTTAAAAAGTCACTCTGGCTGCTATATGGAGTAAAAACCAGAGGATGAAAAGAGGGAAAGCAAGGTGATGAGTGAAGAGGGTGTTCTAAAAATCACAATAATGGTGGCTTGGAGTAGACATTAACCTTATAGGTGTTGTAAACTGATTGATCAGGACATGCTTTAAGGTTAGAGCCAGAAGATTTGCTGGTGGGGTCAATGTAGAATAAGAGAAAAGTCAAGGGCGACTCAAAGATTTTGTGTCTGAACTGGACAGGTGGAGTGGGCATTCACTGAGATGGAGAAGAATGTAAAAGAAGTAGGTTTTGACCAGAGAATTACATAGGGAATTTGGTTTTGGACATATTAATGTTATATTGAGTTGGCTGTTAACTACTAGTCTTGTTGGGGCTCTAATTTGGGAGTTTTCAATGTGTAGATTGCCTTTTGATTGGATGACATCACTTAGGGTATTGGCCTAGAGCACTCTCTAGGAAGAATGAAGAGGTCAGAGACACCAAGGGACTCCAAAATGAAGAGGCCTGAAAGATGACAAGGAACTAACTAGCAAAGGAGACAAGAGTACTTAGAATAAAGCCCACATTCCCTACCTCAATCATCACCTGGCCCTTCTCCGTATCTTTAACCTCACTTTCCAGTCACATAGACTACTCAGTTTTTGAAAACCACCAAGTCCTTTCCTGTCTCATTGTCTTATTTGTGCTTCTTCCAGGCATGTTTTCACCCAGGCTCTAATTTTGTTCATCTGCCCCTGTTACCACAACTTCGGCTAAATTGTAACCCTTGATTTTCTCTAAAGTCCGTAATTAAAAAGCTCCAATCTGTCATCGCCTCACTGTGACCCCCCCCCCCCACACACACACACCAAGTTCTGGCTCTTACAATAATCTCAAATTTTATTTCACTTGCTTTCTGTCGAGAAACCCATCCTACCGTAATTTAACAAATGCTAATGAAATGATTACTATACACCAAATATAAACTCAGCTGTTCCTCCTGGTATGTGATTTTTTTGGAAAACAGAAGCCTCAGTATCTTGTCCTCCACCGCACCTCCAATACAAATGACATAGCGTCAGCCAATCAATTCTTTTCAGTATTTGTTAATGGAACGGATCGCAACTGTGTCTCAGCCGTAAAGGATCAGCCAGCAATGCCGAGACTTGTAGGAGACGCGGGTTCCATCCCTGGGTTGGAAAGATACTCTGGAGCAGGAAATGGCAACCCACTCCAGTATTCTTGCCTGGGAACTCCCATGGACCGAGGAACCTGGTGGGCTGCAGTCCATGGGGTCGCAAGAGTCGGACAGGACTGAGGGACTAAACAACAACTTCAAGACATCTATTGGTCTCGACGAAACCTCGCCTGCCGCTCCACCCCAGCTCACAGTAGCCGGGAGGGTGGGAGGGACCGGGGCCGGGGGGGAGGATCTCACGCATGCGCTATTGTGCTCTGAGTTTGAACCCCGCCCCTTTCTTTGACTGGTTTAGCCACTGCACTTGCGCAGTTCGGGACTGTTTGTTCCTTTGTAGGCGCTATCAATAAAGTTTTAGCGAGCGCCCACTTTCCTTTTCCTTGGCAAGATGGCGGAGTACGACTTGACCACTCGCATCGCGCACTTTTTAGATCGCCATTTAGTCTTTCCGTTGCTTGAGTTTCTCTCCGTGAAAGAGGTAAGGGGCTTTTGGAGCGCGCGGAAGGCGTGGGAGTGCGTGAGATGCGAGGTAAGGCCAAAAAGCAGTGGCGGTAGCCTTAGGCCTGACACGTGTGAGGCGGCCGCGAGTCTGGTCTTGAGACGGGCTGTAAGGACCTGTTAGTAGTTTAGCGTCAGCCTTGTTGATTACCTACGCGAAATTCTGCTGTGAGCAGGGGTAAGGTGACGATACGAAACTCAGGGGCGAAAGGGAGTGAGCTCTGCTTCATTTCTTTAGGTGCCGGTGCCGTAGGGATTTCCGCGTCATTCCTCTCGGAAGTTGACGATTGGCTGACTCTGCTGTAGTAATGCTTGACTAACTAGCTGGCTTCTAGAAGCAGAAAATTTAAATTTTTTTTTTTTCGGGCACTGTAGGAAGAGTGGCTTTGACTCTGTGTTTTTC
Source organism: Antilocapra americana (assembly GCA_007570785.1). Classification (NCBI taxonomy): domain Eukaryota; kingdom Metazoa; phylum Chordata; class Mammalia; order Artiodactyla; family Antilocapridae; genus Antilocapra; species Antilocapra americana. The sequence continues at coordinate 33,340,069 of ML661885.1, forward strand.
CTTGCCGGATGGTTTGGAATGATTTTCTTACACTTAAATATCTAGACCCTTAGTTACCGTAAAGTTACGAGTTCTTTGCGAGGAGTTTAGTGTTTCTGTAGATAGCCACTTCCTAGAAGCGTCACAAGTTTTGTTCGATGGGAAGGGGGACCCAAAAAATAACAAACGAGCAATTTTTATGTTGAAAGTTGGTTTTCAGTGTTTAGGTGTACGGACTTCGAGTGATTGAAATTGGTCGCTACTGTTCATTTAGCTATTCAAGATACCTTGAAAAAGTATTTGGTTCTGGACCTCATTTAAAAACATGCCTGAGTTCTAAAAGTTTGGGAATCTTAGGCTTAGTTACACTTTAGTTTATTGGGAAATTGGTGCATTTTAGTAGTTACAATAAAGCGATATTGCTGTGAGAAAAGAATTAGAATACTGACCAGAAAAAAATAGACGCGTTCTGTTTCCAGAAGCAGATTAAAACTCGAGTCTGCTTAGGGCACTCTAGATTTGGGGAGTAGATTTTGTGTGTCCGAACAGCAAAAAAATTAAAAAGCCCTACAAGTAAACATTAAATTGTTCTAATAAGTTTTCCAGGTTTTCCCACGGTGCATTGGACAGGTATAACCCTTAAATTCGTATGAATCTTTTCTAAAAACCTACGGACAACTCTATAGTTGTTGAAATTAGAGAACAGCCAAGTTTATTTTCAATAACTGTTCAAGAATGTCTTGCCATATAAAACTTTGTTGTGTCTTGAGTTTTCTCTTACAGGATGTTTTTACTCTATATTATAGAGCTTGAATAAAACAGTTCAGTTTGCCTTCTGTTTCTTTTTTGGATAACTGAGGAAAATTCACCAAAGGTCAAGGAATAGAAAAATATCTTCTCTGCTTCTAAACTAGACGGACTTCTTGTTTAATGGTCTTTACACTTTGGTTTTTCAAGGCAGACAGATGAAAGGGAGGAATACATAAGTGTAAATTAGTTTTTCATTGGGCAAGACCAGAACTGAACAGAGCTGAGAATCAGTGGGAGATAACAGCTCGAAACATGTTTTCTTGGAGAGAATATTGGTAAGATGGCTGTAAGACTTCGAGAGGCAGAAGATGCTGGAATATTTATTATCAATCGTTAAGTATAGGATTACCAGGGAATTATGAGAAATCCAAGATAAAATCTCATACTAAAAACCTTATCCTTTGGTGGAGAAAGGTCTGTAATTATAAGTCCAGGAGTAATAAATGTCAGAGAAGTACTAGTGGAGTGTTATCAAAATTGATGAGGTACTATTCTGTGGGCAAAAAGGATTTTGAGGAGGAAAGTCTCCGAGTGTTGTAGGCTAGATGGTTAGGATAGATACTCAGTGATGATGAGGGTATTAAATATATTTATAGTATGTCAGAGAATATAAGCTCCATGAGAGCTGTGTTTTCTCCCTTGTATTCTCAGCAAAGAGAGTCTGGTATAAAGGCTTTTCATGATTATTTAATAAATGTGTGAATACTTATTTAAAACTTGATGTTCTTTATTCTCAAACGAAGTGGAAGGCCAGATAATTTTTCAAAGCCTGGGGAATGAATTGAGACCTGGACTAGGATCCTGTCTCTCTCATTACTCTGGTGCACTTGGCAGCTGTCTTTCCCATCTTGACTAAATGTTTGCTCATGCATCAAGTGTTGGTACTACCACCACGCTCATGAAGTAAGTTAGAAAAACTTACAAAGTAGTGTGTATAAAGAATTTAGCCTTCTGGTACAGAGAGCTACTCCAAAGTGTTTTCAATAGGAGGTTAGGTCGTCCTGTGTGAGAGGGGAGCGAGGCATTCAGTTGGGATTTTGAGGAGTTAGGTCAGGCATAGAAATGGTGACTGAAGAAACTGACCAAAGACAAGTGCAAGGATTGGTGAGCGTGAAGAGCCCAACTTTGATTGGAAATCTTACATTTATAAGTGGTCATTCTTGGAATGAGAGAAACAGTAGAAGGTTATTTGAGTAGCATAGACAATGTGTGGTGGGTAAATGCCATCTCAAGATTGATGAAAAAAGATTGCTGATTTGAGAAAAGCAGAGATGTGATTGAATAACATTATTGCCTAGTTCTGAAATATTTTATAGTTAACCTTAGCCAGAACATAGAAAAGAGAAATTTTTCCAGTGGTAGAGATTGACATTGAATTCTATTTGGTTGGAGAAAATGAATGGAATAAATGATAACTACTATAGAGTAGAGCTTTAAAATAGCCAAAACCTGGTGGGCTGCAGTCCATGGGGCCACAGAGAGTCAGACATGACTGAGCACACATTAAGGAGTTGAGCTTGGAAATAGCAAAACTATCCAAACTAACATAGAAAGTGACAACCAAAAACTGTAAAAATTAGAACAGATGGTGTGTTGAGGGTTATCAAGCCTTTTAGAGACAGTGGTAGAAGAGGTGATGAATTTAAGTTAGAAATGTTAGAGATGAGGTACTGAATGAAAGTTGTTATAATTTGCAGGATAAAGAAGCTTTAAGGCTTGAGTTTTTGAAGAATCATATTGTAGATGTTGGATATGTGGAGGATGATAACAGGAAGAGGTGTTGAAAGATTTTTAGTTTATTAATAAGGAGGAGTTGTTTTTAAGAGGTAGGTAGACTGAGTTGGCCGACTGTAGCATGTGAACCAAATACAGCCCTCTCTGCCTGTTTTGTGTGGTCTGAACTAAAAATCATTTAACAGATGAGCATTTGCAACTGTTCTCAACTATAGAACACTAACTGTACACCAGTTAAGTGAAATTCTTCCTGTCTAGAAAGAATTCCATTCTTCTCATTAGTAGAACTGTGTTGCAAAAAGTTTTATTCTGTGTTATATTTTTTAATTTCAAAAAGAAAATTGTAACTTTTTTATGGTACTCACATATACTATTCTTGATTTTCGCATTTTGGCTCACAAAGTCAAAATGTTTACTATCTTTACAGAATAAATGTGTATATAAGATAAAATTTAGAGAGAATGATATAAATGGGTGTAGATTTAAGAAAGGACCATTGAGGGTCTGACAGAGCAACAATGCTTTGGACCTAGTTTGGAAAAACATTACAAATTAAAGGCTATTGATGAAGTGATGAGAAGAGGTGACACACCAGGAAAAGGATTTACTCACCTAAGGTTGGAGTTTCCATAGGGCAAACTGAAAGGAAACTTTGTTGTTGTTTTTAAGTAAACTTTTTAGCAAGTATAACATAGGTACAGAAAATTGAGCAAATAAAATGCTTTTTTCCCTCTCAAGGAAGCACACTTACATGTGACCACCATCCAGATCAAAAAATAAAATGTTGCAAACATCCTAAAAATCTTTCTTCTGACCATTCTTAGTCATTACTCACTCTTCCCAAAGGTAAGCACTAGTTTCATTAAAAATTTTATATAATACTCAGGGAGTTGTTGATGGACAGGGAGGCCTGGTGTCCTGCGATTCATGGGGTCGCAAAGAGTTGGACACCACCGAGCGACTGAAGTGCACTGAACTGAAGCATTCACTTGCACCTACTGCTTTGTATGACTTCTTTCAACATTGTGAGATTTATCCAAGTTGTTAGGGTGGCACCTACTGCTTTGTATGACTTCTTTCAACATTGTGAGATTTATCCAAGTTGTTAGGGTGGCAGCAGTTCATTCATTTTCAATTTGGGATGTTAATACATTGTCTGAGTATACTGTGGTTTATTCATTCCAATGTTGATAGACTTGGCTGTTACAAATAATGTTGCTGGGAACAGTCTTGGTATGTCCTTTGAATGTATACACCCATTTATTTTGGGTATCTAGGAGTAGAATTGCTAGGTTAAAGAATATTTTAGCTTTAGAAGATAAAAACAGTTTTCCAAAGAGGTTGTAGTTCTGGCAGCAGAGTAATTGTTCAGTTTCTCCACATCTACAAAACTGATACTGTCAGGTTTTTTAGATTTTAGTGTGGTTTTAATTTATATTTAACATTATATAAATTATATTAATATTAATTTGATATTAATATGAATTATACTAATTTATATTAATAAGATTGAGGACCTTTCTCGGTGTTTATTGGCCATTTGGGTATACTATTGGAAGTGCCTATTAAAATCTTACAGCCGTTTTCAATTGAATTGTCTTTTTCTTACTATTTTGTAGGAGTTCTTCATGTAGTTTGGAAGGTTCAGGTTTGATCTCTTGGCTATACCTACCATTTGACCATCTTTATCTTTTCTTTTTATGGATAGTCAAAACTGGATTTAGTACAAAAATCTTTTGCTGAAATGTTATCATCTTGACTACTTGATTAAAAGTTGTTTTTGAATTTCATTACCGTCTCTCCCTGAATGCCGTTGTGTAAAATCCTTACATGTTGCTCACATCATGTTTATGTGAGTTTGCTTATGTATGTTTTTGGTCCCAGAACTGTGGGCTAAATTAATGTTTATTGAACTTTTTGCCAAAGCAAAAACCAGTTATGACAATATTGACAGAATGGGTGCTAGTTTTGTTTCGGGGTGTGAGTGGAAAGCATTATGAAAGATTTTAACTATTTAGAGAAAAAGTATGTGGAATATAAATGAGAGACCACCTCAGCGAGAAATGGGTAGGCATCTTGTGGATGTGAGAGTGACATTTAAGAGTTGATTCCTAATTACCTGATTGTGGAAAGGTGTCAGCTAGCTATACCATGTGCTTCTCAGTGGGGTTGGTATGGTTGGTTGTTTACCCATAGCCTTGTTCTTTCTAGGCTAAAAGATGATTTGTAGGGACACACAAAGGATCAGAAGTTGGTGAGAATGGTTTTGCTTTATTTTAAAGTTGTTAGGTAAACAAAATATTTTGTCTCTGTAAGTTGATCGCTTGCCTCTCTTGTAGGAGCATGAATTAATAGTATATGATATTTTACTAAAATACTGTAGTTTAGGATATACTTCCAAGTACACTAATCTTACTATTAACTGCTTTTTTTTGAGGGAACTTTAATTTATTCATTAGAAAGTAATTTTTTTTTTTGCAGATATATAATGAAAAGGAGTTGTTACAAGGGAAATTGGATCTTCTTAGTGATACCAACATGGTAGACTTTGCTATGGATGTGTACAAAAACCTTTATTCTGATGATATTCCTCATGGTAAGTTTTGTCATTACATCCGAAGTTTGACATGTGAGCTGAGGGCATGTGTATTAAACATTTTGTGATTTATAAAAGAACTTTACCCAGAAGTTTTAATAATTACTTGAATGATTTTAAAGTTGTTTGAGTGAAAGGTAATAAATATAAAGGCTACAGGTCTTCAAAAAGTATTTTCGTATCGTAAAAGCTGTGAATCTACTTTAAAATATGGTCATCAATACTTTCAGTTCATAGTATGCATCATCAGAGTTGTACTTACTAATCAGATTGTTTCTTTAGAATTATCTGGGAATGTTGCAGTTTTTTTAAATTTGCTAAATTTTTCAGTTAGCATTTTATGTGCCTTAGAGATTTCCTTTTTGTCTTGAAGCATCTGAGAATAGCCATGGTTCTCAAAAGCTTGGTCCCCAGAACCAGCATCTTCAGCTCACCTGGGACAGCTTGTTAGAAATGCGAGTTCTTGTGCACATATTTACTTAGCCAGAGAAAGTTGGCCAAAGACCAGCACTCAAATTAGGGAGCTACTGTGGTGTTGTAGTGTTTTCTAAATCCCTGTTTTCTGTAGTAAGAAGTGAGTAAAGTTGCCCAGTCATGTCCGACTCTTGAGACCCCATGGATGGTAGCCTGCCAGGCGGCTCTGTCGATGGGATTTTCCAGGCAAGAGTACTGGAGTGGGGTGCCATTTCCTTCTCCAGTAGATATTATTTAAAAACAAAAAACACTGCAAGTAGTATTAAAAGATTCTAAGAACTCTTCAATAGAGAAATAACAATTTGCTCTGTTTAAATTGACATTTCTCAACATTTGATCACAGATTCCCTCTGTGTGTGAGAAACACTCTTCTAGTATATACTTTCTAATATATAACATAGAAATTATTACCTTAAACATAATCACTGTTTTGACTTCTAAAATTTCCTGCAAGAACCATAGCTCTTTAAATTTTAATTTGTGGTGAAAAAGTAAACTTAATATTTCTCTGAAACTTTAAAACATACTAACAGGATAGAAAACATGCAGGTTTTCTCTGACTTTATAATGCAGTAAAAAGAAAATAGAGGATTGTTTGTGAAAGATTGCCAAACTAGATTTATAGTGAAAAGAGAAGTTACTGACTGGATTTAAATTCCATTCAATCTAGTTGAAAACCTGTAGTAATAATGTATGTAAACCCTTTTGGGCCTCTGTTCAGAAACTAGGATAATCTCCTGAGAGAATGCAATGACAGCAAATATGAAAACACAGAATGAAGTCTCTTAAATGTAGAGTTAGATAATTGTTTTCTCAACAGCTTCTTTCAGACTGTATGTGTATATTCCTGTTTTCTATGAGAGTCACAAGAGGATTTCCTCTGACTTTGTGATGCTAGAAAGAAACAAATTGGATCTGGGGGAGTTACTGAGTTGGTGGCTCCTGGCATATGAATATGTTGGGGAGGAATAAATAGGTGCACAATTTAGATAGATTGAAAAATGTCCAAGACATCCTCATAGTCAGCAGTATAATTTAACGTTGTAGTACTCCTTTGCATTTTTAATAGCTTTGAGAGAAAAAAGAACAACTGTTGTTGCACAGCTGAAACAGCTTCAAGCAGAAACTGAACCAATTGTGAAGATGTTTGAAGATCCAGAGACTACAAGGCAAATGCAGTCAACCAGGTAGCTTCTTTATTTTTCAAAAAAATTATTTTATTGAAGTTGCATTGATTTGTAATGTTGTATTTCTGCTGTACAACAGAGTGACTCGATTATGCATATATATATATTTTGTATTCTCCATTATAGTTTTTTTCACAGGATATTGAAAATAGTTTTTTGTACTGTACAGTAGGTCCTTGTTTGTTATCCATCTTATATATATAGCTTCCACCTGCTAATCCTCCCTTCTCCCCCCACCCACCCCTCACAACTACAGATCTGTTCTCTGTGTGAGTTTATTTCTATTTTGTAGTTCATTTGTGTCATATTTTAGATTCCACATCCAAGTGATGTCATATAATATTTGTCTTTCGGTTTTTGACTTAGTATAATTTCAGTTCAGTTCAGTTGCTCAGTCGTGTCCGACTCTCTGCGACTCCATGAACCGCAGCACATCAGGCCTCCCTGTCCATCACCAACTCCCAGAGTCCACTAAGACCCATGGCCATTGAGTCAATGATGCTATCCAGCCATCTCATCCTCCGTCATCCCCTTCTCCTGCCCTCAATCTTTCCCAGCATCAGGGTCTTTTCCAGTGAGTCAGCTCTTTGCATCAGGTGGCCAAAGGATTGGCGTTTCAGCTTCAACATCAGTCCTTCCAATGAACACCCAGGACTGATCTCCTTTAGGATGGACTTGTTGGATTTCCTTGCAGTCCAAGGGACTCTCAAGAGTCATCTCCAACACCACGGTTCAAAAGCATCAATTCTTCGACACTCAGCTTTCTCTATATAGTCCAACTCTCACATCCATGCATGACCACTTGACTATACAGACCTTTGTTAGCAAAGTAATGTCTCTGCTTTTTAATATGCTATCTAGGTTGGTCATAACTTTCCTTCCAAGGAGTAAGTGTCTTCTAATTTCATGGCTGCAGTCTCCATCCGCAGTGATTTTGGAGCCCAGAAAAATAAAAGTCAGCTACTGTTTCACCATCTACCTGCCAGGAAGTGATGGGACCAGATGCCATGATCTTAGTTTTCTGAATGTTGAGCTTTAAGCCAACTTTTTCATTCTCCTCTTTCACTTTCATCAGGAGGCCGTTTAGTTCTTCACTTTCTGCCATAAGGGTGGTGTCATCTGCGTATCTGAGGTTATTAATATTCCACCCGGCAATTTTGATTCCAGTTTGTGCTTCCTTCAGCCCAGTGTTTCTCATGATGTACTCTGCATATAAGTTAAATAAGCAGGGTGACAATATATAGCCTTGATGTACTCCTTTTCCTATTTGGAAACAACCTGTTGTTCCCTGTCCAGTTCTAACTGTTGCTTCCTTATCTGCATACAGGTTTCTCAAGAGGCAGGTCAGATGGTCTGGTATTCCCATCTCTTTTAGAATTTTCCACAGTTTATTGTGATCCACACAGTCAAAGGCTTTGGCATAGTCAATATAGCAGAAATAGATGTTTTTCTGGAACTCTCTTGCTTTTTCAGTGATCCAGCAGATGTTGGCAATTTGATTTCTGGTTCCTCTGCCTTTTCTAAAACCAGCTTGAACTTCTGGAAGTTCACAGTTCACGTATAGGCTGAAGCCTGGCTTGGAAAATTTTGAGCATTACTTTATCAGCGTGTGAGATGAGGGCAGTTGTGCGGTAGTTTGAGCATTCTTTGGCATTGCCTTTCTTTGGCATTGGAATGAAAACTGACCTTTTCCAGTCCTGTGGCCACTGCTGAGTTTTCCATATTTGCAGGCATATTGAGTGCAGCACTTTCACAGCGTCATCTTTGAGGATTTGAAATAGCTCAACTGGATTTCCATCACCTCCACTAGCTTTGTTTGTAGTGATGCTTTCTAAGGCCCGCTTGACTTCAAGTGAGTGATTATCTGGGTCGTGAAGGTCTTTTTTGTATAGTTCTTCTGTGTATTTTTGCCACCTCTTCTTAATATCTTCTGTTTCTGTTAGGTCCCTACCATTTCTGTCCTTTATTGAGCCCGTCTTTGCATGAAATGTTCCCTTGGTATCTCTAATTTTCTTGAAGAGATCTCTAGTCTTTCCCATTCTATTGTTTTCCTCTATTTCTTTGCATTGATCCCTGAGGAAGGCTTTCTTATCTCTCCTTGCTATTCTTTGGAACTCTGCATTCAAATAGGAATATCTTTCCTTTTCTCCTTTGCTTTTCTGTTCCCATCTTTTCACAGCTATTTGTAAGGCCTCGGCATACAGCCATTTTGCTGTTTTGCATTTCTTTTTCTTGGGGATGGTCTTAATCCCTGTCTCCTGTACAGTGTCACGAACCTCCATCCATAGTTCATCAGGCACTCTATCAGATCTATTCCCTTAAATCTATTTCTCACTTCCACTGTATAGTAATAAGGGATTTGATTTAGGTCATACCTGAATGGTCTATTGGTTTTCCCTACTTTTTTCAATTTCAGTCTGAATTGGGCAATAAGGAGTTCATGATCTGAGCCACAGTCAGCTCCCAGTCTTGTTTTTGCTGACTATATAGAGCTTCACCATCTTTGGCTGCAGAAAATGTAATCAGTCTAATTTCTGTATCGACCATCTGGTGATGTTCAGGTGTAGAGTCTCCCCTTGTGTTGTTGGAAGAGGGTGTTTGCTATGACCAGTTAGGTACAGTCATGTTACAAATGATGTTGTTTAATTCATTTTCTGGCTGAGTAGCATTCCATTGTTTATACATACATCTTTATCCATTCATCTGTTATTGCACATTTATGTTGTTTTCATCACTTGGCTACTCTGAATAGTGCTGTTATGAACATAGGGGTTCATGTATCTTTTTGAACTACAGTTTTGTTTATATATATGCTTAGGAGTGGGATTGCTGGATCATATGGTAGCTCTGTTTTTAGTTTTTTTGAGATGCCTCCATACCGTTTTCCACAGTGGCTGCACCAGTTTGCATTCCCACCAGCAGTGTAGGAGGGTTTCGGTTTGTCCACGCCCTTACCAGCATTTATTGTTAGACTTTTAATAATGGCCATTCTGACTGGTGTGAGGTAGTACCTCATTGCCGTTTTGATTTGCATTTCTCTAATAGTTAGCAGTGTTGGGCACATTTTCATATGCCTGTTGGCCATCTGTATGACTTCATTGGAGAAGTATCTGTTTAGACCTTCATGCCCTTTTTCAATTAGGTTGCTTGCTTTGTTGTTATATGAGCTGTTGTATTTTTTTGTTTTTGCTACATTGTGTGGCATGTAGGAGCTTAATTCCCCAACCAGAGTTCAAACCTGTGCCTCCTGCAGTAGAAGTGAGAAGTCCTGAGCAGTGGACTACCAGGGAATTCCCTTATGAGCTGTTTGTATTTTGAGAAATTAAGCCTTTGTTGGTTGCATCATTTGTAAATATTTTTTCCAGTCAGTGGATTGTCTTTTCATTTTGTTTATGCTTTCTCTTGCTGTACAAAAGGTTATAAATTTGACTAGGTCCTCTTTGCTTATTTCTGTTTTTATTTCTGTTGCTTCAGGTAACCTCTCCTTAATTTGAATTCTAAAATTCTCTTTTCTGGATTAATATAAACATTAGTTCATGCGATATATAGTAACTCAGTCTAAAAGATCACTTTGTCTATTTACTTGCGTTTATCCTTGTTGTGTAGGGACCAAGAAGTCCTTAATTATCACTGATAATACTAAATGTTTTTAGAACTTCTTGACCAGTTAATCCAAATCTCATTATGCTGAGCACTCCACCCCTCTTCTCAGGGAGTTCTGGGAATGTCTGGAGACATTTTTGATTGTCACAACTGGAGAGGTGCTGCTGACATCTGAAGAGAGGTCAGGAATGCTGCTGTACATCCTACAGTGCATCAGACATTATCTTCCCTTCCCCCTAAAATAATCACCCAACCCAAAACGTCAGTAGTGCTGAGGCTGAGAAACTGTGCCTAGAGAGGACCTGTTCGGGAATCCTGAGCTCTCTTCATCACATTGCATCATTCTCTTGTATCCTTCCATGGCCAGCTCAGGGAAGGTGGTGGAGAGCTGATAGGTTATTTTTTATTTGTGACTTCCTCTTTGCTAGAAGTAGACTTACTGTTTGATTTCCAAAGAATGCATGTTACCTTACTCTGACTTTACTAAGTGAAGACCTTTGTGTCGTTAAAAATGTTTAAAAATAGTCTTCTACTAAAATTGAATATTGCCATCATGGAAAATCTTTTCTGTCAATATTTTCACTTGAGGAGTTGTTGAGGATTTTACCATGTTGCATCTTGAGTTCTTACGATACATCATTGAACCAAATTTTTAGAATGATTGGCTCTGAGTTTTTATTTGTGATTTGAGAAAGTGTTACCAGATGTTTCTTTTTAGAAAAGCAGCAAGTACTATATGATTACTGTACCATACTATAATGTACCATATTATCCTGCATATATATACACACAGAGAGTTATATCTTACAAAGCTATTATATATGTTTTCATATATTTGTATATAGCGTTCCCTGTGTGTCTGTGTTTGCTTGTATACACTTAGAAATAAGTCCCAAGTAAGTGCCCACAAAGGGACAGCTGAAATAATCTAAAAGTTAGGGTACAAAGAAAATTTAAGATTTAAAATTCTAAGCTTAGTCTAGTCACTAACAACTGGGAAGTAATTGGATTAGGGTATGAATAAGATAATATAGATTTGTACACCAAATATTCAAAAGAGAGAACTCTTTGTGACTTAATAAACAATAAAGTGGAAATAAATGAAAGGATGGGATTGTGGGTTAAAATCATCTAAGTTTATAACCTTTTCACTTTCACATTAATAACCTCTTCCCACCAATTCCCCATTTTAAAATGTCATTGAACATACAGTACTGTACTTCTCATACTTGCCCAGAAATACCCAGTTAGCTAGAGGACAGTGATTATATACTTCATAATATAAAGGGTGTAACACAAAGTTCTTCACTGTGATCTATAGCAAGTGTTAAGTGAGGGTTTTTTTTAATCTTTTTGTGTTAAAATTTTGTAAATGTTTCTATTATTATAATATGCTCATATCTCCTCCCTATTAAACCTTCAAGTAAAATTATGCTCCCAAAGACATGCAACAATATTCATTCTTGCAGTAAACATAAGGAAATGGTTTCATTCTTGAAAATGCACAGAAGGCGTGCAACTCTGCCACCTATCATTTGTCCCTTGGTGTCTTTGTTGCCAGTTTGTTTTTTACTAGACTGCCAACATCTCAAGTTATGCTAATTTTAGGAAAGTTGAATTGGGTTTTTTGATACTTTGGTATGAATTGTATATTGATAGAATGTGTAGCATAGATAGCATGTAAGTTAAGCATGATTTATTAGTCTTATAAATTTGCCAAATCACTGTCCTTATGAAAAATACTAACATTGTGGATGGGAGCAAAATTAATATGTGATTAATTCATGCTTGTTTGTATCGTGCATTTATTTCCTTCTCTATCCTAATATATTATCAATTAGAAATGTGTCCTCAAGAGAGCAAATAGCGTTTTCAGTCGGTTACCACCTAAATAGATTTCACTGATGTCACTGTAAGAGTAGTCAGAATGCTCTGGTTTTGCTACCTGAAAAACTGAGATCATGTGGTGAATCAGAACATTCGGTTTTCAATTAGGGCTTAAGAAATCTCAAAGTGAAATTTTAAACTTTAGTTTTCTATTCCTTATGTTCAAAACATGTAATGTTCTGTTTATTTCTGGAAATCTTATTTTTAATGTTAAATATTAAAGTAATTATATGGCTTTACGTGACTAATAAGATAGAAGTTGAATATGCTTGTTTTCTGTTGCGTGTGAAGTACAGTAATTTTTAAATTTTTTTATTAAGGGATGGTCGGATGCTGTTTGACTACCTGGCAGACAAGCATGGTGTAAGTGGTCTTTTAAAAAACTGTTTAGTTGTCATGTTGTAAAGAACAGTGCTGAATAGTTAGATTCATGGCTTGAAAAGAATGTAATTTCCCAATTAATGTATTAGACATAAGCCCAGGTATGTTTTTGAAGGTCTAGTTTTTAAAAATTAAGTCTTGATTGGAAAATAATACACTTGTATTTAGATAACATGTTAGCTTTTTGTATCTGATGGATTAACGACTAGGTAAAACAGAACTAAATTTGAATTAAAATGCCTTGAGGAATAGCATTAAGTAACACTTAAGTAACTGCCTTGTGGAGTGTAGTAGCCCTTGAAGTTATCAAGACCTTTATAATTCCTTTGGAAAGGAATGTTGTTATAGGCTTGCCTAATCATCTCCAGTCTCCTTCCCTTGCATTAAGTGTGTGTGTAATCAATTGCATATAATTAATTATTTAGCTTGCATTCAAGTTTTATGTTTTATTTAACACATAATTATTGTAACAGGAGGCATGTTGACCATTGTGCATGATTACTTTTTCTAATTTCTCTGTAAAATGTTTTGATGTATTTGTTAATGTCTTAGTTTGGAGCCTTTCTCTTAAATTTCTTCTCTTTCACTTGGCTTGCATTCTAAACTCTAAAAATGGGTGTAATTTGGGGGCCAGTTTTTGCAGAGAACTGAAATTTACTGTACACATTACTTACACAGAATCAGAAAATCTTAACAGGGATGCATATGCTAGATAGTTGTCTAAGCTCCTTTACCAGATAAGGGATTCACACATCGGACCTTCAGCTGTAATTAAAGTTTGTATCACAGCAGTGAAGGTATTACAGTTCATAACTCAAGACCAGAACTGTGAATGTGAAATTCAATAATTCCTAATATATATTTTAAGAATCATATGGTTTTCTGATAATGGGCTAGGGAGGGATCAGTTTTTGAAAGAATTGCTATCTGGGGACATTTGAAGGAGTAAATGGTTTGAATCGTAAAACTCAAAATTAAGACGCATAACCTAAGCTTTTTTTTTTTTAGTTCAGGCAGGAATATTTAGATACACTGTACAGGTATGCAAAATTCCAGTATGAATGTGGAAATTACTCTGGAGCAGCAGAATATCTTTACTTCTTTAGAGTGTTGGTAAGTAATCTTTTCCTTTTCCCTTTCTTTTGTAGGTTGCCTTGTTTCTTCAAAACAGATCTATAGATTTGAGTCTGTCCATTAAGTTTCAGCCATCATTGGCAAAAGAAAAAATAAACTTTCAATAAAAGCCAAAGAGAAACAGGAAACCTTATGTCAGGGCCTGAAAATTTGGAGGGAGATTTAACTTGTCCTTGAAATCCGAAAGTTAGGAACCACTAATTTGTCAGTTTATATATAGCTGTATGATTTTTAACATTAGTAGAGTTCTATCATGTAATAGATTTGTTATAATAATACTGTCTGGCACAGTGAGTGGCACATTGTGGGTGGAATATTCCTTAATTTTTAATGAGTATATCTGTTACTGCTAATTTTAGTTCAATATTTTATGCTGCATGAATTCCTTGAGCTTGTTCTAAACAGCTGTGGAATCTTTTATGCCTTAATAGTAACTTTTTCTACTTTCTTCTGCCCCTCAGGTATTAGATCATAAAGTTCAATTTTTTTTTCCCCCGTTTTGTAGGGAGTAGATGAGTTTAAATGATATTGCTAGATAATAGCAATTTTGTCTTATTTGACAAGTTCTAGTTTCATTGCTTTAGTCAGGTAAAGAGAGTTGTGTGAAGCTAAAGGAAAAATCAGGCTTCACACTGACAGATTTCTTGCTCATTCTGCCTTCTGTTTAGGTAATTATATTAATAAATGCCTTCTAAAATTTCCAAAATTCTCATTTTAACTAGCCTCTCATTTGATAAATTATAATTTGTTACTTCGGTTTAGTAAGAAACTGCTTACATCTCTGATAACTCTAATTAATCCTAGAAGTTGGGAAATGACCTCTTAAGGCAGGGACTTTTTGTTTTCCAACCTTGGAACAGTCCCTTCTTTCTGTCTCTGTTTTCTGGTACCTTTTTCTTTTAGCCCCGCATATCACAAAGAAAAGATTCAATGGCTGCTATCTTCTTGTTTTCTAGGAAATTAATTTTTTTTTTGCAAGGGAAGGAAGAGTTTGGTGTTATTAAATCAAATAAATTTTACACTTTAAAAAAATACTTAGACAGCTTTGTGTTTTAAAAGTACCATCCTTTCAAAGAAATAGATTTCACTTTATTTCTAAGTTTGATTTGAAAGAAAAAAAAATTTTTTTCTTTTATTGTAAACGAATTCTTAATTTGTAATTTAGCTGTGCTTAGCTTGCAAGTGCATTGAAGGTAATGGATGATGCTAAATTTGTAGTGGCTTATCAGAAAATTCCATCAGTTTTACTTTTAATATTATGAAGGATTTAAGAGAGCAAAAGTTGATTACTTTGGAAATGTAAACAGCTTAGAGGAGGATTGTAAAATCAGAAGCCTGATATGATTACAGGTACATGAAAAGAGTTGGTTATTCATATCATTTGTTAATGCTGGGAGTGAATTTTGAGAATGAAGATTTAGTGTCGTGTTAGAGTTCCAGCACAGTAAATTTATTGTTGCTGGTCAGTGAGTGAATGTGCCATTTTGCTAAGACATGGAAACTTAAGGTAACTGCTGGAAATCCAGATACTGAAACTCTTCTAGCATATCCACCCTTGAAAGCAGGTTGGTATGAAGAGCCAACTGTAATGACGTGGACTTGAGCCAGGGTAGTATGCATGAACCTTTTGGGAATTAAAAAACTTGCTGCATTGCTACAAAAAGCTTTTTATCCTAACCTGTATTACATACTTTAGTTTTAATAGTATTATTATGTTTATGTAGTATGGATTAGTCTGAAAATTTCTGCATGTGATTCATGTATGGGGCCTCCCTGGTGGCTCAGATAGATGGTGTATACTTAAAAAGTTTGCAGAATTTTTATATTTACTTTTGTAAAATGTGAAGATCTCAATTGGTTTCCTATCTTTAAAAAATTCTGGATTGATCTTACGCTTTTGCATCGCCTGGCAAATCTTATGATAGAATTCAGATGACATTCCATTGGTTGAATACCATGGTCTGGATACAAAATTAATGTTTTATGTTAAGAATCAAAATACAGTGATTGGACAGTACTCAGAAATTAAGTTCAGTTCACCTTAAAGTTTTTGTCCCATCTTGTGCCACAGAAAAATTGAGTTACATGGAGTTGGTTACTTCATGTTGGCATATTGATAAAGGCTAACCAAGCTAAGTTTTAAGCTGGTTTATTTTACTTTTTCTTTTGATACAGATAGACACCATTATAAAATCTATGTATCTGTTTAAGATCTTCTAAATAGCAAAGATAAAAATCCTGCATTAGATTTGAGATAAATAATGTTGGTGTTTTTGCTTATTGGTTATTTAATTTTATTTTTTTTGCAAAGGACCTGTTTTCATTTCTGAATTCTTTCCTAGTGGTTGATTATTCTTTTAAATCTATGGTTAGGGAAACATAAGCTATGAAAGAACCATTGTAACTATGATCTGAGATTAGAATTTGACTCTCTGAGTGACCTATTGTAGGTTTGTGTTGTGTACATTAAAGCTGTGTGACCCTAGAATCTACTTTTATTTTTAAAAGATTTGGTGGCTTTTAGAAAATACCAACTAGTACTTAAATACACCCTCTTTGATTGTGAAACTTCTTTGAATAATACTGTAAGAAATTCATTAATTTAAATTGAAATGGTGGAACAAATTTGGTAGGAATTTTGGGAACTTTTTGGTTTTGAAAGTTATTAGCACTGTATTTTAATTATTTTGTTAGAATTTGCCCTCACTGCGGTCTTTGGTCTGGTTTCAAAATATAACCCCTCCCCTCATCCAACAGCTATTTGAAATAAAAGTAATTTTAAGATGCTGGGACTGTTGATGATCATATTTGTGTATGTGATTCACTCAGAATTTAAAATTTGCTACTTTTAAGTACGTGTCATTCAATTTAAAGGTACTTTTCCTTGACTCGAGAGTGTTTGATTAATGATGGTTTGGTGGATTTTAAAATCTTTTTTTTTTTTAGTGTATTTATTTGTTTGAGTTTTAGAATCTTGACCAAAGATTTGGATCTGATGTGCTCTGCTTGATAATGTCACTGTAAACGATGTGTATTTCATGCATCGTTCATCCCATTTTAACATCTAACATTGGGATGTGTCCTAAGTTGACTGAAATAATAATACACCTTAAAATTGATGACATCTTAAATTTCAGTGAAATATTAGTACTTAGATTTCTTTGTAAGGATCAGACATCTTATTCTTTGTAATGTGAACAATAGTGTTATGGATATTTATGTCAGGTTTTTAATTTCAATAGGTTTTAACATGCATATACCTGTGCAGCTACCACCAAATCAAAATAAAGAATATTTTACCCCAGAAAGACCCCTTGTTCCCATTTGCAGTCATACCTCATCTCTTGTTCATCTGCTGATTGGTTTCCATCCCTATTAGAGTAGCCTTCTAGAATTTCATATTGAGAGGAATGAGAGTTGTAAGCTTGTGCCTGGCATATTTTGACTAGCAAGTTTTTGAGATGCGTTTGTGTTATTGTATGTATCAGAAGTTTGATTCTTTACATTCTAGGAATATATTAGTTTTTCTGTTCATTCATTAATAAACATTTGGATTAGTTCTGGGTTTTGTCTGTTTCAAATAAAGGTATGACTATTCATATAACAAGTTTTTGTGGACATAAATTGTAACAATAATAACCAGTGGTTTCATTATGTTTCCAATTATAATTTACATATTCAGTCTCTGCTATTTGCCTGTTGTGAGAGTTTGTTATATATTTTTCAGTATATTTGAATTAGTTATTGCTGTCAAAGGAAGAATCTCGGTATAGGCTAAGTATGCATTAGGTGTGGTTTTAATCCTCATAGTTAAGGCAACCTATAGTACTCTGTATCGTCATTTCTATTCTCATTATCGTTTTGGTAATGACTCACATTTTCTGAGGTTTTATTATGTGTCAGATGATGATGTAATCTTTACATGTATTATGTCATCTAACTCATACAACAATTGAGGTGGGTTCTGATAGTATCTTCATTCTATAGATGAGGAAGCTAAAGCACAGATGGTTCAGCTGTTTATAGTTTTAGAGCCAAAATCTTTGATGGTTGGATTTCCAGTCCTGCCCATATGATTTTATTTAACTTGTAATTATGATATGTACTAATAGTACTTTACAGTTAATACCACCATGTAAATGCTTCAATGAAAAAAAGGTATTCTGCCTCCAGTACACTCACTTGCTTCTACTGCTTTAGCACAGTTTAGTCATTATACAATCTGCTTTGCTTTGCTTTTTGAGAGTACAGCTTTACTTGTTTTTGTTGTTTGCCTAGTCCTTATAGGTGTTTGAGTTTATGATACTCTTCTGCCAGTGGCAAGAGGAGATAGCATGGCCCTCATTTCTCTTTCTTTGTAGGTTATAAATTGTGAAATTTATAGCTTTTATGAATAGAGGTATAATTTTCAACAAATTATGCTCTCCATGCATCATTTCTGCCCTCTTTTTTAATGAAAAAAATTTTTATTTACTTTTCACGGTTTTAGGATTGTATAAGAAAATGAACTTTTGTTGCTCACTGCATATTCCTTTGATAATTATTAATGTTATTAGCCAATATACCTGCTTTTCTTTCTGTGACTTTTTTCATTTGTATCATAATTTGGAAAGTTTTTTGTTCTGAAAACTTTTTTAAATTGTAAATGAGATCCACGAGTCTTTATTTCCACATCTTTACTCCAGAAATTTTTAGCAA
Organism: Antilocapra americana; assembly: GCA_007570785.1. NCBI lineage: Eukaryota > Metazoa > Chordata > Mammalia > Artiodactyla > Antilocapridae > Antilocapra > Antilocapra americana. Next base: position 33,358,552 of record ML661885.1, read on the forward strand.
CAAATTGCTTCTGAATCTTAACTCTTGGCAAAGATTTAGGTCTCTAAAATTCAATTAATTTTGCATGTGCTGTGCTGTGTACTTAGTCACTCAGTTGTGTCCAACTCTTTGCAACTCCATGGACTGTAGCCCACCAGACTCCTCTGTCCCATTGGGATTCTCCAGGCAAGAATACTGGAGTGGCTTGCCGTGTACTTCTCCATGGGATCTTCCCAGCATAGGTATTGAACCCAGGTCTCGTGCATTGTAGGCAGATTCTTTACCATCTGAGCCACCAGGGAAACCCCGATTAAATTATCTGAAATGGCTTATGCTAAAACACTGGTGCTGTATCTTAGTTTTAAGTTGCTCTTTATTTTCTGATCTAGACTGAATATCAAAGACCTGAGTATTTTTAGTAAATTAAGTTAAATGAAAGCTGTTTGAGTCAGTTTAACGAGTGTGATCCAAATAAAAGGCTTATATATCTGCAGTTTTGGGAAGAGAGCTTTAGATTTTTCAATATGCTGGATGGATATGTAGAGTATAAAATACACATTATCTATTCCTCCAGAGTATTCAGAATATAATTAATTATGATGGCTTCAACAGGTTCCAGCAACGGATAGAAATGCTTTGAGTTCTCTCTGGGGAAAACTGGCCTCTGAAATCTTAATGCAGAATTGGGATGCAGCCATGGAAGACCTGACACGGCTGAAAGAGACCATAGATAATAATGTGAGTTACACCTTTTTAAGGTGATTCTCTGAAATTTCTATGTATCCTTCATACTTCTTGATAGGAAAAGCACTGTGTACTCTTAAAAGGAAGGAAGAAAGAATGGGAGAGAGGAAGACTAAAATGTTAATATGACTTAAAAATCACAGTGGGTTAGTGGGTTGATTAATTTTACTGAATCTCTTTGAGGGAAGTTGTCAAACTTTCTTTTGGCTCTTAGAGAAAATAACTCAGCTTTTATTTTTGTTAGAGCTATAATGTCTCTCTTACCTGTTTCAGTGGAAATGACATAATACTCTTAGTGCTACCCTTTATTGAAAGTCCTATGCAGAAGATGTTTTTCATCTCCTATTAGTGTCTAATAAAACCTCTTTTTATGGAGTATTTAATTTAGTGCTTGCTTTTAAAAATGTTTTCTGAAATGAGTGTAACTTAGAGGCTCTGTAAAAATGGCTTAGTGGACATTGTTGAATTTGTCTCTGAGAACAGGGAAATTTTGAATGTCAAAGATTATGTAGAGAGCAGAGTAGTCTAGGGGATTGGACTTTGATCATAATGATCACAGTGTGCATACTTTAGAAGGTTCTCATTTTAACTAAAATTCTGATATCAGCATTGTTTATTCCCTTTCCTATTTCTCATATATTAATATTTCCTTTGTATACGTTTTTTAATCCTTTAGTCTGTGAGCTCTCCACTTCAGTCTCTTCAGCAGCGGACATGGCTCATTCATTGGTCTCTGTTTGTTTTCTTCAATCACCCCAAAGGGCGCGATAACATTATTGATCTCTTCCTTTACCAGCCACAGTAAGTTATTTCACTGTATTTTTAAAGAATATTTATTTGTTTATTTATTTGGCTGCACTGGGTCTTTGTTGTGGCATGGGAGATCTTTTAGTTGTGGTTTGTGGGATCTAGCTCCCCAACTAGGGATTGAACTGGGCCCCCTGCATCGGAGCTACAGAGTCTTAGCCACTGGACCACCAGGGAAGTCTCCACTGTCTAATTTTCACTTTAATTATATATAATCAAATGAAATTTTTAAAATTTAAAATGTTCTTCTAACATAAAATTTGTTTTCACGTTTTTCCCCCCTCTTCATGTGGTAGATGTGTTTGTTCATGGAAAAAGCTCACATATAACTCTTAAGTAAATTATTTGATAAAAGTATATTCTGAGCCCTTTAAAATGTGTGGTCCCTGGGCCACCAGCATCAATATTTTGCAGAATCTCAGGCCTTATCCTAGAAGATCTGAATAGAACCTTCCATGTAACAAGAATCCAGGTAATTTCATACTTAATGAAAGCTTCAGCTTTCATAATAATACAGCTTTTAGGCTGTATCATTTGGAAGGAAGATAATACATCCCAGGAATCCCTTTTATATCATCTTTGCTCTATCATCCAGCTTTTGGTAACAAGAAGTACACTGCTTTGTGAACTGTAGTGTTCTATCATTAGGTAGAAATCATTTTTTAAAATTTATTCTTCCATTTGAGATAAATGCCACTGAATCTTCTGCCTGTTATTTCTTAATATTTTGATTGGAGCAACAGAAAACAAGACTTACTTTATAAAGATATTTGAGATACCTGAAGATAATTTTCCTTATTTTTCTTTCCTTCAAGCTAAATATCTCTGGTTTTATCAAGTAATTTAGTTTGTTACATTCTATAGTATTATGGCTGCTGTTCTTAGATAACCACCAGTTTATCCATAGCCTTTTAAAAATCTGGATGCTTAAAATTGAAAGCTTATTCTAGAATTATCTAAGCTTTATAGAAAGCAGTGACGGTATTAGCTTCAGTGACCAGTACATATGCTTTTATTAATTTAACCCAAGATTGTATTAACTTTTGTTTCTGGGTATGACTTATTAACTGCATTGTTGGCTAAATCACACATAAATACTTTAAGCCATAGTTCTGTTATTTTTAGCCTAAATTAAGATAGAGATCCTCATACATTTCACTTGATTTCTGCTTATTGTTGTCTGTCAAATTAAGATTTTTTTCTAAAATGAGTATTTACAGAAGTATAGTTTAGGAATTGATGGTGTAATACCCTTTTAATATAAAATCAGTGAATATTGAGCAATCTATTTTTTATTTTTTTGTGTGATTTTCTAAGTTTTAAAAATAAGGCAGTAATACTCTAACGATATTTTTGCATAAGTTGATGGGATCTAAACTGATCACATTAGTAGCCATGTTCTTTAAATGCTCAGTTTGTTAAGATTTTTAAGACTGAAATATTTGACCTCTTCAGTTAAGTTGTTAACATGAACATCTGAACTTTAAATTTAAGAGAAATTAAGTTATTGGTTGTGATAAAGATGAAAAATATTTGTTAACCAAGAAGTGCCAGTAATTTTTTAAACGTAGAAACAAGGAGCCATTTTTAAATGATATAAATTGTGTTTTATGCATTAAATGCTAAATATTCCCCTGAATCTGGCAAATAGAAGCACTTTTATCAGAAATCTGCTTGGCTTATTTTCTGCATTAATATTACAACTTAAGTTCAGTATTAGTGTATTTAGTCAGTATTTGCACGATAGTGAAAGTCGCTCAGTGTGTCCGACTCTTTGTGACCCCGTGGACTGTACAGTCTGTGGGATTCTCCAGGCCATAATACTGGAGTTGGTAGCCTTTCCCTTCTCCAGAGGATCTTCCAAACCCAGAGATCAAACCCAGGTCTTCCGCATTACAGGCAGATTCTTTACTAGCTGAGCCACAAGGGAAGCCCTTGTATCATGATACACTAGTCCAGTTTGTTAAAACTGAACACAGGCAAGGAAGTTTTTGTAACAGGAAATTATTTTGATCTTTTCCTTAAAAAAGGAAAAACTACATTGGCATTAAGTGAGGTAGAAGACAGTGATTCCAGCATTAAATTTTAAATGTAAATTACAAGAGATAAAATTTTTTATAATTTACATGGTTTGCAGTTGTTTATTTAATTAAAGATGTTTTATAGCATTCAGGTATGCCATCTAGATTCACAATAGTTGCTAAAGCAGGCATAAAAGCTTCTATGTGAGCTGCTGTTCCTCCTTAAAGAAACCCTCTTTGTAGGAAATTGAAAGTTGCTCAGTCTTGTCTGATTCTTTGCAACCTTAGGGACTATACAGTCCACGGAATTCTCCAGGCCAGAATACTGGAGTGAGTAGCCTTTCCCTTCTCCAGGGGATCTTTCCAACTCAGGGATCAAACCCAGGTCTCCTGCATTGCAGGCGGATTCTTTACCGCCTGAGGCACAGGGAAGCCCCCCAGTTTTTTAGTTGTATACTGTTTGCTGGATGTAATAATAGATTTTATAATCTGGAAAGTTAACTTATAGTACATTTGTTGTATTAAGTAAGCTCTTAGAAAAGGTTATTAAAAAAGGAAAGTCATTGTATACTAAAGTAAGATCCTACAAGGATGTTATGTTTTTTCTGGCTTTTGGTATAGGAAGCCTACAGCGTTATTTGGTAGTATTTTAGGGGTTTATTTGCAAAGAAAAAAGCTGAACCAACCTTAAAAAAACCATGTATAAAACCAACATGCCATCATTTGCTATGAGAAGTGCTAAGAAGACTAAGAACATGAAACGTTGACCAGATTGTTCTGACCCTATAGGTTTAATATTTATATAGGAAGCTGTGGAGTTCAGAAGATTTCTTTATGAATACTTGGAATCAAGATAGAATATTAATTTATGTGACTAGAATGTTTAATAGCACCATCAGATTAACATACCCATTTCCACAATATTTTCGTCATTAGGTCTATCTAGGATCCAGGTCATGAACACGTTTTGGTGTGTATGTCACCCTAAATGTTAGAGTGGGCTTTTCCAAGATTTACTTTTTTCTATACTTCTCTTTTTATGATTCTGTTTCAGATCATTACCTCTCACTTTGCTCCCATCTTCTTTATTTCCTGATCCCCAGTGTTGATTTAAATATTGTTTAATATTTATATCAAGCTCTCAAGTCTTCCTGATATGATAGTTTTCTCTTACTAAATTGATGAGTACTACCTGTCTTTAATTTTAAACTATCCATGCATCTTATGAAAAAAGATGTTTTATGAGAATTTCAAATTCAAGAATTAAGGGTATATTTCTCAGTATTTATGGAGGTTAATCAGACATGTATTCAAATGAGAAGAGATTAAGAATAAAATTGTCATGTAGTGTTTTGCCTCCCTTCTGAATAATAAACCTGTAATATTGTCTTAGGAATTTATTAATATCTCTAAAGTCATGAGTGGAAGTATGAACCTTCCCTAAATGAGCAAATCTGATTCAGAGATTGGATACTGTAATAGCTGGCTCTGATCTTGATACCTAGCAGGTGGGTTATAAGGACAGGTTTTCTTGTACTCAGTCATAGGGGTCCCTAGGAATTGGCTTTCCATGCTACTACTTACGGGTAGACTCACTCTCCTATAATTTTTGTAGTTACATATGTATCCAGAGAGGAAAATTATTGAGCTGATTTTAAAAACACATCTTTAAGTAAAGAAAGTAAACAAGAAAAGTGAAAAATATTCAAACCCACCAAAAAAATTCTATAATGCAAATCAAGGGGAAATAGTATGGATTCATTCCTGACAGCCTTATGGCTTTTATATAATTAAAACTATATTTAATTCCTTAGTAGAATCATTTATTATAAATACTAGAAATATAAAGGTAGTAGTTGAGATAGCAGAAAGTTTTGTTTAAAGTAAGATAAAGGTTCATGGTTATAGAACTATAATTAAAATAACAACTTAGAATTAAGAGAGTTAATTATGAAGCTGTATTCTGTAAGTAGGCTTAATGCTTTCATTTGTATTTCCATGGGTTCGTGTATAAAAAAGAATATCTTATGCCATTAAAAATCTCTGAATAAGTTTTTAAAGACTAGAAATTGCATAGCATGTACTTCCTGGACCAAAATACAGTAAAACTGGGCATTATTAAAAGTTTTATAAATAACTGAATCAAAGAGATTAAGTATTGATAATTACTAAATACCTGCCAAATCAGCACTCAGAAATTAGTTCATAGCCTTGAATACTTGTTCAACTTTTAAAGCCTTGATTAAAAGTACAGAAAAACAGAACAAAGCCAGTGAAAATAAAATTTGCAATGTATTAGTAAATGTTAAACATTTTTATCCTCCCAACTCAGTATTACAACTTTAAAATTTCTCCAAAATATGGTGCTTATGATTTTCACTTGCCATAGAGTCAGATTGCCATCATATTTTCTTCCTCGTTAGTAATGTCTTAATGACTATTGTCATTTTTGCCTGATTATAACTTTTTCATGTGAGAATACACCCAGGTGGCTTGACAGATTATTGTTTCATTCATTTTTCCTAGGTTGCATATTCTTTAAGTAGAGTAGGTTTTAGTAAGGAGTGTGTAATTTGCAATTGTGTCTCTATAGTCAGTGTGTCTTTTTCAGTTGTCACTGATACATAGTAGGTATTAATGGCGAAAGTATCATATTTTTCTGTTTTTAATTTCTAATAGCACAGGAATACAATTTAATGTGGTTCATTGAGTATATGTTAAATTTATAGTTGATATAGATTGTGATTTCAGGATTTTTTAAAGTACAAAAAGTACTGCGAAGATTATTTATACTTTTGTCCTTGAAGTGAAAGTTTAGATGTCAGTGCCAGTTGAGTCTCTTACATTATATACATTATCATTTCAGCCATAATTTATTCTAAATCTAAAATGGAGATGATTTACACGTTTGAAAAATGTTGAACTTTTAAATGTAATATAAGATAAGGTATCAAGTGTAAGCTGGAACAGTGTTCGTAGGCTATTAGAGGTGAGGCTTTGCCACCAAATGTAGGTTCTATTAGGAAGAAAAATGCATATGTAATACAATGCCATAGTTACTCTCCAGTTGTAAAAAAAAAATTTTAAAGTTCAGTTAGCAAAGGAACGTTTAATTTGTTTTCTAAATAAAAAAATGTATATTTCCTAAGAAATTTCAAGTTTTACTGTTAACAGTCAACTAGATTGTGTTCAGAATTTGTCCTCGCTTACCATCTGCCATTATTTTTCCAAAACTTCCTAATTGTTCCTGACAAGAAAACTTTTATGCAAGTATTTTACTTGCTTTAGCTTAGGGTGATTTCTAAAAATCCATCCTCTGCAGTTATACTAAGTCTAGCCTTTTTAGTTTTTTTTAGCCTTTCTGGAAATACCCTTCTCTTCTTTTTTGTACTAATTCAAAGCCTGCCTGTTTTTCAAGATCCAGCTCAGGTTTACTTCCTACATAAGGTCCTGTATATTATGCCTACATTATGCTTGAAGTTTAATTAATGTCTTTCTCAAAAAAAAACTTACAATTGCCTTATTGCCCCAACTAGATTATAAGCATGTTTGAGAGAAGAATTTTATTTGATGGCTTATTTTGTCTTATCCTTTGATTACTAAACATTATGACTTATAATTAAAAAAATACTTAAAGAACACTTCTGTAGAATAATACAATTAGAGCAGGGTTGTGCTAGAGAAAAAATAAACTTTTTTGTTTGACCGTCCTGAAATTGCACTTCAGAACACAATAAATACTGAACCTCTTATTTAAAGGAAAAATAATTTTAAGTTAGATTTCAAAAATAGGGGAGGTATAGTAAAAGTAGTTTTTACTTTTTAACAATCTTTTTTTAACAATCTTTGTTGGAAAAACTCTATAAAGTTCCTTTAAAAGTCTAATTCTCTGCTTCAGACTTACCTTGTCAGAGTGATCATGCCACAATGTTCTTAAAGCCTTTTAGGAATCATTATTCTCCCTTCAGTTTTTAAAATGTTGCATGGAGGTGGTCCTATCTCTACTTCTACATGAGTTTCAAGGAAAAGACCATCCTGGCTTTCAAGGAAAGAACCATCCTGGTACACTCTGGTACTCCCAGAGTCCTCAGGAATGAGCAGACCCAAAGCAACAGGAGAAAACTCCTTTCTTACATAGTTTGTAATCCAAACAAATAACACAAGTAGCTTAAAAACATTTAACTAAATATAAATGTATTGTGCATGTTGTTAAACACTATAAATTTGTGACACTTACCAATGAGACCTGGAGAAGTTAGAAGATGAAAATTGATTTGACTTTTAAAATTTGATTGATAAAGAAGAAAGGAGATAAATGATAAAAAGGAGAAGTAGAACAGAAGAGCACAATGGTTACTGCAGACTGTTAAATAACGATACCTATGGTTTTTTATATTTGAACTAAATCATATGATTACTGATCCTGCAAGAGTGTAAACTAAGATGACATGCCCAGAATCACCCTTAGTCCTCACTCCCTTCCTTTTTGAACTGATCAATATAGATAACTTACACCCATACATAAACAGGATCACTTCTATCCTAGCAGGTAGGAATTCCCTGCTGTGTTTGGAAGTCTACTGTGGTAATGGTGTATACCAAAAGCTATGGACTGTGAGCTAAAGGTTAAAAAGTCTTGTGGCCCATTGCCTTTTTCCTCATGGCCTGCAATCTGAGAATGACTTTTGCATTTTAAATGATTAGGGGGAAAAATGAGAAGAATAATATTTTGTGATGTGAAAATTAAGAAATTTCAGTTTTAATGTCCATAAATTTTTATTGGAACACACATTCACTGATTTATTTTGATCTATCTGATCTGTGCATGAATAGAGATAGATGGATATATCTGCCTTCAGACAGTGATGGCAGAGTAGAATTGTTGTAACAGAGATGGTCATGCATTGTTGCACTCTCCTTTGCTTCACTGCTGCCCAGTACTCTTTGAATCAGTGATGCTGCCCTAGTACCTGGATCTTTTCAAGTGTCATGTTACCAGTGCATACTCATCATGTCAAAACAACAAGAGAAAAGTGGATTTCAGATGTGCTTAAATTTTAAGGCACGATTCAGTGGAAATATTTTGTTTCCAGTTAGAAAGCAAAGCACTGAACTGACAGTGTAGATATGCTAAAAGTGTACAGTGTTCATCCATATAACCAGGCCATAAGCATTCATTACAATATTTCTAACTGATTACAAAGCAGCTCTCAGAAAAATTAGGAAATTTAAAACAATATTGTAGTAGAATTTCCTCACAAAATTAAGGAAAATGAGGCTTCAACCAAAGTAAGTTTCTGAACAGCTGTTTTGTTAACCAAGTAAGAAAAGCCATTTACTAGTTATGTTCAGTTGCAGCAGCCAAAAAATAGGTCCAGAAAAAAATAATTTGTTTAAAATTTATAGCCTTCTTCTACTCAGAACTGTTCCTCAGAATTGAAGATATTGGGAGCACATCAATAGTCAATTAAAAAATAAAGTATATGTTTTTTAGTGATGTCTTAGATTCCGTTGATAGATGTTTATCAATATGGCTAGTTGTTGGTTTGAGGAATCACTGTTGGATTTGAAGTGTCTGAAGAACATGCCTTTATGAATAGTCTGTGGAACAACTACAGTTGAAAATATTTTCAGAGTTAAGAAAACACTAATACAACCTGAAGTGGAATCTAAACTATGTTAAAAATATTGGTGGCAAATATATGTTGGAGAGAAAATTGCTTATTATTGAACAAATTTACAAAGCTTGTGAAAATGTGAGGTGTTGAAAGCCTATAGTTATCCATTGCACTATACATTTCCATGTATTTTGTGGAAGATTCCTGAATCAATGGTGTATTATTAAACCATTAGCATCAACAGTGAACTTCATTTTCTGTTTTTCTGTTGTGGGCTTAACTGTTCTCGGTCCATGAATTTTTGTTTGATCAATAGAATATCTTGATTTTCCCTAGTACCACAATGATAAAATGGCTTTGCAGTGGCAAAGTTTTATTGTGACTTTTTCTAGGTGGAAGTAAGATGGAAATTTTCCAAACAAAAAATTGCCCTCAACCGCTATGAGCAAGCCCTGAATGGCTCTGGAAGTTAAATTTTGCTGTAGACTTAATATCTCTTAATTCAACCTAAAATCACAAATCTGAACAGTACTTATATGCAGACTTACACTGCAGCAGGCATTTGATAATGAATAAAATAGCATGAATCTTAAGTAACGTCTAGCTGCTTTAACCTGCCTGTTCTTTCAAAAGTTTAAAGGAGAAATGAGACCTTCATTCCCTCACAAATTTGTAGCAGATACATTTTTTAAGCTCAAGTTACATTTCCAATAAGTTTTAGATCTCACTGTAAGTACAAAGGAAATTTCTGTGTATGAAAATCCATCTAACTGCGCAATTGAAATAGAAATGACTTATTTGCAATGTAATAATAGCTAAAAGGCAAAATCAAAAGATCTTAACAGAATTTTATAAAAGCCAAGAGATAAATATGCTAAATTAAAGTCTTATCATTGATATCAATGTTTGATAGTACCTGCATACATCAAAAAAATCATTGTCAGGGGTTAAATATGTAAAATCTCATTACAGATTAGCATTAATCAACATTTGTAATAAATTTTAATAGGGATCTCTAAACTTGAACCCAATTAAGCAAAGTTACCCTATTAAGGGAATTTTATTATTTTTATTAGTAGACTTGAATTATAAATATTTGTAGTCAACTATTTTGAGTTTTTATAATAAATATTTTATAAATTTGTTTTATTTTTATATAGGTGCCTGATTAATATTCTGAGTCTTTCCTGTTGACCTGCAAAACCTAAAATATTTGTTATCTAGCCTTTCACAATTATTTTCTAACCCTGCTATATATACTCACATAAAGAGAGATGATTTCTTAAGCACATCATTTTCCAAAAAAAACAGTGAAATTATACATGATACAATAATATAGAGAAAGGATAAGTAAAAAGGAGGGGGTTACCATCGTATAAAATAAACTTTCATCTTGTAGGGATAAATGTATCAATGAGTTCCATAAATGCCTACTAAAACTACCTAGTTCAAATCTGATTAAGAAAACCAGTCATGCTCTCCTATATACCATGTCCCTGGTAAGAGTACTGAGGCAGTCACTTGTACTGAACAACAAACATTGCATTTAAAATTTTCTGCCTGAAACTCAGACTTAATTTTTCATATAGTGAAGCTTTTAGCTGATTTATTTAGTTATCTTTTCTTAGAAGTTGTTTTGTTCTTGAGTTAATGTTGGTTATTTTTATCCTTTGTCTTGTTTAGAGGGAATTTAAAGAGGACTAAGTGGAACTAGATTTTATCTAAATCATCTAGGGTCCTCTGATGAGCTCAAACAACATTTTATGGGGTATCTACAATATGACAAAGTATAGAGATTTGTTAACATTATAGCCTGGAAGAACTTGGAAGATAAGGTTTCTCTGCTGGACCTTGAAGAATGGCTAGAATTTAGACTTTCAGAGGGATGTGTTTGGGAGAGCAGTTGGTGTGGAGTGAGCTTTAAGAAGTGAGGAAAGCAGGAGGCAGTCAGTGGTGTTCTGGGAGATAGAGCCGGGTGTACCTTTGGAGCTTGAAGATTCAACTAAGAGAAATGGATTTTATTGACAAATATTTCCAACCTCAGAGGTTCTTACTGGATAAAAATTAGGGAGCTGTAAAGGAGAAATAAAGGATAAACACCGAATGACCAAGGATGGTCAGCTGCTGATCATCAGAATGGTTTCCAGTCTTCCATCCCCTGAAATTAATTTTTTTAAATTTGTGTATGTGTCTCATTCTCTTAATTATGAGGAGTGTTTTGCATATAGCTTTTCACGCATTGTTCTTACAGGTAAATGAAATCTTTTGAAACAGACTGATGGCTTGTATAAGGGCCTTTCAAAATCCTTTTACTCAACAGTGGTAATAGAATTATTTACCTCTTGAGTAAGTCTCTCATCTCACTCCAAATTGAGAAATACCAGCTGGCATTCTGATCATTTAAACTTTTTCTTGTTGAAGATGGCCCTAAGAATACTCATTTGTAATTTTTTACAATACTTGGTTACTGAAACAGTGCAGACTGATGGGCTGCTCAAGTGTTTTCTTTAAATCACAAATGATTATAGATCTAGAAAAACTGGCTAAGTTATTAAGTAAATTTCATATTTTTATTTAGGTATCTTAATGCAATTCAAACGATGTGTCCACATATTCTCCGCTATTTGACCACAGCAGTCATAACAAACAAAGATGTTCGAAAACGCCGGCAGGTGCTAAAAGATCTGGTCAAAGTTATTCAGCAGGTAAAAACTAAAATATTCATTGATTTTTAAAATGTGCCTAAACTTTAACCTCTTTTTCTTGAAGAAGTAGGGCTCTTAGTTCTTATGGTGAAAAATGTGAAAGTGAAAGTCGCGTCCAACTCTTTGCAACCCCATGGACTAATACAGTCCATGGAATTCTCCAGGCCAGAATACTGGAGTGGGTACCCTTTCCATTCTTCAGGGGCTCTTCCCAACCCAGGGATCAAACCCAGGTCTCCCACATTGTAGGCAGATTCTTTACCAGCTGAGCCACAAAAGAAGCCCAAGAATACTGGAGTGGGAGCCTATCCCCTCTCCAGAGGATCTTCCCAACCCAGGAATGAACTGGGGTCTCCTGTATTGTGGGCAGATTCTTTACCAGCTGAGCTATCAGGGAAGTCCCTGTTGGTAGGGTAAAAATCTTTAAAAAAATAGGAGGAAAGTATACATGAAAAGAGCCTGAAATGGGCATATACTACCTTTCAGTTCAAGATATATTTATGGTAGATGTGGCATGAATGAATACTGCTCTCTGCTAGTTGGATACTTAATATACATTATATATTAGTGTTGCTCTTACTGCAGAGAGTAAAGGAGATCGGGAGCCTGGAAGTTCTTTTTTTGAAGGGCACTACCTACATGATACCAGCGTAGTTAATCTTTACATAATTTTATTAGTACCCATGTGCAAAAGCTATAGCACTACTGCTTGGTTTTTAGTGAATTTCTCAATAGTAACTAACTGTGGATTCAAAAAGAACTTAAATATTTATTTTATCTAAGAATAATTTAGATAGAAAAAGGCAGTTTTAGACAAAAGGCATATTCATCAGAATATGAATATACTTTTACTTGGAGACTGTCATCACTGTTTATTGACTAAGGGAGACTTCTGGCAGTAGAGGAATTTGAAAGCTTTTGGAATGGTTCTAGGATGACCATTTAGAGAACTTGGTTTAGAAGGTATTATAAGGTTAAGGTGTGGCCTTGAATTAGGATATGAGTAATTACTTTGAGAAGCTAGTACTTGGTAATTTGTTAGAAACTAATGGTAAAGGAGAAGAAAATAGGGAGATTGGAGACAGTCTACTACTAAACGGTGTTGAATCAAATCCAGCTTAACCTTTGACTTAATTTTACAGGAGTCTTACACATATAAAGACCCAATTACAGAATTTGTTGAATGCTTATATGTTAATTTTGACTTTGATGGGGCTCAGAAAAAGCTAAGGGAATGTGAATCAGTAAGTATAAATTTTTGCTTACAAATTAATAATAACTTGTTAATTTGGGAGTATTATAAGAATTAACCTAACAGGGTTTTATTAATTATGTCAGAAATGTTTATTAATCTTAAAAATGGCAGACTGTTTAGAAATATGTTGGGTCAAAGACATTTTTAATGTTACTACTATGTGTCTATCCCTTTTGTTAACAGTTGGTTAAAACATTAAGGGCTTTATAAATTCATGCATAATTTCATGTCTTATCCTGAATGAAGAAATATGTGAAATGCTTTATATGTATAAGCAAGATTATATCAAGTTTTAACATCACAGTTGTGATTCCAGCTTGTTACATAAGCAGGCCTAATTTAAATTTTTTCTGATGATTGTATTTTAACATTTGCTATAAATCAGCCAAGCTAAGAGTGAATTTTTAAGCTAGTGTCTTGTTAGCTGGCAGAAACTAAGATACTGTCAGAGCATCTGAAAGAGTTGGGCTTGCAGTCTTTTTTCTTAGTAAGTTAGTTTGCAAGTTTTGAGAAACTAAGAATTACCTGTTAAATGCATTTACCAAATCTGTAATTTACTAGCTCTCGGTTTCGTTTTTGAACACAATTACTAGCCCAGAAATGGGAAGAGTTTATTGAAGGACTAAGATCTTATTTGTCTAAAGAAAAGAAAATTACATAAGTATACCTTTAGAGATGATTTTCAAACATTGAACAAAATTTGTAACAACTTATGTATATGTAGTATAATAACTTATGTACATGCAATCAAATGTGACATTATTAAATATTCGTGTTTATTGTAATACTAAGTATCTAGGCTGTGCCAGGCAGTGGGGCACTTGGTTGCTGTTCTTGAAGTTAAAATATTCTTTTAATTATGATACATCTGTGAAATAGGTGTCACTCTGAATTTTTTTCTCCTGTGGCTTTCCCGTCTACTTATTATCACAGAAGTATGCATATCTTTAGTCCATATCTACTTAAAAAAGCTGGAAATATGTTATCTACAGAGCATTTATATAGGTTAATGACAGGACAAAGCTACTTTGTCGTAAGGTTGTTCAGGTCATCACTGTAACAAGGAAACGTAGTTCTTACCTTTTTTTCTGTAGCATTCATTTTCTTGTTTGCATTGTTAGAGACTTGAATATAGTGTTTAGAAAGTGCTGTGAAGTAGAACCTGTGATATTAGATGAGAGAGTTGTAGTGAATGAAATAATGAGTAAAGAACAAAAAACGTATTTGAGACAAATTTTTAAAATTGCTCATTGGCACTTATAATTTTTTCCTCTTATATTTTATTCATGTAGGTACTAGTGAATGATTTCTTCTTGGTGGCTTGTCTTGAGGATTTCATTGAAAATGCCCGTCTCTTCATATTTGAGACTTTTTGTCGCATCCATCAGTGTATCAGCATTAAGTAAGAATACTGATTTAAGTTATACTTTCTCCTTTAAATTCCTATAAACTTTCATTTATTGTAAAGTTATACTTACTAGGATTCCAGTTAATTGGATTTCTATTTTACTTCTCTGTGCTATGGTAGAAAAAGGAAATGTTGTCATAGTGATTTATTAAAAATCCTAACTTTAGTTTGAATTCTGGGATGCTTCAGATCCTTATTTTCCATATGTGTGGGAAAGCATGATTTTTGAAAATTACTTCAAGGCAGTATTATGAAGAGTTACCTTTTAAAAGAATACTATTATACCATTACATAGGGAGAAAAGGGCAATGACCAGTTTTAGAGTGGTTTTCAACAGGAGTTCACTTAAGGAAATAGTCCTTAGTAAATTGGAAATGCTGTTAAAAAGACCACATTTGGTAATTATTTCAGTTAATTGAATTTATTTTATTTAATTATATATTTGAATTCTCATAGTAAACTCCTGTGACATCCTAAAATGTTGAAACATGGAAAAGTTATGGAGAATTTCAGTTGAAATTTTCTCTGTTGTGTGGGGAAACTGTTGGGAAAAAAATTGTGAAACTTAACATAACTTATTAGAAACTGATTTTATGTATTAGAATTTGAAAAATAGCAGTGCCCCTTGACCACAGATGAAGTCAAACCGTAAATGCTCCTTAAATGTTTAAAAATTTACTATGTTAGTGTTTGCCTCTTAGGAATTGTATGTACACCAAAGTTTTTCTTTAGTGCCTTTTGTTTTCACTAAGTCATCCATTCTTCCTTGCCCTATTTGAGTGGGTTGTCATTGAAGTGGTTATTCAGAGTTAGAGTTATAGTGTGAATATGGGTCTTTTCCTTTGGGAGTTGAAGCTTTGACCTTATTTAGTACTTTATTATAGCTAGCAGATATACTGATATAATTTTAAAAATCTGGTTCCCAGTCTAGTTCCCTTAAGGAATACATGGAAATTCCTAACAGTCATTAGTCATGAAATGCAGTATTATCTATATATGTACACATATTTATGTATATGCACAAACAGATAAAGAAAGAGCCCTTTCACCTTGTTTTGCCTGTACTTCTGTTCGGCTTTCCTCCTGACTCCATGGAACCATATGATAGACTTTGGAAACCCAGTTTTACGAAACACTGATTCAGTACAACTCCTTTGTTTTGCAGCTCCCCCTTTGTAGCTGAGAAACTGAAGGCTCAAGAGACATTAAGCAGCTTAGGTCTTATTTAATGCAAGATTCTGAGCTAATAGCTCTCTGACATTCATTGTCTTGACCCTGGTTATAAATTCTTTCTTTTTCATTGTGAGCAATTGATATTTTTAGAAATAGCCGATTTAGGCTAATTTGTCATTAGTGTTATCATTTTAGCCAGAGGATAAAGATGGAAAAAAGAAAAGTTTAAATTAAAATTAAAAAAAGAAAAGAAAAAAAATGAATACAAACACACACACAAAAAAGATGGAAAAAACCATGAGTCAGTGTTTAATTTTTTGTCCAGAATCTGTAGAGTTTTGTTTTTTATCTTACAAATATAGATTCCCTGAAGCCATCACAGACTTTCTGAATCCGATTATCTGTGTTATGCTAAATAGGGCTACTTTACTGTTCCAGTTAGACTGATTATTCCAAAGCACATCCAAGATTGAGAACCATTGCATCAGGTCACGAAATTTTTTTAGGCACATAGTTATAGCCTACTAGGGTAATGGATTGAAAAATGAGTGACTTAATATTTTTAGTATGCAGTGAATTAACAAGGTAGAGAACAAGCATAAAGTACAGCTTCATGTGAATCAACAGTTCTTGGAGCAACAGTGATATCTCAGGTTGTAAGGTTTGGGGAGTGGTACCAGAGAGTATAGGGGCAGTAGGACTCAGTCTAGGGGCCTAGGCTTCTTCATGTTTTTAGAACTGCTTTAAGGGGTTAGAAATATGACTGAAAATAATGTTAAGCATCTAAGTTGGGCTTTTATAAATAGAGCAGATATTTTCAGTCAGACACTAGGGGCTTGGAATCCACGATAATGACCAAACTAGCTATTGTTTACATTCAAACAGTACATAGAAAAAATTATTGTTCTCTAGTTCAGAGGTTTTTAAACCTAGCTATACATCAGAATCATCTGGAGAACTTTAAAAACCACCAGTAACTTAAACTTAAGAATGGAGTTTTCTGGCTTTACCACAGACCTTCTAATTTAGAATCTCTGGGAATCTGGTTTAAAACTTCCCAGGTTCAACCCCTGAAAAATTAAAGCATTCTCAGAATCGGAAGGGGCAGATCTCAGCACCTGTAGTTTTCAGAACTCCTGTCAATAATTCTGATGTAAGAATTAATGAAGAGATACTCTGTGCCCTTTACAATTTCCTTCAATGATAACATTTGGTGAACCATAGTAAAATGCCACAACCACCCTATTGATGTTGATACATTCAGATACAGAACATTTCTGAGACCACACAGATTCCTCAGATTGCCCTGTTATACCCATAGCCACTTCCTTCTCACCTCCTATGAACCCTTGGCAACCACTCATCTGTTTGCTGTTTCTGTAATTTTGTCAATTAAAGAATGTGCAGAACTTTTTAAAAAGTAGTGTTCAAGGTAGTCCTCTTCTTTCTGAAGAGGATAAATGCATATGATATAGATTATGATATAATTAGTTAAGAGCAGTTTAACTATGACAGTTTTTGAAAGAAGAAAATATTACAGATGTAAATGAGTTCCAGACACTGGATAGAAAGTAGAGAACACAGCCTTAGAGCTTAAAATCCAGAGGAAGAAACAGATATTAAATAAAGATAAGATTATAATTAGGATAGGCATTTTGAAGAAAAATACAGTGTAATTAGGATAACATGGACATAATTTGTATACAGAAAAGTCAGAGAAGTTATTTGGATTGAAATTTTACTGAACCTTGATAGCTCTCTAAAATATCTTTAAGTAGACTCTTTTCCATCGTATATGAATTAGGACAAATCACTCCGTTTACTAGTTTATGCTGGCCTATCTCTGCTTCTAATTAATTTAGTTATTTGATATTTGACCTTTTTTAGGGCTGGGGGAAGGATTTGTCTCTCTTCCTTTCTTTCCCCTAGTGGACACATATCAAATGCTATTCAGCATTATAAAGCCCATGGTTGTTTATTAAATAACTCTTTCCATTTGTGATTTGGAACATTCTCTGTTGATAGGATTCTTCACTACATGTGATGATCTTATCTTTATAAAAATGCTGTTAAGAATGTTTTTTATCAGTTTATACACAGCCCTATAGATTTATAGGATAAGTTACAAATCTGTTTACCATGAAGTATGCAACATCTGTCTAAAAAGATTACTGTGGTGGGATTTAATTTAGTATAGCCGAATAGTTTATCAGATATGGTGTGTCTGAAATTTAAAAGCTGTTCTAGAATAACTCTTGGACCAGTTTTCAGTTGTAGATAAAAACAAAGTATGGAAATAATATTTTGAATGTGTATAATAAACATGTTGGAGCATACATTAATATAATTCCCCTATGGGGGTTAGTTTTGACTTTTCATGAAAGTATGTATTTGCCAACTGCTCTTGCATTTAAGTTATGAAGTCATTCCACTTTGCTTATTTTATTCAGTAACATTTTAGATCTTAATATTTTTCTTAAAGGTTTTATTATCTTATAGCAATTTATACTTAATTATACCTTAATATTAGAGATAAAAGGTGTGTTTCCAGATGGAAATTATTTTTAACAGCCATTATCATTGTATTTCTGTGTTAATTATCAAGTAATATAGTATCATTTTGGACTAATGAGATGTTGGAAAATTCAGTGAGAAATTTCATTTGTCATACAGAGCATTTCATTTCTCAGTTTTCTCCTGTTTTCTTTCTCCTATTTCCTCCTAATCTTACAGTTAAATACGTTTTACACTTAACACTTATTTTTTAATTAATTGTCATAGGATATCCTTATAAAAGACTGGAGCTCTTTGGATATATAAAATAGTTAGCCACAGTCTTCAGTGGAAAACAGGCCAGAGATTTCCATAACTTAATGACTTAAGTCAGTATTTTTTTATACAAATTGTGCTTATCAACTAAAATTTGGAAAGCCAGGTTATTAAACAGGTAATTGATAAGCTTCTGAAATTCTGGACCCCAAATCTTTATTTGTTAAGATACATCAGGGTAAGGGCTATGGAAAGGTTAGAAAAAGGAGACTGTCGAAAAGATCAGTCATTGAAAACCTGATAGACAGTCAGCCTAGAGTTGATGAAAGCCTAATTGGTTCTCTAGATTTAGATTTCTATACCTTTTGTTGTTAGATGGGAGGACTGGTCTTAATGCCTTCCCAGAGAGAAGGAAAGTATCTGATTTTGTGCTAAGAGGTATGAGTATGTTTTACTAATGAAATTAAATAGAGGATAAAATAATTTTCTTTTTCCTGTGCCTTAAAATAACACTTAGGATTCTGTTTTTTCCCCTCTGCCTGTGAAGGCTTTCTAGGTGGCAAAGTAGTAAAGAATCTGCTTGCCAATGCAGGAGACACAGTGTCAGGAAGATCTCTGGGTCAGGAAGAGCCCCTGAAGTAGGAAATAGCAACCTGCTCCCAATATTCTTGCTTGAAAAACTCCATGGACAGAGGAGCCTACTGGGCTAGTCCATGGGATCGCAAAGAGTTGGATGTGTCTGAGCATGCCCCACATGCCAAAGGAATGATTTACATATTTATTTAGTCAAAGATATTACTAAGCTTTTCCTTTATGGTACTGACTTTGTATTTTATTTAAAAGTTCTTTCTCATAATAGGTTTATATGCTATTTACCTATTGTCTTCTAGGACCTCTGTGGCTTTATTTCTTCTGTTTGAATCCATCAAGGATTTATTTGGAAATAGAAAGTAGCTCTTCTCCTTGTCCCCAAAAGAGCCAACATGATTTATTGAAAAACTGTTTTCTCCCACTTATTTGAAATGCCATCCATATTGTGTTTGAAATAATTATTTGTTTATAGGACTTTTTCTCAGCTCTTTAATCTTTTATAAATTGTGTGTTAGTGTCTGAACTTAACAGCAAATAAGTGCTGAGTTAACACCTTGTTTCAAATAAGGTAGATTTGTAGTATGTTTATCTAGTATTCAATATTTGTTTTCTCTGGAATTAATAATTGCCACTTTCCCGCCATTTGCTTTGTTGTTTTCCTTAATGACTTTTTCATTAATTCCGCTTCAGACTCTTTGCTAGTTTATAAATCTCTTTTCAAAATTGATTATTCTGTCAGTTTTATCTTCCTCAAAAAATCTGGACTTGGACATAATATTATGCCTTCCTTTATTATCTTACTTGGTAAGCATATTCTTCAGGTAGGGTTTATAAGGTAGGGTACTTTGAAGGTAAATTTTTTCACATCTGAAATTCTGTATTTTACTTTCATACTTGAGTAATGGTATTGCTAGGCATGGTACTCTCATTTGAAAACTACTCCAGAATTTTGTTGTAGAAGTCAGAAGACTTTTTCTTTTAAATTCCTCATCTTTTATACTGGAGAAGGCAATGGCACCCCACTCCAGTACTCTTGCCTGGAAAATCCCATGGATGGAGGAGCCTGGTAGGCTGCAGTCAATGGGGTCGCTAAGAGTGGGACACGACTGAGCAACTTCACTTTCACTTTTCACTTTCATGCATTGGAGAAGGAAATGGCAACCCACCCAGTGTTTTTGCCTGGAGAATCCCAGGGATGGGGGAGCATGGTGGGCTGCCGTCTATGGGGTCACACAGAGTTAGACACGACTGAAGCGACTTAGCAGCAGCAGCTTTTATATCTTTTATACAGGTGTTTTGTTTTCCTCTCTAGCAATGGGGAGGGAAGAGGTTTTTTTGATGCCCGTTTTCTGAAATTTTACAGTGATATGCCTTTGTATAGGTCTGTTTTAATTTTTCATGTTTATTGTTGTTAATTGCTAAGTTGTGTCTGACTCTTTGCAACCTATGGACTGCAGCATGCCAGACTTCCCTGTCTTCCACTATATCCTGGAATTTTCTCAAGTTTATGTCCATTGAGTCAGTGATGCTATCTAACCATCTTATTCTCTACCACCCTCTTCGCCTTTTGCCTTCAATCTTTCCCAGCATCAGGGTCTTTTCTAATGAGTTGGCTCTTGGCATCAGGTGGACAAAGTGTTGGAGCTTCAGCATCAGTTCTTCCAGTGAATATTCAGGTTTGCTTCCTTTAGGAGTGACTGGTTTTATTTCCTTTTAAGGAGATCGGTTCTTCAGATTGGACCCTTTAAATTTAGAAGTTCATGGCTTCCAGGTCTGGGAATTTTTCTTGAATTAAGAGTTATTTCTTTAGCAATTTCTTCTTTATGTTCACTGTTTATTCTTTCTGGGACTTCTGTTATTCAGGCATTAGACCTCCTGGATCAGACTTCCAGTTTTCTTATTATTTCTCTATTTTCTATCATTTTATCTTTGTGTTCTACACTCTGGGGGATTTTCTCCCAGAGAAATCTTCTGTGGATTAAAAATAGTCTCTGATGTTATTTTTCAATTTCTGAAAGACCTCTGTCACTCTTCTTTTTCTGAATATTTTTTATAGCATTCTATTCTTATTTTATGAATGCAGTTCCAGTTTTTAGTTTTACTAAGGATATTGATACTTTCTGTTGTTTTAGTTTTCTTAAAATTGAGAGATAATTAACATATAGCAGAACATTAGTTTTAGGTGTATGACATAATGATTTGATATTTGTGTATATTGTGAAATGATCACCTTAATAGGTGTAGTTGACATTCATTGCCACACATAGTTGCAGTTTTTTTCTCTTGTAATGATATTTACTCTTAACTGTAGTCCCCATGCTATACATTATATTCCATGTCTTATTTATTCTGTAACTGGAAGTTTGTACCTTTTGACCCTTCATCCAGTCCCACCCACCCCCATCTCTTCTTTGTATCTATGAGCATTTTTTGTTTTGTTTTAGAGTCCACATATAAGTGAGATCATATAGTATTTGGTGGTTTTTTTTTTTTTGGTCTGGCTTAATTTACTTGGCATACTGCCCTCAACATTCAAATAGCACAATTTCATTTTTTTTAATAGCTACATTATGTGTGTGTGTGTGTGTGTGTAATCACATTTTCTTTATTCATTCATCCATTTATGGCCTCTTAGGTTGCTTGGGTGTTATAAGTAATGCTGCAGTGAACATGGGTGTACATATATATCTTTTCAAGTTAGAATTTTCATTTCCTTCAGGTAAATTTAAGTGGAATAGCTGGGTCATCCAGTAGTTCTATTTTTAATTGTTTGAAGAATCCACTTAGTGTCTTCCATAGTGACTGTACCAATTTACTTGACTACCAGCAATGCATCAAGAGTTTGCCTTTCTCCACATTCTTGCTAATACTTATTTCTTACCTTTTTAATGATAACCATTCTAACAGGTGTGAGATTATATCTCATTGTTTTGATTTGCGTTTCTCTGATGATTACTGTTGTCCGAGCATGTTTTCATGTACCTCTTAGCCCTCTGTATGTCTTCCTTGGAAAAATATTTATTCATGTCCTCTGCCCATTTTTAAATCAAATTGTTCGGGTTTTTTGATACTAAGTTATGTGTTCTTTCTATATTTTGGATATTAACCCCTTATATATGTGGTTTGCAGTATTTTCTCCCACTTCGTAGGTTACTTTTCATCTTGTTGATAGTTTCCTTTGCTGTGCAGGGGCTTTTTAGTTTGATGTTTATTTTTGCTTTTGTTACCTTTGTGTTTGAATTTATTTTGGTATCAGATATAAAAAATCCTCACAAAGACATATGTCAAGAACTTAGTGCTTGTGTGTGTGTGTGTCTGTGTGTGTTTAAAGGAATTTTATAGTTCCAGGTCTTAATGTTCAAATATTTAATTCATTTTGAGTTAATTTTTGTATATGGGGTGAGGACTGATCCAGTTTCATTTGTCTGCATGTAATTGTCCAGTTTTCCCGACACCATTTGTTGAAAAGAGACTGTTCTTTTTCCATTGTATATTCTTGCCTCCTTTGTCATAAATTAATTTACAATATATGCTTCAGTTCAAGTTCTCTATTCTGTTCCATTGATCTCTGTGTCTATTTTTATGCCAATAGCATACTGTTTTGATTACTATAGCTTTGTGATATAGTTTGAAATCAAGGAATGTGTAGCCTCCAACTTCATTCTTTTTTTCTCAAGATTTGGGAAAGGCTGTTTGGGGCTTTGGGCTTCACTGGTGGCTTAGATGGTAAAGAATCCGCCCGCAATGTGGGAGACCTGGGTTTGGTCCCTGGGTTGGGAAGGTCTCCTGGAGGAGGGCATGGCAACTCACTCCAGTATTCTTGCCTGGAGAATTCCATGGACAGAGGAGCCTGGTGGGCTACAGTCCTTGGGGTTGCAAAGAGTCAGACATGACTGAATGACTAAGCATGCATTTGGGGTTTTATGTATTACTTACTTAACATATTCAAGAACTTCCTTGGCAGTCCAGTGGTTAAAACTTACCTTCCCAGTGCAGGGAGTGCGAGTTTGATCCCTAGTTGGGGAGCTAAAATCCCACATCTCTTGGGGCCAAAAAACCAAAACATAAGGAAGCAATATTGTAACAAATTGAAGACTTTAAAAAAATGATCCACATTAAAAAAAGAAAAAAACAAACCTTTCAGTGTCTTGGGTCACTTGAACAGGAGGGCTTTTCAAATATTTTCACAAAATATTTAATGTGTCTTTATTTTATTGAAGTATAATTGATTTATAATATGTTAATTTCTGCTGTACAACAAAGTGATTCATTTATATATGGGCTTCTCTGATAGCTCAGTCAGTAAAGAATCCATCTCCAATGCAGGATACCTGGGTTCAATTCCTGGGTTGGTATGATCCCCAGGAGAAGGGAATGGCAAGTATAGTTGATTTATAATGTATTAATTTCTATACAGCAAAGTGGTTAATTTATATATATATACAATTTTAACAAACCCAACAAATATACATGTATATATTCCTTTTCTTATTTCTTTCCTTTATGGGTTATTATGGGATATTGATGATAGTTCCCTGTGCTGTTTTTTTTTCATAGGACCTTGTTGGTTATCCATTCTCTATTTAATAGTTTGCATCTGCTAATCCCATTCCTCCCCCAGCCCTCCTCCTCTTTGGCAATCAAAAGTCTATTCTCTATGTTTTTGAGTCTGTTTCATAGATAAGTTCATTTGTGTCATATTTTAGATTCCACATATAAGTTACATCATAGGGTATTTGTGTTTCTCTTTCTGACTTAATTCACTTAGTATATCTCTAGGTCCATCCATGTTGCAGCAGATGGCATTATTTCACAATCTTCTTTATGGCTGAATAGTATTCTGTTGGGTATATATACTACATCTTTATCTGTTCATCTGTCATTGAACATTTAGATTGTTTCCATGTCTTGGCTATTGTGTGTGAATAGTGCTGCTGTGAACATAGGGACACATGTATCTTTTTGAATTATGGTTTTGTCTGGCTGTATGTCCCAGGAGTGGGATTGCTGGGTCATATGGCAACTCTGGTTTTTTGAGCAACTTCCATACTGTTTTCTACAGTGGTTGCACCAATTTACATTCCCATCAACTGTGTAGGAGGGTTCCTTTTCTCCACACCATCTCCACTATTTGTTTGTAGACTTCTAATGATGGCCATTCTGACTGATGGTCCTTGTAATTTTGACTTGCATTTCTCTAATAATTAGCAATTATTAGCTATCTGTATGTGTTTGGAGAAATGTCTGTTTAGGTTTTCTGCCCATTTTTTCGATTAGGTTTTTTGTTGTTGTTATTTAGTTATGTGAGCTGTTTGTATATTTTGGAAGTTAAGTCCTTGTTGGTCACATCATATGCAAGTGTTTTCTCATAGTCAGTAGGTTGGCTTTTTGTTTAGTTTCTTTTACAATGCAAAAGCTTGTGTTTGATTACATTCCATTTGTTTACTTTAATTTTTATTGCCTTGGGAGACTGACCTAAGAAAACAGTATGGTTTACGTCAGGAAATGTTCTCTTCTCAGAGTTTTAAATTGTGTCATGTCTTAAATATAAGTTTTTAAACCTAAAATGTCTTCTTTAAGCTGCCTGCGGACAAGGTTGAGATTTTAATGTTATCTAAATAATCTGAAAGTTATTTTTGAGTTTGAAAGTTAGATTGAATTAGAATTTTTTTTTCCAGAAATTCTGCCTTTTGATATATTTTGTCTTTTAATTGATAAACTGAATTATTTTAAATAACACAAAATAAGCATGGTGTAGGATAGCTAAAGGAAAGTTTTTGTTTCTTTAAGCTTTAATAAGATACTTATTTTTTATTTTTAAATCTTTTTTTTTTATAAAAATCAGCAAAATGTAAGAGAATTGTAGACTTAGAGAACTTCACTCTGTTATTTAATTTCTTTTACT
Organism: Antilocapra americana; assembly: GCA_007570785.1. Taxonomy (NCBI): domain Eukaryota; kingdom Metazoa; phylum Chordata; class Mammalia; order Artiodactyla; family Antilocapridae; genus Antilocapra; species Antilocapra americana. The sequence continues at coordinate 33,383,527 of ML661885.1, forward strand.
ATGTATGTTTTCCTGTTACTTAAACTGGATTATTGCCACATTCTCTTATTCTTAAAGTGTTTGGTAGCCTAGATAACCTGAGAAGGTATCAGTAATTTACTAATACTTCTCAGACCGTATTTCAGATTTTTCTTTGACTTGATTTAATAAATAAAGGATCAACAAGCACATTGCAAAATAGTAAATCCTCAAAGTGGGATTATGAGTCAGAGCAGGCATACGTTTGTGGGCCCTGATGCATGTTGTCAGATTGCTCCAGCCATGATGGAATACAAGACTTAGAATATGTGTTAAAGAAAGAAGAGGAATAGAAAATTCTAGGTAGAGTTATACAGAATAAAATTGTCTTTCTTTTGTTTTATAACTTGACATTAAATATTTCCTTACATAAACTATCCCCAAACCTCCAGACTAGAAATGGTTAAACCCTTTCACACTCACATAGATCCTTCCTCTTTTTCCTTCTTACACTTAAATTAGTTTATATATTTGGAAGTTTAGGTGCTTGTCCCCTACTCCCCAACCCCAGCTTTAAACTTTTATAAAAGTGGAAGACAGACTATATGTTGTCACAAGCATCTAACACAATTCATATTTTGTTGAATAAGTGACAGGAAAGAAAAATAATTGGTTTGGTTTGGATGGGTTGTGGTATTCATGAGGAAGAAGGCTGAAAAATTCAATTGAAGCTAAATTGTAGAGAACCATGAAACTTGAAAGTTTGAATTTTATTGTTTTGGTAGAAGGGCTCATATTTTTGAAAGGAATTTAGGAATAAGCTAGCAGTTGGGCTTTAGGACCAAGATGGCAACTATGTAAAATAATAAGGTGAGACTCAAGAGGCAGATTAGTTAGAATATTATGAAACAGTCACGAAGCCTGCGCTGGGGTAGTAATTAGGGTAGGAATCAGACAGTAGGTTTTTATTAATTGCCTCCTCTCTACTGGGCATTGTGCTAATTGCTGGATGTATAGACATGAACAGGGGAGCTGTGGTGCATCCTCTTGGGTTACATGGACAGTCTGTCATGAAAGCAGATACTCATTTACACAACTACAGCTCTATGAAAGTAAAAGTGTTAGCCGCTCAGTTGTGTCCAACTCTCTGCGACCCCATGGACTGTAGCCTGCCAGGCTCCTCTGACCATGGGATTCTCCAGGCAGGAATACTGAAGTGGGTAGCCATTCCCTTCTCCGACCTAGGGATCGAGCCCAGGTCTCCTGCGTTGCACGTGGAATCTTTACCATCTAAGCTACCAGACACTATGAATGCTCTGCAAGAAACAGGGACTCGTGAAAACATCAAACAGATACATAGTGGTTGGGAGAGGTGTCTTGGAAGGCCAGTGAGGGTACTGTTTTCTCTGAGAGCCATGTAACACATCGCTAAGTGAAGAATAAGGTGTATTAGCCTTTGAAACAAAAGGCACAGCATTTGCAAAGACCCTGAAGAGTTTAAAAACATGTCATAGTTAATGAACAGTGAGGTTTAGTCTGGTTAGTGGAGAGGAGAGTCTTTCAAAATGAAAGTAGTTTGATGGGGAACTTCAATTAGAGTCAGTGGTTAAAGAGATAATTGATAGGACTTCTCAGTGACTCAGATGGTAAAGAATCTGCCTGCAATCCAGGAGACCTGGATTTGGTCTCTGGATCGGGAAGATCTCCTTGAGAAGGGAATGGCTACCCACTCCTGGCAGGCTACAGTCCGTGGAGTTGCAAAGAATTAGACACAACTGAGTGACTAAGCACAGCAGACATGCAACTACAAGGCCTTGGTTACTCTGCTTGAGTTCTTAGTCACTTTATAATATCCAATAAAGTAATCCTGAATGTTTCATTATAATTTTAATTATGTAAACAGCCTCCGTAAAGAGCTTTTATTTATAGTTTTAAAAATCTTTTAAAAACTAACTATACCCAGTTAGTAGCTACTAGGAATAACATATCTGTTTTTTAAAAGCACTTTATGGAGATCTTGAAGATTGGAGTTTTAATATATTTAGTGCAGATTGTTTCATTTGTGATTTTCAGAGTAAAATAATCTTGGCTTCACTTTAAAGAGTTATATTTTGGGAGAATAGAGGAGACATACAAAAGAGAAATTGTTACAGGAGTTGATAAAATAATGTTGTGGAAAATATGTTTTTTACCTTTAGAGTAGTAGCTTCAGCTAAAAGTATTAGGTGGTTGCTTACTTTAGCAGTGCAGAAGAAAATGAAATGTACACATTTCTAAAGTCAAGTACCAGTAGGAAAAACACAGAGTTTATTGAGAAGCCATAGACCAGCTGCAGGAATTTTTCCTAGTCAAAAAAATGCCTGGTTGTTTCAGTAAAATGACACACTTCCCTATTTTTAGTAACATAAATAAAATAGGGTTTGCTTAGAGAACAATGATAAAGAGAATAAAATGAAACCTGATCATGAAATTGAAGTAGTAGTCATGGACTAATTGTTCTTTGTTTGCTGAGAATGTGTACTTAAGGCAAAATTGATCGTAAAAAGAGAACAGAACTTGACATATAAATCCATGGAGTTCTATGGTTGAATTGGCTCATACTCATCATCATGATGTTTTTTAACTTCAAGCTTATTTTAGGGATAAATTTTAAATGATTGTCTTCATTGATTTAGCAGTGACTTTAATGATAGCCTAACTACTTTTTACATTTGGAACGAAATTCTTCTCTTTGTCAATAAACATGAAATAGAGATGGCACAGATAACATTATTCCCACAAAGGTATTTTTATTAACTTGATTGATTACTTTTGGGTTAAGACCTCTGCAATTACATAGCTATATGATTTCCAGTATATTAAAAATTTATACTTTAAAATTGGGAATGCTATCAGATTAGGAATTTTGATATTCTAGTTTTTCATTAAAGTAGTGATAATATTAGCAAGTGTATATCTTCATTGAAGACAAGTGAAAGAGGAGAGTTAATATTTGTGTCTAAACACCTGTATATGCATATATGTATACCGTCCTTTTAAATGTTATATATGCATACATAGATACTCTTTCATCATTTTACTGACTAACTTACCTGCTACGAAGGCTTGTGTTTGGGTTAATCCTGATAAATAAAGCCCTGCAGTGGCTTTTTTTTCAAGAGGCCTCTCATCATTAATTAGAAAATGCACATTGGTTGATGACATCAAAGACTTTAAATCAGAGTATTGGTATCTGTCATTTTTCTCCTTCCCCCTCCTCCATTCGTGTTTTCTCTATATGTATGTATGTCTCTTTTTTCCTTAACTCAGTGGCCATTTAGGTTATCTATAGTATACAGTTCAAGGGAGCATCCTTAGACAGTGCAGAAAAAAATGAAATTCAGGACAGCCCTGAATTTTAGTTATGTGCTGCATTTTATTATTCTTAATTACTGATGCTCCTTGTAATAGGTTTAATGTCTATAATTGTTATACATTGTACATTTTTCTCCCTTAGATCATTATTAGTGGAGCCACTACTAAGTAAGATACTTTTATGAAAGCTAGAAGGATTTGTGTAAATACAGAATATGGGGCCCTCCCTTCAAGAACCTGTTAGGTGAAATGAGCTAGATTGTGAACAGCTCAAGAAAACAGCACAGACATGAACAGTGCAGTTTTAAGAGTCATAATATTTAGGAGAAGATGATCCATAAGTACTTACAAGTTTCCATATAGAGCATAGCTCAAAGACTGTGTATATAAAGCTAAGTTTTTAACTCAGTTAATGTCATTTTATTTCTTTTTTCTTTTTCATTAGTATGTTGGCAGATAAACTGAACATGACTCCAGAAGAAGCTGAAAGGTGGATTGTAAATTTGATTAGAAATGCAAGGCTGGATGCCAAGATTGATTCTAAATTAGTAAGTGTCATCTGTGCTATGTACTAGATATCAGTTGCTGATTATTTTATACTTTGGGGGGAAGTTTTCATTAGGACATTTATTCTAGAATTTTTGTTTTCATGTATAATAGTTTTTTTTGAAGGCAGCAGCAATCTCCTATTTTTTTGTTGTTGGATGAATATTGTCATCTGTACTTTGCATAAAAATATTTGCAACATACATGTGGGTTGTGATGTCATACTTATGACTTGAGAAACTCGGTTGTTAATGTTATAGGACCAGTTTTTCTCTGTCTCATTTTAGGGTCATGTGGTTATGGGTAACAATGCAGTCTCCCCCTATCAACAAGTGATTGAAAAGACCAAAAGCCTTTCATTTAGAAGCCAGATGTTGGCCATGAATATTGAGAAGAAACTTAATCAGAATAGTAGGTCAGAGGTAAGAACCACACATCTTCTGTTGTCTCGAATTTGGCAATAAATAATGTGATATAATTGTTACATGGGCATTATTTGAGAACAAATTAATTTTGGTTGTATCTGATTTGGTGTTGGGGGGTAATTGTATTTAAAAAGTCAACTAAACTGAAAATATTTTTCTTAGATGTTTTATGCATTAGTTAGAAAACAAAAAAATTAAATTATGTGTTCCTAGTTTTATTACAATTGGTTTTTTTTTTATCTTTTACCCTTCCTGTGTGCCTTCATTATCTCATTTCCTTAATGTTTTCAACACATCATTTTGATACTGGCAGATGATAAGTTACATGTGTTACCTCTCAAGTGCTTGAAATTTGTGTTCCTTTTAAATCTAAAGAACTACTTCTGCAATAATGTTGATCTTATTATTTGTTAGTGTTTACAAAATTTGACTTAATCTGATATTCATATTTAAGTGTCAGAAAAGTAGATTTCCACTTTTGGTAGAGATCTTGCATATTAGATATGAAAGGAATTTGAATAGCCTTGAAATTTTGGGATTGCAAACTACCTCTAATACTTTTCAGGCATTACGATTACTTATAGCTGGAGGGTAGAAAGTTTTTAGGAAACAGTGGAGCTGCATTCAAGGATCTCATCTGATTGAAGTTTAGTTAACCGATTTGTGTCCTTAGCATAGTCCTTCAGTTTTAAAAATTACTGTCCTTGCCTATTCCATCCAAGTGTAGAATTAACTGAGCCTGAAAAATAACTATCATGTAGTTGTTATTTCTGTATGCTTAAGGGTCAGGTTGTATTGATTTGGGTTATATAATATTGGTGATATTGTCATTGTCATACTTTACAACTCATCAGAAACTATATCAGATGGTATGTTGTTATGTTGTTCTGAAACACCTTACATTTAGTAATTGCAGAAGTTGTTAAAGTTGTAGAGAACAGACTGGCAGAAGTATGGCTAAAAAAATGCTAGTGTCACTTTCTTTGAAGTTGGCTTTTCAGAAATTAATTTCTTTTCACTCTGCTGATTTCTCTTTGTGTATTTTAGGCTCCTAACTGGGCAGCTCAGGACTCTGGCTTCTATTGAAGAACTGTGCAGAAAAATTGAAAAACCTTTGAAAGAAAGGTGAAATAATAAAACCATTATATAAAAGTGAAACCTTTTAGAAACAACGTATTTAGTATAAATTTTGGAGAATTTGAATAAAATTGACCGTTTCATTTTATTTCTTTGTGTATGTAAGTGTGTGATTTTTTTTAACTTTTCATTTTGGAATAGTGATATTAATAGTTTTCCAATAAGTTGCAAAAATTGTGGAAAGAGGTCTTATGCAACCTGGGTCTAGTTTTTCCCAATTTTTTCCTTGTATGTTACTATAATCCAATATCAAAACTGGGATATTGACATTGGTACAGTGGTATGAATAACTTTGTGCCATTTTAATCACTTTTTGTGTTACCATCTCTACAGTCAAGATGCAGAGCTTTAGGAAGGTCTCCTCATGCTACCCCTTTGGAGTCATGCCTACTCCAACCAGCTCTAACTCCTGACAGCCACTAATCTGTTCTCTTTCTCTAATTTTGTTATATGAAAGTGTTAGTCACTCAGTCGTGTTCGATTCTTTGTGACTCCATGGACTGTAGCCTGCCAGGCTCCTCTGTCCATGGAATTCTCCAGAAAAGAATACTGGAATGGGTAGCCATTCCCTTCTCCAGGGGATTTTCCTGACCCAGGGTTGGAACCCGGGTCTCCCACATTAAAGGCAGATTCTTTACCATCTGAGCCACAATGGAGTTATAATCTTGTCATTATAAGAATGTTACAGCAACAGTATATAACTTTTTTTTGAGGTTAGCTTTTTCTACTCATAATCCCCTCTAGATCTGCAAGTAATCATGTATATGTAGATTGTTTCTTTTTATTTCTAAGTTGTATTCCATGATGTTAATGTACCACATTGTTTGACCTGTACCCCTTTTAGAATAGTTTGGTTGTCTCCAGTTGGGGCTGTTAACAAGTAAGACTACTACTTCTTAATGCCTTAGTTGAAGTGGCTCCTTAGTCACTCACTAGGCTACTACAGAGACTTAAACAGGAGTGTAAGCTGAATTTTATAAATACCTTAGTGAATATGATGTGCATGTGTATGTGTATACATACACACACAGAGTTAAACCGAAGTTACTCAAGAAGTATACACAGTCCCTGTTAGTCTCCTTTACCTAGAAGTGGTTTGATTTTCCACTTTGTTGAAGTAAAACCCAGTCACAAAACAGAAATATTTGTTAACTGCCCTCAATAAATGGTACAAAGATAAAAGCTACATGCATATTTTTCTTTTGTTTGACACCTGATCAGGCTGCCATTAACAGTTAAGCATGGAGAATACAGGTGAGATCTGGTGCTTTTGTTGGTTCTTCTAAACTGTAATGCAAAGGTGCTGAAACTAGATGGGAGGATTCCCAAAGAGGGTAAGCCAGATGCTCACCAAAAGGTGGTGTATCAGTAACTAGAAAGAAGCAGACCCTCATTACCTCATGTAGGAGCTAATTCCTTGGGTCAAAAGTACTGATCTGTAATAAATGGAGCAATAGTTGTATAAATTACATGTGTCAGTCAGGCTATATTGAAATGGGAAGGGTGTTAAGATGCCTGTGTTTCCATTTTACCAGTGACCTGAGGGCAGAATGTTCTGAAAGACAGCATTAATACTCAACTTTTTAAGTCAATTGTTTAACCAAGGTGTTAATAGCAAAGATTTCTAGTTGATTATATCACTAGCAATAAAAAGCAAGTCTGACAGTTACTTCATTTGTCATTGTTGACCAATAAAAATAGCAGGGAGTAAAGAGAATATGTCAGGCATTTTTAACACCTGTATATCTAAATAACCCTAAGGAAAGAAAAGGGAATCCAACATTTGACTGCCTCACTCATGTCTGGAATCACTGAAAATTTGCTGTTAATTTGTGTATATTGTTGATGAGGAAACATACACAGATGGTTTACTCAGGGTCATTAGTAAACATTAGAGCATGAAATTGAAAACAGACTTTTTCAGTTATATCACACTATCTCTCCTTACATCATTATTGCTTTATAAATCCTTCCGGACTAAGTTACATAGGCTTAGAGGATATATGTTTAGTAGGTTGTAAACGAGGATCTTGATCCACAAAACCATCTCATTATCTTTAAATGAGAGCAGAGGGTGTATTTTTTAACCAGTATAATCATTTGATACTATTTCCTTCACAAAAGGACCTATTGGAACATATAAAACTCTAATGACTATCTCTGATTTTTTTTCTAATTAAATGTTCTTTCAAGATTATAAACTATATAAAGTTAATATTTGTATTTTACCACTTTACTTTTCAAATATTACTGCCCTTTGAATTTGAAAGATGATGTCACTATAGATTACCAGTATCAATCAGAAAAAGACTGTATATAACTAATGGTCATATTTGCACATTACCAAAATGTATTTATTGATGAAATGTATATTTGAAGTGTGTATAAAAACCAATTACTTGGTTCTGGATTTAACATTAGGTTTTGATAACAGGTAAACTGTCCTAGTAAAATGTTGAGCACAAATGATGCACTAATTAATATTTTTGTGCTCCTTGTTTTTTTCAATTCAATAATAGGCACATCTTTGTGTCGGCAGCTTTTACAGGCACTGGGAACACGTCAGAGAAGCTTAAATAGTTGCTTGTGTGTCTTTCTTAAAAGTTTCTTCATATTCATAAACATGTGTATGCTTTTTAAAAGATGAAATATATAAGACTATTTAAAAAACATTTCCAGTTTAAAGAAAAATAAAATCTATACCCATTAACTAATATTTCCTACCTACTACTTGACTTAAGAAATTGAGTGGTTCTATTAACTTTGAAGAGCTTGTGAGCCCCTCACTAACTGTATTTTCCTCTTTGCCCCTAAGAAGTAACCATTACCATGATTTTGTGTTATTTCTTTGTTATGTATATCCCTACTAAAAGGCCTGGTATTTTTCCTCCATATTTTTGATGTGTGTTTAATTGAAATGCTTTGTATTCTTTGGCTTGCATTGTCAGCACTGAAAACTTAGCCATGTTGATTTGATAAATTCAGCTATAGCCCATTCTTTTTCACTGCTTTGTAGTATTCTGTGGTCTGATTATACAATAACTATTTCATTCAACTATTGATGAACATGGGGTGTTTCCAGCTTCTTACCTGGAATTTATGAAACTAGGGTGACAGTCATGTGTCTGTTAACTGAAATGTTAAATCCATTTCCTCTTACGATTATAATATATGAGTTTATTTCTACCATCTTACTATCATGCTTTCTATATGTTCCACTTTGGCTTTTTTCAGCTCTATTTCTTGCCTTCTTATGGTTCCATTTTTCTTTCATTTTCTGTTAGTTGGGCAACTAAGCATTCTATTTTTATAGCAGTCACACTAGAAATTTTAATAACCATGTGGAGTCTTAGCTTTTGCTGCACACAGGCTTTTTCTGGTTGCAGTGAGTGGAGGCTTCTCTTGTGGGGCATAGGCTCTAGGACATGCGGGCTTCAGTAGTTGCAGCTCAGGCTCTAGAATGTGGGCTCAGTAGTTGTGGTATACGGGCTTCGTTGCCTCAGGGCATGTGGAATCTTCTGGCCCAGGGATAGAACCCATGTCCCCTGCAGCCTTCTTCATATTGTTGGCAGGGAGCAAAGATATTAATCTAAGACACTTAAGATAAAAAATACATGTTAAGAACTTCCCAGGAGTCAGTTTCATTTGTCTACAGATAATATTTGTCTTTTTCATTGCTGAATTCCTAATGCCTGTCTTGTATTGGCCCTTAATAGACTACTGGATAGATTTTGTAGATGGTGCTAGTGGTAAAGAACATGCCTGCTGATACAGGAGACTTAAAAGACATGGGTTCAATCTCTTGAGTTGGGAAGAGCCTGTAGAGGAAGGCATGGCAGCCCACTCCAGTATCCTTGCCTTGAGCATCCCATGGGCAGAGGAGCCTGGTGGGCTACAGTCTATAGTGTCGCAAAGAGTCAGACATGACTGAAACAGCTAAACACACACAAACTGTTGAATAAATGAATAAATATTCTGAATGGTACAAAGGAAAAATTGTGGACTTGGAGAGAGAAAGTTTGATAAATGTACCTGTTCAAAAGTTTGCAGAGTTCCCCAGCACTTCTTTCCATGAGTTCACAGTTGATGTCTGAGACACAGACACAAATATAATACAGTTTGTTAGGTACTGTTATATTTGAAAATAGACTGATGAAGTGTTGTTATAGTATCTTTTTTTTTTTAAATAGTTAAGGTCACTGGAGAACTTGTTAAAATCTACGTGATACTGCAATTTATGAGAAGTTTCAAAACTTTCTCTTGGTCTTGGCTCTTTCTTGGTAGAAGCAAAAATAGAAGCAGATATTCTAATGATCTCAGATGTTTTCCTTCCTCTGTTCTTTACAGCTTAACAACATATAAAACTATTGACTTCTAAAATGACAATATTCTGAGCTTGGAGTTTGTTTGTTAGCCTACTGTTGATCCCCATATCTAACCAATATTTTGTTTTCCAGTTTGATGTGTGGACAAAGGAAGAGATACAGTTATCCTCAAAGATCCTCATGCATCTTGAAGAGGTTACTTGGAAAGTTAACTCTTGGTTTTAGTACCACGCTAATACAGGAGCAGTTGAAGCCGTAAATCAGATTTGCCTCAGCCTTAGACGTCAGAAAAGACCATCAGTAAGAGAAGTAACCAAGGTCAGGGCTAGAGTGAAATGTTTAAAATTTCCAATGAGTCTTTAGTTAGACTCTTAGACGGAACCTGCTGTTAAATTGTTTTATGTATTTTCCATGCAGATAATTTACTCCCACACATTTTAATTCAGAGATCAAACCATCCTCTGGAAAAGTGTTAACTTACTGGAGAGGTAGCATAAACACTGCTAAGTTTTGTTAATTTTTCATCTCCTGTATTTAATAAACTGTTTGACTATTAGAATCTGCAAGAAATAACATTAAGCATCTCCTATTTTGGTTCTAAAACTAACTCTCATGTTGACTTCCATTTAGCCTAATAAGATTGGGAGAAAAATGCCAGATTGATTAATTTTGTTTTTAAGTGTTGGGAGAACAGTGGAGAAGTTGACATTTTGAACTGGGAAACAGCATGGGTGCTTAGGCACAATTCCAAGTAAATAAGCGAAGTATAAGTCTGTGTAAGTCTTAAAAGTATACCTCTAAGATTCCATGTGCATCAGTGTTAGATAGCAGCTGTTTGAGGACCAGAGGATGACTTACGTGCAAAATAGCATGGAAAAAGAAAATTGGATTGCTGAAGGACGGTCTTACTTGATCAGGGCTTGAAATCTGGTGCCCTTCTGAGGGAGTGAAACACAGTATTCGATTGCATTTGTTTGTAGGTATGTTGTTTCTCTACATTCCCTTTTAAGCCTGGTAACCATAATTTGTTCATCTTTGTACTCCCTAAACAGTAGATGTAATAGTAGATACTTAGAAGATATTTCCTCCACTACCTGTTTGTTTATTCAGATACATATATGGTGTTTGGTAAACATTAAAGCAGCAGTCTAGCAGAGAGGGCATTGCTGTGATTCCCTCTGGCTTCCTCAACTTAGGGAGTATATCTTTATTTTAAAGACAAATAGTCTGCATAGAGAGGATGCACTGATGAGTTATGTCTGTTCAGTTTGCTAATTAGAATGGAGCTGTTGGTCATCTGTGCAGAAGTCAATCAGTGTTTCTCCACTCCTAGCCAGAGACTTGCACCTTGAACCTTTGCCATTGTTTCCTAAGTGTGTGCCATTGGATGCGAGAAGACCAGAAAAGGGTTCACGTAGATCTGCTTAAAATTAACACAACTTTTAAAAACAAAGCAAATCATGAACCTCCTAGTGGCAAGTCAGAAGCTTTATCTTTGTATATCAAAATGTCAGTACATTGGTAACCATATATGCTACCCTGTAAGTGTAAACACTGTTAATAGGGACAAAACTTAAGAAGCTGTGACAAGTACTGAAACTTGTTATCATTCTTAAAAATTAAAATTTCTGCTGGTGAGTTAGTATAACCGGGCCTACAAAATACTGGGCAGAATGTGTGAATAGTCATCCAGAATTCTGAGTGATCTGTATGTTTCAATAGATGATTTAATGTGCTGTGCTAAGTCACTTGAGTCGGGTCCAACTCTGCAATCCTATGGACTGTAGCCCGCCAGGCTCCTCTCTCCATGGGATTCTCCAGGCAAGAATACTAGAGTGGGTTGCCCTGCCCTCCTGGGGATCTTCCCAACCCAGGGATCAAATCTCCGTCTCTTACATCTCCTGCATTGGCAGGTGAGTTCTTTACCACTAGCTTCACCTGGGAAGCCCATAATGTTTTTTTATTTTTATTTTTTAAATGTATTTATTTTTAATTGGAGGCTCATTACTTTACAATATTGTAGTGGGTTTTGCCATACATTGACATGAATCAGCCATGGGTGTACATGTGTTCCCCATCCTGAACCCCTTTCCCACCTCCCTCCCTGTCCTATCTCTCAGGGTCATCCCATTGCACCAGCCCTGAGCACCCTGTCTCATGCATTGAATAGATGACGTAATTAGAGATCATTCTTGGTTGTCTAGCCGTAACTCCCTTGTCTTGGGACTTGGGTGTGCCAATAATGCCTCATATTTGCTTCATTTTCCACTTTTAGTCAACATTCACTTGTAATGATTTACATCATTTACAGCCTTGTATTGTAACTTGGCCATTAGTTTTCAGGTTTACCATTTGACCACCTGGCAGCCATTTCTTATCTAACCAGTAATGACTTAAGGAACTCTAGGGGGAAAGTTGACTGTGTAGTTTATTACTTGTTTTCTTTTTAAGTCCCATACTGACAGCATTTCTTTTATGAGATGCTTTTGAGACATGAAATGCTTATGAGACAGCATTTCTTTTACTAAGGAACCGAATGAAATTTAAGTTGATCATTCATCAAAGTTTAAAAAATGCTGAAACAATTTTCTTCCTTTTGGAGCATCTAAAGAAAAAAGGAGAGAATTCCCTTTGGCATCTCTGGATATTTGAATAGACAACAAGGAAGAACTGTAGCTTTTTTCCTCTTTTTTCAACTAAATTATCCTAAGAACACTCTGCTCTGACATAGGAATGCCAGTGGAATAAGAGATGGTAACCTAAGATGTACCAGGAGACTCGAGGTTTTGTGTGTTTGAAACTTATATTCTACTATAATGACTAAATTGTAGAGAAGCAGAACTAATGTGTGTGTGTGTGTGTGTGTGTGTTTTAATTTACCCAGTGTTTTTTGGGTTCTGTCTTCTGGGAGTAGACAAACTTCTTTTGTTTTTTGTTTGTTTGCTTATTTTTAAAAGTTCACTCTTAAATTATATAAAACAATGAAAGAAAAAACTTTAAAGTTGTACTACATTAGAACAATATATTTGCTCAAAATAAAAATGCCAAAGACATAAAGGTATAAAGTTTTATGCAGTGTTTTTCTCACTTATTTACATTTACATTTTTGTCTTTCAGCTTTTAATTTCACTATAAACAAAAATGAAGTAAATACAACTCACTGAATTTCTGAATACTAGTTGGAGCTTCAGTATTTAAAAGGGCATAACTCTTGTGAACTTGATTTTGGTTTTAATTCAAGAATAATTAAGCTAGGTTCTTATATATGACTGGACAAAAAAGCATGCAGTTGTATTTTGGCATGTGTTCTTCCAGATTTTTCAGTGATAACCAAGAAAGGAAATTTAGATTAGAAGGCCTTTTTCTGTACAAGATTCTAATCATCACCCTAAGAATAATTTCAACATGTATGGGTTACTTTTACTTGAAGTCCTTCAATATATGTACACGACATAAAGTCAGTGACATTAAGTGGTGGAGAACACGGATGTGGAATTAAGAATAAACTTTTGGAACAGGTACATAGAATACCACGCTCCTTTCCAGCTTCCCTGCTGTTACCAGAAAAATATTTGGGTAAGTAATAATGAAATTAGTAAAAATACAATGGTTTCTGTAACAGAATATTTTCTATCAGACTTTTCCCCCCTGTCCTTCATGTTTAAAGCTTTCCTCGGAGGAATAAAAATTATAGATCTTAGCTTTAACATGTATTATTACCATAAAGTAAAGGAATCTACACACACACTTGTAGAACAGAGCCATGGGTGTTGTGCAATCAACAAAACACAGTTGTGCAATAATTAAAGAATTTTTAAACTGAAGATTAAATTGGAATGTTGTTATAAACATAAGGGAAATGGCCAACATTTTTCTTTGTATCAAAAGAAAATGCATTTCTAAAAATAAGCACCCTCTTTGTGATGACCCTTTAAAATAGTTCTAAGTGATTCCGTTCACAGATGAGCTTTTGGGTCTGCAGCACTTTGCTGTAAGTGGTTTGCTCTTTGATCCTGTAGCCTTTAATCAGGTGTGTATCGAGAAGAAGAAAGCACTGGCTTGGCAATATCACCCTCCAAATTCTGCATCTCTCTGAAAGTGAACATGCCATGACTAAAACAGGCTGCTGGGTCCTGAAAGGTTTCCTTTGGTGTATGAATTTAAGAAAACATTGGTTAAAGCTAATTCCCATTGGTTAGCTTTATTTTATCAAATTGAGGCAAACATGGACCTTTCTAAAATTTCTGAATTGGAAAATCACCTTGACTGAAAAGAAAAAGTGTTTTTATCTCCCATGTTTCATTTTACATTTCCAGAAATTAGAATTAAGTAAAAGAAAGGATTGAGAATGTTACCTAGTCTTTAAGTGTTGCTCTTGATGTTTACCAGTCAATTCCTTTGTAATGCAAAATTGATTTAGTGTAATCTAATATACTTAGAGTGTCTTGGATAATGCCTTCAGAAATGCAGAAAGCAAAGAATTGTTTTTATTCCCTGCCCACTCCACTCAAATTCACACTTATCTCTACTCTGTCATTTAGATTCCAGACCTTCATCCTACCTAAAGTTTCCCGCTTAGTGAAAAAATAACTTAGTGACTAAGAACTAGGTTTCATTTCTTTTTGGCCAATTAAAAATTGTTACAACTTGGGCCTGGATAAGTTTGTTAACTTCTCCAAAGACTTTTTCTAATACCTATTTCATAGGGTTAGGACGTTAAATGAAGCAGTTTATGCACAGTGCCTGTACTCAGGCCATGTTAGCGAGCACTCACGATTTTCTTTTGTACCCTTCCCCTCCCTCCCTCCCTTACCTGCTCTTCTCATCCTCCTTTCTCCTCCCCCTGCCCTTCCTCCTCCTCCACTCTGAGTGAGTAGTTGACACAAGGTTAACTACCCAATAAAGTGGTAGTTTTCATTGTTGCGAAGCTTCTCTCTTAAGAATCAAACCCTCATTTCTCTCCGGGAACACTGAACTTTGTTAATTGATCCAGATGTCCTGTTAATATTTTTCACAATAAAGTTCTGTATCCACTGATTCAGATTTCTAAAATTCAGTGTTTAAATAAAGTCACGCACTGAGAAAAATGAAATACTGTAAAAACCACTGTTAATAACTTATGCTTTCTGTCTTTGTGTAGATGCTCCATATAATTGCTGTCTTCATATAGACTTATTCTGGCGATTTTTAAATGACTTTGAGGACATATGTAGTTTTACTTGAAAAGACTACCATGTGCCAGGCACTGTGACTTAAGTACTTTACATACATTATCCTGTTTAGTTCTCAGCAACCCATGAGATGTTTAGTATTATTGCCATCCATTTTATAGAGAAAGATATAAACAGAGTCATGCTCAAGGCATACGACTATAAATGGAATAGAAGGATTGGAACCCAGATGCTCTGATTGCAGATCCTATGCTCCTAAATACTAGGCTGTACTGCCCCTCTGCTTCCAGAAGTAATTATATAATAAATGCATCCTTAACCTAGTATTTTCTGAATACTTAAATTACAATGAAGAATACTTCCTGGAAATTAACTTTTAAAAGGAAAACTTTTTTTTCTCTATTAGATAGCACTGAAAAATAAAACTGAAACCTTACCATTGACTTTTCATCTTTGTGATGGCTTGTCAATAAGGTTTTCTCATTCACTATGTCTGAAATAAGGGAATGTGTCTGAAGGATGGCATCAGTGTTGTAGAGACAAAATCATGATCTATGAGAAATAGTTGAAGAATCTGGAGACATTCAGACTTGAGAAAACCCAGGGGGATGAAGTTTTCTAATATTTGAAGGGCTTGCATGTGAGGGAAGGATTAGACATATTCTGAGAGACCTGAGAGGACAGAATTAGAACCACTTGTTGGAAGCAATTAGATGAGAGCTTTCTAACAATTAGAGCTATTGCAGCATTGAATATCCCATTTTTAAATACAGTGGTAAAACCTTTACCAATCACAGTTAATTTCTACTCACTTTCTAGCTCACACTTTCAGGAAAAGGAAAGGCAGCTCATTTTTGGCAAGAACCCTCAGACACCCTAAGGTGTGCTCAATTGGTCTCTGAGATGAGGCTGTAATGTGAAAAAGATGATTTTCATAAAATGTCAAATTATAAACTTAATACATTAAAAAATTAGAATTTCATAAAACCAGAAACCTGCCCCAGATCCCACCGTCTAGGGACAATAATTTGATATATTATTAACAGCATCTATATTTGGGTGATTATAAAATGAATATCAGAAAATATAAATACAGAAAAGCAAGAAAAGGAAAAGAGGGACTTCCCTAGTGGTCCAATGGCTAAGACTCTACATGTTCCCAATGCAGGAGGCTTGTGTTCAATCACCCTGGCTGGGGAGCTGGACCCCACATGCCGTGACGAAAAAAGATCTCATGTGCCACACTCAAAGATTCTGTATGCCACAACCAAGACCCAGCACAGCTAATAAATAAATTAAAATAAACATTAAACAGAGAAAAGAAGTAAAAGCAATCACATAATCCTTTACATAAAAAATCACCACTTGATTTTGACATATTTGTCTTCTAGTCCTTTGTTTTACTATTTTTATATGATGTTTTAATGAAGCAGTACAAAGTTTTGCAGGCCATTTTCATATAGCTTTATATTATAGACATGGCCTCATTATTTTAATAATTCAAGTACATAATTGTTAATGGAGGCCTACGGGTCTGTCTTATAAATGTACTGTGAAATACTTAACCAATTTCTTATCACAAAAATTACATTATGCTGCAGTTTGTTAACTTAGTGACATTGCAGTGAACATTTTGGTTTATTACTAATTATCTAAATGCTAATTTTCCTCATAAATTAGATTTCTAGGAGACGAGTTATTAATTCCTCCAAGGATTTTGATATGTCTGTCCAAACTGACCTCTGAAAAACATGAAAACCATGTATTATTCCAATTATTTCTTTTAGCTTATTGAAACGAATGCTATTTTTAGCATATTTATCTTCTATTCTTCTACTTTGCTGAAAACCCATTAATTTTAGAGCTTTGATTTTCACTAGTTTTCTAAGCATATGGTTATATTATCTATAAACAATAGTCTTTAATCCTTTCTGTTTTTGTTTTATCTCACTGTTCTGGAACTACTAGTTGGTGCAGTGTTAACCAATAGTGGTGATAGTGGATATCTACTCAGCTTGCTGATTTTACCAGAGATTTTAAAAACCTTGAACAGCTACTTCTGGTTTTGCTGCTTTGAATGCCATTTGACATCTACTGGCATAGGTGGTAGAATACATTAATAAATTCAGCAGTGGACTATCTGCATTCCTTCAATAAATCCTGCATTATCTTAGTAAAATATTTATTTGTTAATGCACCTTTAAGATGTGTTGCTAATAATTTACTTTTTAAAATCAGTATTTCTAAGCAACATTGGTTCAGATATTTATCTGGTCTCAGTTTCAGAGTTATGCTAATTTCATAAAATTAATTCAATAGCTTTACTTCCAGACTCTCTAGCAGTTTGTATAGCTTGAAGAATGTCTAGTTTTTGAAAATATATAAGCCCTTGCCAGTAAAGTTGGTATCTGGCATTTTTGTAGTAGTTTTTAAAAATTAACTTTTTATTTGAAAGTAAAATGTATGTATAGTAATGTGCACAAGCCTAATAAAATTTTAAATACAGACACACTCTCCTCTGTAACCACCACCTAAATCCAGATATAAATCATTTCCAACATCCTTGTCAAAATTTCTACAAAGCTAATTACTATTCTGACTTGAAAGTTATTTTTAGTCCCATTTTTTTCCTCTTGTGAGTAGTTTCAGTGAATACATGCCCTACCCCTTTGCACCACTGTATTAGTTTGTTAAAGCTTCTGTAACAAAACACTGCAAACTAGGTTGCTTAAATAACAGAAATTAATTTTCTCACAGTTCTGGAAGCCAGAGACCCAAAATCAAGGTATTACCATGTTGGTTTCTGTTGAGGCTTCTCTCCTTGACTTGCAGATGTTCTCCTTGCTGTGTCTTCACATGGCTTTTCTTCTGTGAGTGCACATCCCTGACATCTTTTTGTATGTCCAAATTTACTCTTTTGAAGACATAAGTCTTATTGGATTATGGCCCACCCTAACGGGACAAAGGCTTCAACATACGAGTTTTGTAGGGAGTATAATTCAGTCCATAAGAGCCACCTAACATTTTCTAACACCTTCCCTGAATCTGGGGAGTTCCCCACTTCAGTAGTCCATACCTTTAGAAGCTAGAATCCAGAAACTCATTTTTTAAGCATGTGCCATGGCTTCTTCAAACTCCTATTATTGTACTGCACTGCTTTGGGAGATGGCATTCACATAAAATCCAGTGAGAATGATGCTTTACAATTCTGTTGTGCTCAGCTTGTGTATCATATGACTTAGGCCCATTATTCTCCATCACTTTGAAACTAGTGTCACAAAGAAGAATGTATTTCAGAAGTCAATTCCAATGCTGAAGAGGTCAGGGCCAGCCATGAAACTTCCAGAGACAGAAAATCTAGTGACAATATCCATTGCCCAGTGTGTGCAGAAGTAACATCTACCTTGTGACTGCTGAAGAGATAGTTGCTCAGGGACCATCCAGCAGAGTAACCTGGGCATCATTCTGCCATCATAATTTCCATGTTGAAAAGCGAAGTCGCTCAGTTGTGTCCGACTCTGCAGCCCCATGAACTGCAGCCTCCCAGGCTCCTCTGTCCATGGGATTTTCTAGGCAAGAGTACTGGAGTGGGTTCCCATTTCCTTCTCCAGGGGATCTTCTCAACTCCATGTTGGACTACCTGATTCTAATAGAAATTCAGTGACTGCATAATATACTTTACAAAATAGATTTTTTTTCTTGAGTTCTTTGTAGTGCATTCCTTTGCTTACAACTAAGAGCCGTACTAGATAAATTAGTTTTTGCAGGAATTTTGCTTCTTAGAAAAAAGAAAGATTTATTGATGTGTTTTGTAAAATATAGCACATACCTAAACAAGAAGGATATGAAAATGTATATATGCAATTTAAAAATAGTTAGATTTCTATGTACTCATTACTTAAGAAATTGCCAGTGTCTTTTCGTGTTCCTGCCATTTGTACCTCTTCCCTTTCTGATGTTTGTGTCAACCAACCCCTTGCTTTTTTTTAAAGTTTTTATCCCAGCATATGTACAAATAATATGTTGTCAGGTTGTGAGTGTTTATGAAATTTATGTAAATGGAATGATATTGTATATATTTTTCTATGGCTGGTTTTCATTTGCTTAACACAATATTTTTGAAATTTGTCCACATGGGTGCACATAGTTGTAGCTTACTCATATCACTGTTGAGATTCTTTGTGTGATCCCATAACTTATTAATCCATTCCATCAGTGACAGACTTCTATTTCTTTAATAAATAATAGAGGTATTATTTCAAGAATTTTCCTAGAGATTTTATTTTATTGAACTTATCTATATAACCTCCTTTTTTAAGTTTAAACTTTTCATCAGATAGAGATCCTATTCCATGTGTCTGAAACACATATTTTAGAATTTTCTTTAGTAATATTTTATTGATAACAAGCTCACTGTTTATTCATCTCTGAAGACATTTTTTAATTCTTTTAGTTGTAGTGACTTTTTGGTTACAGTCATTCTAGGTATAGAATCCTGATTTTTCCCTTGTAAAAATTGAGCCCCTCATTTCATAGATTTCTGGGTTCCCATTGTTGCTATTGAAAATCTGTTATCAGTTTAACTTTCCATCCTTTGAAGATTGTTTATCTTTTTCTCTTAGGCGTCCCTGAAGATCTCTCTGCCTTTGAAGTTCTGTAGTTTCATTGTGATATCTAGGTGTTATCTTTTTTTTTTTTTCTTTTAACTTTATTTAGAATTCATGGAACTATTTGAGTGAGCTGACGATGATGGAAGATGATTTTCATCAGTCTTGGAAAAATTTTCAGTCAATATCTCTGTTTTTCTCTATACTTAATGTTACTTTTTTCCAAAGTGTTTCTATGCCTCTTTCATGTGCCTATCAACATACTGCATTAGTAACCTAATAAATACATCAGTCTAAAACAACAATAAATGATTTATTATCTCTCACAGTCTCCGTTGGTCACATTCAGTATATACTCAGTGAATTAGTCATATTTGGGGTCATGAGATTACAATGCCTTGTTGGCTGGGGCTATAGTTATCTGGAGGCTTAACAGACCCTGAGTACCCATTATCAAGGTGGCCTTATTTCCTCTGTTTGGGACTACTGGAGTAGACCTCATGGCACAGCAGTCATACTTGTTCAGCCTTTTTCTCTTTATAAAGATTAGGGAGATGCCTTCTAAGCTCTTTTCATGTCACAGCAGAAACTGGAAGTGCTGATTTTGTCTGTTGAACTTCAGTTTGTAATTTTTATTCTATTTCTATTCTGCTTTAGATTTTTAAATCTTTCTGTAATTATATCATTTGCCACATAAGTGGCAAATGGAACAGTGGGAATGGATGAAATTGCCTCATAACAGAATGGGAAAAGAATCTAGGGCTGGGGAAACTACAATATTTAAAAGGTAGACAAGGCAACCCCCCCTTGCCTGCTCGCCTGCATCCCTCACAAGCATTCTATATTAATAAATCCACTTCTTGCCTATCAAAAAAAAAGTATGGAAGGAAGCACATTATTTTTATAGCTTCTTGAATGTTTTAAAACTTCCATTTGTTATTTTTTAAAAGCAATAATAAAGATTATGTATTTTTGCCTTTCAACAACTTTGACTATGTTCCATAACATGTGATCCAGTAGAAGAAACACTTCATTTTGAAGTTGTTTAGGTTCTTTGGTTTAAATTTCCATTATAAACTTATCTTTTTATTGCTTTGCAATCTATAAACTAACCTGCTATATTTTAACTTTGCAGAGCTTATATTTCTTTTTTGGTCTTGTGGAGGTTAGCATGTTAATATTACTTCGATGCTTTAAAAATTATGTGAAGTGTTTTCAGAGTGAGTCATTAATTTGATTATAAATTAATTTTTCAAATCTTTTTTAATCTGATATGACAGGATTTATAGTAGAATGTTAAAATTTTCTATCTCAAGTATATTTCTAAATATTTCACTTATATTTTAATGATTCTACATTTTAGTGCTGAGTAATTTGATACACAGATTTTAATTTTTTATAGTATATTATAACTGTGTGTATATATAACTGTGTGTGTATCTTTTTCCCCACAAAATGTTTTCTTCCTTTATTTCTCCTTTTTATGAAATTGAATCTTTTGACATTTGTTTTAATTGTGTTTACCTAATAGGTTTTATGGTGTCTGTTAATTTTAAGCTGGTCTGTTATTTTTATATTTGCTTCTCTTTTCTGAACATTTGCCTTTATTTTTATCTACTTTGTTGTCACTACCTTTAAATTGAGGCAGTTCCAGTGCTAGTTCTGTGTATATTTTTATATAGTTGAATGCATAGCAAATACATAATTTTTATTATACGTCTCTAATTTTTCAGTGTTACAAAACAGTTTTCCTTGTCAAAAATCTCACAGTGAATGATGTTGGTATTTTATAATTTTACTATACCTTTTCTGTTATTGGGTATTAGGTTGATTTTTTTGTTTCTGTAATTGTTTCAAGTAATATTTCAATAAACTTCTCTGTATTTTGATTTAGAATAGTTTCTCAGAAGTAGAATTAATGAGTCAAAGTGGACAAACATTTATAATAAGGCTTTTGTTTATAGTTCTATTTTTAAAATAAATTTATTCTTTTCCCATCAGTGACTGAAACGGAATCCAAACAAATACGCAGGAGCTTATATCCCAAGGTATCATCCTCCTTAAAGTGGACATTCTGCACAGATAACGTGCTGCAAATACTAAAACTCCCTTTTATGAGTTGCTCTCAAAGCCTAACACACAGCTTTTTAGTGGTTTTCATGTGGAATTAATCTTAATTTTTGAGAATCCATTTGATTTTTAGAAATGGAAGTCTTTCAGATTCATCTTATGACTCAGAAAGAACAAACCCTCCAACGGAAGTTTTAGGATATAGATAGCTGAATAAAACAGGATTTTGATCCAAGTATTTCTGACTTCCAAGCTCATGTTCTTAACTAAACTTAGATCCAGCAGACATGTATTTATTAAGTTTTATTGTTGGGTTTTTTATTCTAAACATTTGCTAGGTGTCAAGATAGAGTAAAGACTATAACGGATATGTTTTTTGTTCTTATGCTGCCAAGACTTTATTTTATACTCAGTGTTCTTTCCGTTACACTCTTTTAAGCATTTAAGTAATGGTATTTTAAAAAAACTCTATCTTGTTAATTGATAAGTAGTGCTTATATACACCACCTTATGATAATATCATTTCTTTAAAAGCAGAAGACATTAAATCCTTTTATCTCTTGACTGCTATGCATTTGGTGTTGGTCGGTTAGTATTTGCTCTAATGATTGTATACTGATGGTTTGACTCAAACTCATTTTATGTAGGGTGACATTATAATTTATCATCTAAGCTGACGTATATGATTGCCCTAACTTTATGTAGTATGTTAGAGAAAGGGTTTTACAGGGCAGCAGACAGGTGCTTTGTGGATTTTTAAAATATGCCAAGAGGATAGGAAAATGAATCTGATTTTAGAGGATTTCAAGGTAAATTTCTGTTGTGAAAAATATTTTCATCAAAATAAAAAATGTAAGTTTGATAAATATTTCTTAGGATGTCTTTTATTCCAGCATCTTTATTATCAAGTCAGATTTTGAAAATCAGCCATAGCTTAAAATATAGATTACTCTTTTTTTAATCCAATACAATGGTATAATTGCTTTAAGCATTATGGGAACAGCAGCAATTGGTCCTAGACTTACAGAAAATAACTTAAGTCATAAATTTTGGAACCTCCAAAAAGAAGATAGACATTGGGCATTTTCCAGCTCATTTATCTTGGCATTTAGCATGTAGAGTCAAAAAGTATTTGAATTTTAATAGCTTATATACTTAGATCATTTCTTGAGCCCTATTTTGTTTTCCTCAAGTCAGCAAGAGTATATGAAGAAATAATCAATTTTCTGAAAAACATCTGATACCATCTCCTGCAATTCCATAGTTTTATTTTTTAACTCAGGGTCATGTGAACCATAGTAATTCTTTGGCTAAGAAAAATTAGTAATTAAGATATTTAATATTTTACTCTGAAAAATGTCCATAGCTGTTTAAAGTATAAATAGAGATTAAATAATGTATATTTTGGGAAGATGAAAACCCATCCCATTTATTCATTTGAAGTGTTTGGTGAGATTCCTAGATAAAATTGATTCTAATAATTAAGTGACTTTTAAATTAACATAGCAAAATGATGCCATAGGTGATGAGACAGGTTAGACTTAGGTAAATCATATGATCTCTATTTAAACATATATCTTATTTTGGATTTGCTTCTTATTAATAGTGAGTACTTTGTATGCCATAGATTGAAGTCTCCTAAGACACATTAGAGTGATTAGTATCAGAATCTTCGGAGATTCTTATTTAAAATGCATCCAGTTTGAAACCATCATTCTAGTTGATCAAGTTTCAGCAAGCCTGACCAAGAGAAAGAAAGAAAACCCAGTTTACCAGTATCAGCAATGAGAAAGGGGATATTTCTACAGACCCTGAAGAAATTAAAAGGATAAAAGTACTATTATCTTCTCTATGCTCATAAATCCTGTAACAGATTAAATTGACAAAATCCTCAAAAGACACAAATGATCAAAACTCACTCAGAAATAGATAACCTGAATTGTTGCATAACTATTAAAAGAAATTTATGTTAAATGCCTCCCCACAAAGAAAACTGGTTCCACTGACAAATTATACAAAGGATTTTAGAAAGAAGTAAATGAATTCTATACAAACTGTTTTAGAAGATAGAAGAGGAATAAACACTTCCCAACTCTTTTTAAGAAGTCAGCCTGATGACTCAGAAGGTAAAGAATCTGTCTGCGATTCCGGAGACCCAGTTTCTATCCCTGGGTCAGCAAGATCCCCTGGAGCAGGGAATGGCAATTCACTCCAGTATTCTTTCCTGGAGAATTCCATGGACAGAGAAGCCTAGCAGGCTACAGTTCATGGGGTCTCAGAATCTGACACGACTGAGTAACTTAACACTTTAACTTTTCGTTATTCTGATACCAACACTAGACAAAGACATTACAAGAGAAGAACACAACAGACCAATATACCTCATGAACACAATGACAGAAATCCTCAACACTATATTATCAAATGTAGCAACATACAAAAGAGTAATAAATTACAACAAAGTGAAGTTTATCCCAGAAATGAGAGACCAGTTCAACATAGGATAATCAATATATTTCACAATATTAACAGATTAAAGAAAACACATGATACTTTAAATAGATTCAGAAAAAGTACCTGAAAAAATTCAGCAACCATTCATGATAAAAATTCATAATAAACTAGGAATGAAAGGAAATTTCCTTAATCTGACATAAAGCATAAAAAGAAAACAAAACCTACAGCTTGAATCCGCACTGAACATTTATATGTAGAAATGAAGCACCTTGGTCTCTACCCCTTATCTTATACCAAATTTACCTTTAACTGTACCATAGATATAAGTGGTAAAACTAAAAATTTTGGAAGAAAACAAAATTTTTGTGATCTTAAAGAGTTCTTAAATACATTAAAACCATAATATATAAAAGAAAAATATTGACTGAAATTCATAAAAACATTTTTATTCTCAAAATGACAGTACAGTGAAAATGCAAATCATAGACTTGTAGAAAATATGTGAAGAGGACTTGGATCCAGATATAAAACGAAAACTCAAAAATAAGGAAACAACCTAAATTTAAAATGGGCGAGGGATTTGAAGAGACAGTTCACCAAAGAAGGTATACCAGTGGCAAATATGCACCATATCATTGGCCTTCGGAATATGCAAATTAAAACTGTAATGTGATACCACGACTTACAAACCAGGACTGAAATCAAAGACTGACCATTCTGCATGCATAGGAAATTGTGTAGCAACTGGAACTCATCCTTTGCTGGTGAGAATAGAATGTCGCATTTTGGAAAACAATTTTACAGTTATTTATAAATTTAAGCATACAATTAAAATGCAATTCTGCACTTCTACTCATAGGCATTTACTAAGTGGAAATAAGCACAGAATTAGGCAAAAGGAGGAGACAGAGGAATATGTTCCTAACAAAGGAACAAGACGAAACCCTAGAAAAACTTTAGTGAAATGGAGATAGGCAATCTAACTGATAAAGAGTTCAAGATAATATAAAGATGCTTAATAAACCTGGGAGAAGAATCCATGAACAGTGATAAGTTTAAGCAAAGAATTTGAAGATATAAAGGAAAACCAAAAAAAGAACGTTGAAATTATATCAAACATCTCTTGACCACAGTGCTATGAGACTGGAAATAAACTATGAGGGAAAAAACTGCCAAAACACAAATATGTGGAGACTAAACAATATGCTGCTAAACAATCAATGGGTCACTGAAGAAAACAGGAAATAAAAAATTATCTGGAGAGAAATGAAAAAACAGAATGATCCAAAATATATAGCACTTAGCAAAAGCAGTTCCAAGAGAGAAGTTTATGCTGATACAAGCTTACCTCAGAAAATAATAAAAATCTCAAATACCACATTAGCACACTGAAGAATAAAAATCATATCGTCTCAATAGATGCAAAAAAAGTTTTTGACAAAATTCAACATTTATTTATGATAAAAACTCAATAAGAGGAAACATACCTCACATATTAAAGACCTTATAACAGAGACTGAAAACCAACATGATATTGAGTGGTGAAAAGCTGAAAGCATTTCCTCTAAGATCAGGGACAAGACAAGGATGCCCACTCTTACTCATTTTTATTCAATGCAGTATTCGAAGTCCTAACCATAGCAATCAAACAAGAAAATGAAATAAAAGGAATCCAAGTTAGAAAGAGAAAAACTCACTATTTGCAGATGAAATGATGCTCTCTATAAAAAATCTTAAAGATGACACCCAAACCCATTAGACTAGTATATAAATTAAATAAAGTTGTAAGATACAAATTAATATACAGAAATCTGTTGCATTTCTATATACTAACAATGAGCTATCAGGAAAAGAAATTAAGAATACAATCATATTTACAGTTGTGGCAAAAAGAATAAAATACCTATGAATAAACCTAACCAAGGAGGTAAAATACTTACACTAAAAAAACTATAAGCTGGTAATTAAAGAAATTGCAGGAAAAAAGATGTACTGTGTTAATTGATTGCAAGAATTAATATTGTTAAAATGACCATACTACTCAAAGCAATCTACAAATTCAATGCAATCCTTATCAAAATACCCATGATATTTTTTCACAGCAACAGAACAAATATTTCTAATTTTTTTATGGAAAAGTAAAAGACTGACCCCAAATAATCAAAACAATCTTTAGAAAGGAGAACAGGGCTGGAGATATCACACACCTTGATTTCACACCATACTACAAAGCTGTGTAATTAAAATAGTATGATACTGGCACAAAAACAGACATGCATAGATCAATGGAACAGAGTGGATTGCTCGGAAATAAACCCACACTTACATGGTCAATTAATCTATGACAAATAAGACAAGAATATGCAATGGGGAAAACTGGACTACTTTCTCAGAACATATACAAAAATAAACTCAGAATGGATTAAAGACTTAAATGTTAAGATTTGAAACTATAAAAATCCTAGAAAAAATGTAGTCAGTACAATAGTTGGCATCAGTTTTAGCAGTATTTTTTTGGATATGTCTCCTCAAATGATAGAAACAAAAGCAAAAATAAGCAAATTGGGCTACATCAAACTATAAAGTTTTGCACATTGAAAGTAATTGTCAACAAAATGAAAATGTGCTTAATGAGAGAAGATATTTGCAAACATTATATCCAATAAGGGGTTAATATCCAGAATATACAAAAATTCAGACAACTTAAAAAAAAATCCACCAAACAACTGAATTAAAAATTGGGCAGAAGATCTGAATAGACATTTTCCCAAAGACATGCTGATGGCCAACAGACACATGAAAAGATGTCCAACATCGCTAACCATCAGGGAAACAAATCAAAACCACAGAGAGATACCATCTCACACCTGACAGAATGGCTATCACTGAAAGGACAAGAAATAGCAAGTGTTAGCAGGATATGAGGAAAAGGGAAACTTATACACTGTTGATGGGAATGTAAACTGGTGCGACTACTATGGAAAACAATACGGAGGTTACTCAAAGAATTAGAGCTGCCTTATGAGCCAACAATTTCACTTCTGGGTATCTACTTAAAGAAAACAATAACACCAATTCAATAAGATATATGGAGTCCAATGTTCATGCAGCATTATTTGCAATAGTCAAGATGTGGATGCAATCTAAATGTCTCAATTCATTTCAGTCACTTAGTCGTGTCTGGCTGTTTGCAACGCCATGGACTGCAGCATGCCAGGCTTCCCTGTCCATCACCAACTCCGGGAGCTTACTCAAACTCATGTCCATTGAGTCAGTGATGCCATCCAGCCATCTCATCCTCTCTTGTCCCCTCTCCTGCAGCCTTCAATCTTTCCTAGCATCAGGGTCTTTTCAAATGAGTCAGTTCTTCATATCAGGTGGCTGAAGTATTGGAGTTTCAGCTTCAGCATCAGTCCTTCCAATGCATATTCAGGACTGATTTCCTTTATGAGTGACTGGTTGGATTTTCTTGCAATCCAAGGGACTCTCAAGAGTCTTCTCTAATGCCACAATTCAAAAGCATCTAAATGTCTATTGATAGACAAAAGGATAAAGAATATGTGGTGTATATATACTACATATGTATATGTACATACACACGGGAATGTTACTCAGCCATTTTTAAAAATGAAATTTTTTCCACTTGCAACAACATGGGTAGATCTAGAGGGTATGATATTAAGTGAAATAGACGACAAATATCACATGATCTCACTTATATGTGGGATGTAGGAAACAAAAACAGACTCATAGATATACAGAAAAAACTCATGGTTGCCAGAGGGGAGGGAGGTTGGGGGGGGACAAAAATAGGAGAAGAGGAGTAAGAGGTACAAACCTGTAGTTATATAATAAGTCAGAAGGATATAATATACAGTTTAAGGAGTATGGTCAATAATAATATAATAACTTTGAATCAGGACAGATGTCAAAGGGTTATGCAGTACACCTGAAACTAGCCATATTTTATATCAATAACATTTCAATTAAAAACTTTTGAAGTTTTAAATTATGTGTTAAAAATTATTCTCTAAATTTACTGAGTGCTAAAATAAAAGATACTGTTTGACATAAATCCAAGTAGTCATCCACTTTCTTTTTCTATTATAAAACTGAGTATTTTAAAATTAGAAAATTTTAAGAAGTCATGGTTTGTATATAAAAAAGTACTTAAGTTTCAGAGTTGGACCATAATCAGCTGAAAATCTGTGATGGTGACTTGTGTAGAAAAAAGAAAAAAATAGACTAGTTACAATGTGATTTCATTTATATGATGCTCTTAGAAAGGTAAAACTATAGAGATAGAATACATATCAATGGTAGCCAGGCAATAAGGGTAGGGGGAAAGACTGGTTCCCAAAGTGTCAGCCCAGAGATCTGGGGGCGCTTGATGGAACTGTTATATATTTTGTTTGTGGTAATGGTTGTACAACTATGTGCATTTGTCAAAACTCATAGAACTGTATACCATTTGTAAACTGATATAAAAACCCATTTACAGCTCTGATTTTTTTCACTTTATCATCTTTCAGTCATTTTTGTGCATACTAATTTTTTAAATTCCTCCTCAGTTAATTAAAACAGGGGTTTGGCAAGGCGCATCTCTATACTTATCAGTTTAAAAATTGCTTTGCAGTTATATAAGCAGAAGGATAACCAAATGTCATTTGGGGGCCCCAGATTTAACTACATGTGGTAATTCATATGAAAAGTATTAAGTTTTAGCTATTATTTAAATGACATGATTAACTATAAAGTAATACTTATCTATGGTCATAATTGTACTTTTTCCATGATGGTTCTAAAAGCATTGTGTGCTGTTTCCACTGGTTAGAGCAATAGATGCAGCAGAGAGTTCAGAGAGGGATCCACCTGGTAACGTCTACTCTCAGGAAACAAGGAAGTGAATAATCTGAGGGACTAGTGGGACAAAAAAGAATGTCTTAATATTCCCCAAAGTCCTACTGAGCAGGGTTGATGGTCACACTCACTTTTTCTTCCTGTGCAACACCCAGCCACTTATGGTGACGTACATAGAGAGCAGTACGATAAGAAATTTCTTTGGAACATATACAATACTGTCAGTCCAACCAGTGATGACCTCTCTTAATTCGGTATCATTGCACATTGGAAGGTTGAATTTGATAGGTTTTATTTCTCATTGCATTCTGTAATGAAAGGCAGTGAAAAGAAGGAGGAGGAGGAGGAAGACAGGGAGCCAAATGAGAGAAAAAAAGTAGAATAAGGAAAAGCAGCAATGCCAAAGAGCTGGTGAAATCTACAGGGAGGTAGCAGAGTGTTATGGCAGAGCATAGATGTTGGGGTCAAATATATTTAGGTTCAAATCTCAGCCTGCCACTTGTAGCTTACTTAGGAAAGTTACTTAATCTCTATGGGCCTCAGTTTCCTTGATTTTTAAATTGGAAATTTAACAAAATATTAAAAAATATAGTGAGAATTAATAAGATCTTGTAAGGGGGCTGAATTTAACATTTGGTACAATGAGGATACTTGAGTAATAATTGTTACTATTAATGTAATAATTATATCTTTGTAAATAAGCATGGAATAACTAAATTGATTGTATTTGAGTTGCTATTATTCCTTCTACTCAAACATTCACTTTGGGCACAGTGATATAATTTCTCTGATCTTAGTTTTCTCATCTATAAAATGAGTCTAAGAATAATAGTAGTGATTTCATAGTATCATTGTGAGGACCAAAAAAGTTATACTTTTAATGCTCTTAGAACAGTGGGTTGCACATAGTAAGTACACAATAAGTGTTAGCTATCACTACAACTATGACTACTATTGTTATTATTGTTATTATTCTCAACCAAGGATTAACATGTACTAATTGAGCACTCTTATGAGTCCAACAGTGTTGGTAAAAGATTTGTGAGATATACTGAGTATTAAACTGTGAAGTATTGAGTCTAAGTTCTTAGCACTAAGAACTCAAAAGTATTTGATTAACTAATGAAGGTA
Organism: Antilocapra americana; assembly: GCA_007570785.1. NCBI lineage: Eukaryota > Metazoa > Chordata > Mammalia > Artiodactyla > Antilocapridae > Antilocapra > Antilocapra americana. Next base: position 33,413,568 of record ML661885.1, read on the forward strand.
TGCATTAATAACCCAGAGAACAGTCAGTGAATTGGTGAGGAAGAATGAGGAAAAACAATATTCATATTCTGAGAGAACTGAATACATCAGAAGGAAAAAAGGGGAATCTATTAGGCTCTGATAAAGGCATTAAAGCATAAGTGAAGCAAAGTATTGATGAAGAAGCAAATGTCCACTGGCATGGATACAGGAAACTTCAATATAGTAAAGTAATGCAGTGAATTGCTATACAGCATGGAAAATTAACTAATTATACCTATATACCAGTGTGGACAAATATTACAAACAGAATATGGAGTAAAACAAGCAGTCACAAAATAAAAGCTATTATTATCTATTTATATAAAATTCTAAGATAGGCAAAACTAAATCACATTGTTACAGGATAACAAATGTAAATGATAAACTTATAACAGTGATTACTGTAAAAGTTAAAATAGTGATTACATCTGGGGAAAGGAAGAGAAGGTCTCCTGAAGAATAAATGTTCTATCATTTCATAATGAGAGTATGTATGAGAACGTGGGTATTTTTTTTAAAAAAAAATACATGTATGCTTTATATATTCTTTTTTATGGGTGATGTATTTCATAATAAAAAGTAAAATAGATTAAAAGTAAGAGTGAATGGAGTCCAGGAAGTTAGCATGCTCAACTAGAGGATATTGTATGCAGGAATTAAAACAAATAAGATGATAGTCATTCCATTTCTTTTTGAGTGCTAAATGGCATCCAACTGGTTGCTTTACTCCCTCTGTAAGCTTAAAAATCTCACCTTCCTCAATATATAAAAACAAATAATGGAAGTCATCAAGCAGAGTCAAGGGGTCATGATAGAGGGTATTGAAACCTCAGAAAGGAATGTTACCTCTGACACCTAGCTAACTGGGCTAGGGTATCAGACGCAAGGCAAGAGTGAGGCGTTAATAGTCAGCAGTTGTCTGTCGATATTCAGGGCTTCCTCATCACAATTGAGGCCCTTATTCCAGTTGACAAATGACACCCCACCATAAGAGACGATGAAATTCATTCTGCTATCCAGGGTATGGTTAAAGCAGAATCTGGTCAGTCCTCAGTGGGAAAATGGAAGAGATCAAGTGAGGATAAACCAAAGGAATGTACTTCTACCAGGAAGATCAGAAAGAGATAGAGGCTAATATATGTGCAAGTTTAGACCCTTGGAGTTTATCTCTTGTGTCCGAAATCTGCCCCAGACATTCCAGTACTCATTGCTCTTGCTCTTTTAATCCTGCTAACGAGGAAATAAGATGCAAGCTGAGCAGGTGGGAACTAAAATCAGTAAGCTTAACATTCTATTTGAATGCTTTTAGAATTTAGCCAGCAATGAAAAGGTTTATTCTGAGCTCCTTTTTTTTTTTCCCTAAATATCTAGCCAGCTAAGAGAGAGATAGCTGGATATTTGAAAGTGTTTCTGTGTTATTTGGGTTCAATTAAAATTGCTCTGTCTCTATCCCTCACTCTCAGAAATTATTCTGGGAACAAGGTAAATGTCCAAGGGTAAATAAGAACACTAGAATACAGAAGAAACTTGCCTTTTTATGACCTTTATTTTATTGTTATTATTGTATGTAAAGTAGTAGACACTTTACATAATCTCTCAACAACCTTGCAAAATTGCTCTTTTTCTCAATAAGAAAATGGAGATGCTGAGACGTTAAATAATTTGACCAGAAACATATAGTGCAGCTCGGATGCCAACTTGGTTCTGTCTGAAAACAACTCAAAGGCAGTAGTCAGGTAATCACTAGTTTCTTAAAAAGCAGGAGAAGACTTGAAAAGCAATCTTATCAGAGCCGGTCCTTCCCTGAAAGACTGGTGTTTCCAGGGGAAGTCTTTCTGAACGAATGAAAGACTGGGAGGTAAGGGGACCATGTGAACTGGAAAGGTGTAAGTCATCCAAAGCAGGCAGTGGCTCCTCATGCACCATTGTTGTAATGTGGGATTTAAGCCTAATTTTCTTACTTTTCAAGAGGCCAGAAATCCAGACTTTAGGTTAAGAAAAAAAAAAAAAAAAACACTCTTTATTTAAAAAAAAAAAAAAAAGATTATATTGTGTCTAAGTTTTTACAAAACACACTATAATGACCAAACAAAGTCTGCCATCAGTCTGAATTTGCCCTGTAGGCAACTAGTTTGCAACCCTGAACTTATTCCAACGCTGCCAACTTGGGCTTGCAGATGGTTTTCTTCTTAGCCTCGAGAGAATTAACTAGCTGTCCCTTCCTCAGGGAAGGCCAGATTGGTTCTTCCAGTTGGACTTTCTCTAGTTCTCTATGGATCCCTATCCTGCGTCTCCCTCCACAGACATTTTTTTTTTAAATTAACGCTTTTGATGTTTTTCTTTCCTGCTAGGCTATAAGTTCATGAAGGAAGGAGACATTTCTCTGTTGGTCATTGTCATTGGGCTCCCCAGAATCAGACTGGCTGATGGGGAGTTATGTGAAGAAAATTTACTGAAGAGCATGCTCGGGAGCACCAGGTGGGTGAGGGGACAGGACTGGTCTGGGAGATATTAGGGTGAACAACTCAGTAGAGCTCCTACCTGGGAGATAGCTATCTATCTATCTATAATTTGTGTATTATTACTTTAAAATAAAGACATGAAAAAATGAGTTTATTTGAAATTATATTAAATTCTCATTTACTTTTCTGTTATATAAATGCTATTTTTTCCAACCAAAGCAATGAAACTAGTTAACAGCGGCAATTAGTAGTAATTAATAGTAGGACTAATGAATTATATGTGTGAGGAAGATTTAATAATTTTTTGATAATATTTCTTTCCTCTGACATAATGATTTATTTCAACTCTTTTTCTTAATGGGGTATGAAATAAATGCAGGCTATATTTGTATGTATTTTTAAGATTTATATTTATTAAACAGATATTACCCATATCTGTTTAATCAAAAAAGTAACAATGAGATGTTCTTTCTGTCTTACAGTAACAGTAGAATATTTGTCCTCTTTCAGTTTGCTTTTTCTTTTTGTTAAAGATTTATCTATTTATTTGTTTTTGGCTGTGCTGAGTCTTCGTTCCTGTGTGTGGGTTTTCTCTAGTTGCGGCAAGTGGGGGCCCCTCTTTGTTGCAACGTGCAGCTTTCCCATTGTGGTGGCTTCTCTTGTGGCGCAAGGGCTCCGGAACGTGGGCTCAGTAGTCGTGGTGCAGGCGCTTAGTTGCCACATGGCATGTGGAGTCTTCCCAGACCAAGGATTGAACCCGTGTCCGCTTCATTGGCAGGCAGATTTTTTACCACTGGAACATTAAGGAAGCCCCTCAGTTTGCTTTTTCAATGACACTTCTCTGAATGCCAGAAGCCTTTGCCTTAGGACATACTTTTTTTATGTAAGTAAATGTAGTTAGTTGAATATAAAATTCATTTTGACCTGCAGGTCTGCTCTTCTTTTTTTCCTCCAGTTTTATTGAGATATAATTGATATACAGCACTGTATAAGTTTAAGGTGTACAGCATAGTGGTTTAGCTTACATATATTGTAAAATGATTACCACAAGTTTAGTGAGCATCCGTTTCATCACACAAATACAAAATTAAGGAAATAGAAATTTTTTTTCTTGTGGTGAGAACTCATGAGGATTTACTCTCTTGAAAACTTTCACTTATACAGAAGTGGTAATTATGTTTATCATGTTGTACATTATGTCTTTTGTAAGTAAGTTATAAGTGCTTACTTTAACTGGAAGTTTGACTTTTTGACTGCCTTCATTGAATTCCCCCTTTCACAATCTCAATAACTACAAATATGACCTCTTTTTTGATGAGTTTATTTGTTGGTTTGTCTGTTTCTGAAGTATAATTAATCTACAACACTGTGTTAGAGCCTGTTAGGCACCACAGTGATTTGATATTTCTATCTATTTCAAAATGACCCCCATGATAAGTCCTATTTCAAGTCAAAGATAGAACATATGTATAAGCCCACTTATTTCTATGTCAATCCAATCTGATATTGATCCAGATATCATCTCAACAATTTGGGCGTTGAACATTTGGGATTTTACTTGGTAATAACAGCATATTTTTAGATTTATAAGAATTAATTTCAAGGTCTTCCAAAAAGTCCATTCATTTTATATCTGTACTCCAGCTGTTATCAATCAGATCCTGTGCATGTAGAAGTTAATCAGGTAGGTTATCCATATCTAAATCATTCATCATTTTTAAACATTCTTAAGCACATAGGATATCACCATATTAAATGCTCCTCCTCAGCATCTAAGGCAGAGGTAATTTGAACTTGTGAAACTAAGAAGTTGGATTTCAAATAGGGTAGTTTAGTAAAGGAATGAGAAAGTCCTGTTTAACTTGGCTGCCATTTTCTGAGTTTTAAAGCAGTCTTATTTCTCCAAAGAAAAAAAAAATGGAGTCATTTTTTTTCACTGTATGAATTTTGTTGAAATCTACACATAACATCAAACAATTCATGTGCAGTCAATCCACCCTTTTCCAGGTTCCTTATGGCCTCTTTAAAGATCATTAAAGTTTCAGAGAAACAGCATATACATCTCTGTTTCACTGTGGTCTCTCTTCCATTCTCTCTCTGGATATGTTTTCATATTAGAGAAGGACATTCTTCTTGTCTCACACTTTGAAAATATGATTTTACAGTAAGCTAGTGTTTTAACATCTTTTCTGTACCAGTAACAATGGCCAGACCCATCCTGTGGTCACATATCTAAGGACACAATCTCCTTCCTTTTCTATAAAGCCAATAATCTTATCAAGTGCTTCTGTACATTTTACGGAAACTGAAAAGTGACCAATATTTTTATTATAAAAACCTAAATATTCTGGGCAAGCAATTAAGTCTTTTTCCCCAAAAACTGTTGTGTACAAGTGTGTAGCACATAGCAGGTAAGATCTTTTAATTTTCTTTGATAAGAAGTTTCTAGGTAAGAATTTTACAAAATTTAAATTTGAATACTGCAGCTGTTGAATATAGAGATAGATGAGCAAAATCTACTTCTGTTTGAACAAGATATTAACCATATTTTGTATTTTCTGTAGTTTGATTAAAATCTTAGTAGAAATCAGCAAGATGATTTGAAACTCCATTTGTTTTTCAAATCAAAATACTTATGAACCAGGGGGAACCTTTTTTCTTGCCATGATTAAATTTATCACTTATACTGTAGAAAGTATGGTCATTGGTAATATCTGACTTAATTCTAAGGGACCAAAACATCTGTTATCAAAATCCTCCATTTCTGGGGGGCCCATAAATAATTTTTATTGGATCACAATATTTTAGTTGGGACCCCTGAATCAGAAGATACAGCTTTTACCCAGCATCATGGAGCAATCAAGGGACTGATAGATAATGCGCTTCATATGGTTTATCTCGAGTACTTCATGGCCACTATTTTCAACTGGTACCTTGTGGATAAGATGAGAGAAAAAAACTGTTGATTGCTTTAAAGTACTTGTGTGTTTCATTCCTAACTTGTGAGATTTAATCTTCTTAGGTGATTTTACCTCTCCTCCTCCACCATGCCCAACCCCAGGTTCCTTTTTGCATATCACACCAATATGGTACCAAAAGTAGTCCCTCTTTTAGTTTGGTCATGTGTCCGGTATTTAATAAAGTGCTTCTGACAGTATGAAAGACCAAGCCTGAGCTATATATTTTATGTGGGCACTCTGACTCAACACTTCATCTTCAACTCTTTGCTGGAGTTAATCTTAATTTTTAGAAAATTGTTTCATTTTCATACATGCTGCAGGCATAGGAAGCTGTACTAAAAGGAAGAGGCTCTCATAGGAAACTGCAGTGAGTCCTGATGTCACTTAGTTCAGCACAATGGAAATAAAAGCCACCTCCCTTCTGTTGTTCCATTTCCCCTTTTGGATGAACAAGAGGGAATCATCTTTAGGGCATTATGTATTCATCGAGGGGCAGTGACCTTAATCCATAAAGCCCTATAGAGTTTATGCTTTGATCACCTTAAAGCCCGCCTCCCCTTATACAGTGTCCCAGACAATCAAAATTGCCCCACGGTGTGCCTGCTAATGTTCACAATTTCAGTAGACCCAAGACTGAGCCATCTGGTAAATAGGGCTTGGCACAGAGATTTCCCTTTAAAGTGATCTGACCATGCCACATAGTTTGCCTAGAAATCTCTTCCTGAATTGCCATGAGGCTAGGCCAGTTTTTAGAACTCTCTTTGGATCATTGGAGAATACAGTAATTAAAATAAACTATAATTGTAGATTTACTAAAACAAAGTTTCTTGTTTTTAAAGAATGGTATTTAGAAATTTCTTGTGATTAAAAGGGGGTGAATGAAGGTTAAATTCAATATGGGGAAAATATTTTTTGGAGGACCTACTATTTGGCAGGAAATTGGTATGTTTTCTCATTTGGCGCTCACAACTCTATGACATAGATGTTATTATTCTTATTTTACAAATGAGGAAACTGGCTTAGAAATGTTAAGTAACATTTCCAAAAGTGATGGGTTTGTCATTCAAATTCAAGTGCGTGGGCTCCAGATTCCGGGTCTTTACACTCTGTTACCCAAACAATAACTGTTTCTGAACTCTTTATTTCTCACTCTGGCTCTAATTAATTTCTTGTTTATCCTCTTTAGTTTGCTATATTGTCCACCAGCCTGTTATATTTTCCTCATTTCTCCTTTTGGTAGTCTCTTTAATGTCTTCTTTTAATGACTATATTTTTAGTTTCATTTCTCATCTCCTACAGCTTAAGGCATTGTCATCTTTCCTGGACCAATGTGTTAATTTACTAACTGATCTCATATTTATTCTCTCTCCTCTGGATCTCTTGTTCATATATGATTATCTTAAAGGAAATAATTAAATTATGCTACCACTTTGTTCAAAATCCTGAGTAAAACTTACTCACAATTTAGAGTAAAATCCTCTCTTTTGATGGCTGAGACAGCTCTGTGGAATCTGGCTCCACCTTCCTCTCATTGTGTCTCCTGCTGCTGCTCCCCAGATTCCTCTAACTCCAGCCACACTGGTTTATCTACAGGATCTTGCATCCAAGTTCATTCCTGCTTTTTTAATCTGCTGCTCCTTTGCCTTCCTCTGACTTTTCTAGGCTCACTCTCTTACTTCATTTAGGTCTCTGATCAAACTTATCCTTGAAAACTTGAGAGAGGTCTTCCTTGACAATTCTAAAATAACCATCAACTAGTCCTATTTTGGGGCTTCCCTGGTGGCTCAGATGGTAAAGAATCTGCCTGTAATGCAGGAGACCCAGGTTCAATCCCTGGGTCTGGAAGATTCTCTGGAGAAGGGAAAGGCAACCACTTCAATATTCTCACCTGAAGAGTTCCATGGACAGAGAGTCCTGGTGGGCTACAATTCATAGGGTCACAAAGAGTTGGACACAACTGAGTGACTAATGCACACAGTCCTACTTTAATGTGTTACTCCAGGATTTATCACTTGTGAATATGAAGTTATTCTCTTTGTCTTTCTCCTGCTGTGAGAATACAGGCTCCATGGTAACAGGAACCTTCTCTGTCTTGTTTATCATTGCATCCCTGAGCCTAGTAGAGTCCCTGCTTATAGTACACACTCAGGAAATATTTGTTGAGTGAATAAAGATATACTTTCACAAGTGCCTCAGGGATTTTCAGGGTGATCTTAGCAAACTGCTTTTCTGAACTCTAAATTATTTCTTCATTTCTCTTATTTATTTATTTGTAAATTAAATCCTTACTCTAGCACTTGATCTCATACTGCCTTATGACGTATATTGTATTATTACTTAAATAATGCCTATACAATATTATTATACTTTGTGTTTTTCAATAGTAGCTTAAGGTGCTACTCTTAGTATTGTCCAGAGTAACACAGTTATTAATACCACATAGTAGGAAATCATAAATGCTTTGTTATTTGATGATTGAAATAATGATGTTTTTAAATCCCAAAACAATATTCTGATACTTTTAAAATATTCTTTTATCTTTATAAAGATTTATATAAATATATTTCTTTTCTCCTTTATATCCTTTATTACTAAAATTAGAAATCCTTATTCTCCTCTTCAGATAAAACCATGGTTCAGAAAGGAGAAATGAAATGCTTCATTAAGGTTGTACATCTAAGAAAAGATGAAGTGGGTCTTAAACATAGATACTGACTTGAAAACAAATGATCTTTCCACTAGAGACTATAGCTTTGCAGTAAGTCTCTATTAATATAGTTTAATTCATACGGCATAATGACTCCCAAATTCTACTGAGCTGACTTGGCTATTGCGGGTGAATAGGAAGAGGAGAGTGTGTTGCTCTTGATTACCGACTTTATGCCATGTGCTCATGGTGTTGTGTGAAGAAAGACTAGAAAGGCAACTGAGTCTATTCAAAAGAAAGGCATTTAAAAATGTAAAACAAATGGGCACAAAGGGTAAAAATCTTGACCCAGTCTTCCATATTATAATACTTGAGCCCCAAGACACACTGTGTTGCATTCCCTTTTCCTTCCCATGACCATTATTTCCTAACCAGGCCTGAGACATGCAAGAAAGTGTAGCCCCACTTAAAACTGGGACACTTAAAGTACAGCCTAAGGGAAAAAGTTTCAGTCGCTAGCTGGCCATATTTCATTCCTCCATAGTTGTCCAAAGCTATATCCTTGGCATTTTTGCAAGCATGACATTGTGCAAGAAGCCTAGCAAAACCAAAAATTCCTGCCTGGTAAGCACACGAGAGGGAAGCAGCACACCTTAGCGGGCTGGTGATTCGGAGAAGCTTGACATTTCGTGTCATGATCTTTACATTTACTGCACTTTCTCATTCAAGCTGAATTTCATGAATGTTATCATGAATCAGTGGCAAGGTTTCAAACACAAGAACCACCCCGGCATCCTGTATGACAAAGCAGATTCCAGGGTCCTCGTTGCTAGAGATTCTCATTTACTTGGCCTTGAGTGAACCTAAGAACCCGTCTTAAACAAGTACTTCCAGGTGATTCTGATAACACATTATCTGCAGAAATATATCCGTGTAGAAAAACCTTTCCCCCCAACTCAGATATTTTAACTCTGGAATTGTATTTTATGTTTCTGAATAATTTATTATTCTCCACATGAACATGAAGGGCAAGTGAATATTGTTAAGTATATTAATATTAGAGGCTGAAATCCAAAATGATAATCAGCCAAGAGACTGTTCTTATAATGATTTATTCAAGTCTTTCTCTTTTTTTTTTGGTCTTATAGGGCTTTTAATGCACAGTCAATCTTTTAAATTAGACATTGGCCAAGTGTTAGCTCACAGTCTATATTACTAAGTACTAAAAGCTGGCCCAGAATTCTGGCAAGAAGGATGAACTGTGAACAGTGAGGCCTGACAACCGAAATGGCGTGAAGTGCTTAGATCACCTTGTGGGGAAATCTTGGCGCTAATACTAATCCCTGTTTCCCAGAAGAGCCCTCTAAGTGTCACACAGTGAGGAAACCATTAGCAGACACACTGTGAGAGGATTTTGATTGCTTTGATGCATACATGCTGCATCTTCTGGGTATTTTTGTACTGCTTTTATTACATTAACTTCTCTAAATAGTTATTGAAAACTTACATGAGACTCTATTAAAGTTTTATGTCACATTCCTTGCTCTATGTATCCCGTAAGATATGGATAGAAGCAGACCTGTATGTTATTAATTGTGATAGACTATGAAAAGCACTTCACAAAGGGTATGAACAAAGTGCTCCGAGTTTGGAGGCTATGAAAAATGTGGAGAGATGATATTTGAGCTAGACCATCAAGTGTAAGTAGCCTTTCACTTGGAAGAGAATGGAACAAAAGGCTTTCTAAAGAGAAGGGCTGCTTTAGGATAGAATAATAGCAGCTAATATTTATGGAGAACTTATTATTTGCTAGACACTGTTATGAGCACTCATGTTTTATCTCATTTAATTCTCAAAAAACTATGCAATGGGGGCTGCTGGTATCTTCCATGTGTAAATAAGGAGACCCATCTGTGTGCATATGTTTGCAGTATTCTTGGGTAGCAGCATTGGTTAGGCAGTGGCTTATGGCATGGTATGACCTGAGTCAAAGAGGAGGACTCAAGGTAGGCTGGGGCCAGGTGCTGAAGTGCCTTGGTTAGATGCTTTCATTAAACAGAGGATTTCATTTTTACTTTTTAAAATCAGTGTTTCTAATTACAAATGTGATATCTACACATGATTTTAAAATCTATAAAGAGCACACAATAAAAAGAATCTTTGGCACCCTTGACCTTCAATTCCACTGCCTTCCTCCTGGGAAGAAACCATAATCACTAACTACTTGTGTATCTTTGTGGAAATAGTGTATGTAATGTCTCTTCACCCTTTGTTGCACACTCTGGTACATACCATACAGACTTTGCTTTGTATCTTGAGATTGTTCTGTATCAGCACATTTGGATCTATCTCATCCTTTTCCACAGCTCCGTGTTTCCCAATTATGTGGTTGAACCATGGTTTATTTAACCAGTCCACTAATGACAGACATTGAATATGTTGCTAGTCAATACACAGCGCTGATTTGAATATTCTTGTCTTTGAAAACATTCACGTTTTACTTATAGGAGATGCTCCTCAAGGTGAAATTTCTGTGCCCCGGGAAAAAGTGTAAACAGGGAAGTGGCATGAACAAGTTGGCCTTTTAGAGCAGTCCGTCTGGCCCTTGTGTGGTGCATACAGTGGGGGAGGAGCACCTAGAAGCAAGGAGGTTGTGAGCCTTGCGTTTCTTCAGGAGTGAGACAGTGGCAGCTGTGGAAAGCACTGGCAAGGAGTCCTGGGAGCGGAGGACAGATTGGAGAAACAGTTTCTGGATACAGTCAATTGAGAGAGTTTGCACCCACCACCTGACTTTTCCTCTCCTTTATGCCTTTCTGTTTTCCACTGAGTTCTTTTCAGCAGATATCCAGAACCCATGATCAGAAAGTATTTGTGCCAACAACTCCACCTTTATCTTTGGGAGTAAAGTATTTTGAAAATAGTAACCACAGATAATTTAAGGAGCCAATAAGCAGTGGGAGGAAACTGTTCTTAAAAATGAATTCCCAAAGGAACAGTCCAGTTACCTTTGTGGGCAGTGCATGCTCCCAACTCTGCCAAATGATTGCAGATGGAGCTGTGTATCTGTGTATCTTTTATTGCCATCTTTCTTTTCAGTTCAGTTCAGTTTAGTCGCTCAGTCGTGTCTGACTCTTTGTGACCCCATGGACTGCAGCACGCCAGTTTCCCTATCCATCCTTCCTTTGAAATCAATTTTTTTCTCCTACACATAAAAGCAAACTTGTTGTCTTTTTCATTTGATGGTAACTACCATACCCTCATTAAGCCCCGTGATTTCTTCATTTGTTGTCTAGTCATAATCTTAATTACCCCTGCTTAAAAAAGCTTAACCTACTTAAAGGAAAAATAACAAAACTAATCCTAGTTTGACAACACATGTACCTTGCATCTGGCATTGGAAGCAACTGGGTTTACCCAGCATCTATCACTGTGCAGCTTCCAAAGGGAAAATGCCAAGAAGAGAAGGCTCACAGTTACCTTCCTCTTCTCTCTCTGTCTCATGCATGGAGTCAGCTTTGGAAATGGACTCACTCACTCCAACCTGAGCACCAGAGAACTCCACAACCCTTTTGCCCTAGGGCTATCCAGCTTTATGTAACAGAGAAATGGAGCAGAACTTCTCCTGGTGTGGTTGCAAATCAATTAGAATTTGAGAAACATAAAACTGAAAGCCAGAGAGGACTGGCTGCCAGTCACACAGTATATCTCCTGCCAGGGCATTCCTGCACCCTATCACTTGGTGTGGCTCACACCGTTTTGGCTAGGAAGGAACCCAGCACCCTCACAGGCGTATGCTGTTCATCCAGCAGGCAGGTTTTGATGATGGACATCACAGGACCGTAGTTGTTGTTCATGGGATGGGGGCCAGTGGAATCTGCAGCTCGTTGTCTTCTAGGCAAATGGCATTCACAGTGAGCTCTGGGCTTCCTAATGCTTCCATTTTAATTACTATTGTTCAGTTTCCCTAGAGGAAGAAGAAAGGAAAAGTAAAGTTGTAACTGGGATTTTTCAGGTGGTGAAGCCTATTTGTTTTTAGTGGTGAACCTGACTCTATTCAGCACATTTCTCTCTCTCTTTATTTATTTTTGGCTGTTCGTTGTTGTATGTGTGCTTTCTCTAGCTGCGGTGCATGGGCTTCTCATTGCAGTGGCTTCTCTTGTTGCAGAGTAGGGCAAGAAGGCTCGGTAGTTGTGGCGCATGGGCTTAGTTGCTCTGAGGCATGTGGAATCTTCGAGGACCAGGGATCGAACCTGTGTTCCCTATACTGGCAGGTGGATTCTTAACCACTGTACCACCAGGGAAGTCCAGCACATTTCTTTTTATTCCTGCAGACACTGAAGTTCAGAGTAGGTGTAGAACAGAAGCAGTAGAGATGAGAAGGAGGGAACATGGGGTAAGTTTTCAATTCACTTCCTGCTTACATGCCTGGAACATTCCTCTAAGGCAGAACTTCTCAAATAGAACTTCTCAAACTTCTCAAAATTTCAGGATTCCAAAATATCGATCCTGTCAGCTCACAGGTGGCAGAACAAGGCCTTAAAAGGAACTTCAGCAGCCTTCTCTATGTATCTCAAGTCATTTCAAATATAGTCCTTTTGTGCATATGTGACATATTTAGAGGCAAGAAAAGAAAAGCTGTCTTGGAACCTAACAGTCCTATATTCTTGGAGAGAAACACAAGATGGCTATTTGACCCCATCAAACCTCTGGTTTGCTAGGCTGTGTGGATGTAGATGTGTGTTTACATATATATGCATTATGTATGTATATGTGGGTCTGTACATATATCTATATCAATAGAGAGAATTAGAGAGTTAAGCATGATATATCTATATCTATAGAGAGAATTAGAGAGTTAATCAATCAAGTTAATCAAGAATTAGAGAGTTAATCAAGCATATGTTCCAACAGCATATAATTTGGAGTCCAGAAGATTTGGTTTAAAATTTCACTTCACCATTTTCTCATTGGGTGTGAACTTGAGCAGGTTACTAAACCCTTTTGAACCTTGGTTTCCTGGGAAATAAATACTTACCTTTCAGGGTCATGATCTTGAGCAAGTCAAACTCTTTGTTCTTCAGTTTCCTCGTGTGTAAAATGGGATAATAGTAGTATCTATCTCAAACTTCTGTTGTAAGGATTAATATGTTAACTCATGTCTTAGTGTATGAGTTAATATGTATATAAATTGGTTAGAGCATTGCCTGGTATGTGATTCACTGTGAAGCTGTGAGTCTTCATTATCACCAACCACCGTCATCAAGTAAAATGATGGGTCTCATGGACAGGCTAGCTATCATCATCATTATTGTAGTTAGCTTTGGGGAAGAAAATGGTTTTTGTTCCCACCACAGAAAACCAAAATGTGTGGGGCTCTGACAATGTGGAAAAAACTGCTGAGAACATAGGAGATAAGGTTCTTTTCTGAGTGAGTGTTAGGTAGACATTATCTTGGAGCCTTATCTCATCAAAGGTCTCTTCTCTTTACTCATTCCTTCCCAGCTTTCCTAGGTCCTATTCCCATCTTTGTTAAAGCACTTATCCATTAATCCTGCCAAAAAGAAAAATAGGAGTATTTGTGTTCTTTGGAACCCCTGCCACTCCTTGCCAAATCAAAAACCCGGTTGCCAAGGAAGCCTTGCCCCAGGGCTCCCTGGCTTCCCTTTGGCATTCCCATTCCACTGATCTCCACACTGGCAGCAGAAGGAAGCAATGCTCATGGAAGGAGTGTGAAGAGTCAGCAAAAGCTGAACTGAGCTAAAGTATTATTAGAAACAGAAGAATAACCAACAAATTGAGCTTTCAGACAGGAAAATAGAGAACAACGGAGAATAAGTCCAGGTGGGCACCTCACAGAGCCAGGAGTCTTCGGTCACATTTATTGTGAAGGGGTGCGCCATGGAAAAATGAGCCCCCATGTGTGGACTCCTTGTTGCTCCCTGTCATTCTGTCTCAGTCTACCCCATCTCTAGGAATTTGAGCAGAGAGCAGCCCCTAGGAGAGGGAGAAAGCAGAAATTGCCTCCCTGGTTCATTCTGCCCACCCCCGCCTTTTCCCGTGTGCATGCTGGATTGCCAGGGAGCTGGAAGAAGGAGGGCATGAATCAGAACTGGAATACTCCAACTAGAGTTCAGTCCAAAGCTCCCAGGATGGCAGTCCTGCCCAGGGGCTAGACAGCCACGTGGGAGTCACATGGACCAAAGTTCAAATCATAGCTCTTCTCTACAACTGAATGAGCATGCTCAAGTTATTCATTTCTCTAAGCCTTGGGACCCACATCTGAGAGACAGACTTAAAGGCGGTTGCACATATTACATTGTGCCTGAACAAGCTAAAGTATGGAAAGAATTGCCACAGTGGGCATCACAGGTGCTTAAGAAATGCTAGCTATCATTATTATCATTAACATTAAAGTCACATATTAACCGCTCTTCATTGAGTCTCTCCACTGCCATCCCTGAGACAAAATCTTTTTCCTTTTTTCACTCACATCTGCTGGCAGCTTCTTGATTCCCTTCTTGACCCCACTTCCTCTTTGAATACTGCAACTGATGTTGCTTTAATCTGGTTTTACTTGCCATGTGTGTGTTCACTCTTTGAGATAGTCCCAGGACTCTGAGCTCTCCTTGAGCCACCCTGATCGGGAGTTAAGGTCGGAGAGGGCTCAAGTCTCAGATCTCATCTCCTGCTCTGATCCCACTGAAATATTTCCCTGCCACATCCAATATGACTGAGAAGTCTTATAAACTGCAGATGCATTCATGAGAAGGGAAACAATCCCTCCCGGTAGAATGATCTTTGGGAGGGAAGGTGGAACAGAGACTGGGTTATACAAAAGGGAAAAATCTTGCTGTCAGTAGGTTCTTATGGGCAGTTATTTTGGTTTCTGGGTTTCAAACTGCTGTGCAAAGTCAGCTACTGACACTTTGGGTTGCTGTTTGTTGATGCAAAAAGATCATAAGCCAGTCCGAGGTTCCCCAAATCCTCCTCCATAGGATTGTTTCAAGGAAAAATAAAGAGAAAAAGTGGTATCTTCTCTCTCTGAAGCTTTGATAGTCTCTACAGTTATCATTCTGAAAAGCACTCTGATCCAGTATTTCACAAAGAAGCATGTAAAAATAATCTTCTGTGAACTCCTGGGGGTATGGCATTAGATGCTACATGGAAATGTTGGCTCAAAGGAACTGAGCTTCAGAATGAACAGAGCCTGTTGGATGGTTGTAGACATAGGGTGTTCCCACATGTCAGAATGAGGGGAAGGTGGTTCATTCCCTTAATTGGCATGCAAAGAGGGCATCAAGATACTTACAGACTGACTCTTCAGTCCCAGGGTTCCAAGCCTTACAAATCTAGCTGGTGTCTTTGGTAGAGAATTTTTCAGCTTTGAAAAGCAGCAGAGGAAGAGTTTTTACTCAGTGCGAGGACTCAGTATTTGAAGGCTGATTAAACGAATACCTAGGTGATACTGTGTGTTTAAGATACCTTCCTTTCTTTGTTTCTGAACCCATTTTCAAGCAATGCTATCTGAGAATTTATTGAAATGACTCAGGATATAATTATTTCTGTCTTCTTGGCCTGACCTGAGGGATTTGTTCTTTTCCATCTCCTATGTCTAATGAATTCTTGTCACTAAATTCAATTTCTGGAATAATCTAGTTGACAATCATCTATAAAGTTTAGTGTGTCCTGGACATATCTAGTTAAAGACTCATAGCTGAATTCCTATTTGCTGTGTTGCACAGCAGAGCTGAGATCTGTATGCCCACAGATCTCATACAGATCTCTTTATAAGGTATTCTATCCTTTTAAAGACAATTTCTTGTCCCACTTAAGCACCTTAACTTTGGTGATTAAGCTAAGGACCATCTACTTTTTTCTTGTCCCTCCCCTAACAAGGGGGGCCAATTCATCCATTCATTCACTCAACAAATATTTATTGAACATCTGCTGTGTGATAGGAACTCTTCTGGATACTGGGGATGGAGTAGGGAACAAAACCCAAGTTAATGCTCTCATGAAATTATATTCTACTAGAAGGCAAAAGACCAATAAGCCAATGACTATGTTATTAATGCTGGTGGAGATAGTGCTATGATGAAAAACAAAGCAGGCTATTTAGCAGAAGACGTGTTTGGAAAGCAAACTACTTGGCTAGAGAGAAAGTAAAGTTTTAACACTTTAGATATCGTTCATTCTGTACAGTTTACCCCCTTGAAGGCCTCAGGACTCTCAAATGATGTCAGTGACACTCAGCAAAAAATATACACCTTTATGCAGACATAGAGATATGTGTACCTGCCATAAAGAGGGAACCATGTATCAAGGTCAGGTTCCACTGCCCCATGAACAGCAGCACTTACATCAGAGATGAGCTGGGCATACATAGGCTGGTGGTGCTGAACTTGACACGTTAAATTTATTTCTTCTTTTTTTTGGCTTTAATTCTGCATTTTAAAACTCACTAACTATATGCACATCATCGTACAGCAGCTCCCTAGAATTATTTCATCTTGCATCACTGAAACACTACATCCATCAACAGCAATTCCCTGATTCCCCCTCCCAACAGTCCCTGGCCACCAATCACCATTCTGCTTTCTGTTCCTATGGGTTTATGGTGGATACTTCATAGAAGTAGAATTATAGAACATTTGTCCTTTTGTGACTGGCTTATTTCACTTAGCATAACGTTCTCAAATTTCATCTGTGTTGTAGCATGTGGCAGGATTTTCTTTTTTAAGCCTGAATAACATTCAGCAAATTCACACACACATGCAAATATATTTTATTTTCATTGTATATATAATGTACATATTTTATTGTATATAAATATCTATATAATGTGTGTATATATATATATATATATATATATATATATATACACACACACACACACACACCACATTTTCTTTATCCATTCATTCATCAGTGGACATTTAGGTGACTTCTACATTCACATGGTGGATCCAAATTTGGATTTGTGGATTGTGCTGCAGTGAGCACGAGTAACCAAATATCTCTTTGGCATCTTTTTGAAACTTTTTTGGGGACCAATTTAGCCATTCTTGAACCACTATATGATGTGTTGCCCCTGAATGAAATGCATGGATCACTTT
Organism: Antilocapra americana; assembly: GCA_007570785.1. Lineage (NCBI taxonomy): Eukaryota > Metazoa > Chordata > Mammalia > Artiodactyla > Antilocapridae > Antilocapra > Antilocapra americana. Next base: position 33,430,774 of record ML661885.1, read on the forward strand.
TTTCCAGCCCGCATGCATCAAGTACCAGCGATCTTCCAGGCTCTGGAGACACAGAGGAGAACAGTAATACAAGCTGACACTTCTGTGATGCTGCACACCCTTTTAAGAACCTTGGGAGGTAGGTAAAATTATTGTCACTCAGAGAGAATTCAGAGGCACACCGTTAACTGGCAAAAAGAGAAACGGGTTTAGTCTCAGGCAGTTTGCCCCCAGAGACTGTGCTTATAACCCTCACCCTGAAAAAATCTCATCTTTGCCCTTCAAGTGTTCAGAGTATGGCAGGACTGGGCTGACAGACAAGGAAATGACTATATTCAACCATGCAGGAACTGCAGTTGTGTAGATGCTCAAACAATTTGCTTTGGAAATAAGGCGCAGAAAGCACTGAATTCTTTGAAGTTGGGCAGGATTCTTCTAGGGACAGAGAGGTTTAGGTTAAATCCTGACAGGTGAGCAGGAGAAACAAATCAACACAAGCGCACTTAAGGCCCCTTCCAGGTAAAATAAAATCTAGGTGTGTTTTTTCACATCTGTTTTGTGCATATACCTGTATTCAATCCCTGCTGTTCAATTTGTGTGCTGGACTTGACTCTAAGTATTCTATGTATTATCTTATTAATCCCAACCCTTGTCACTGAAGTATAATAATCTTCATTTTACAGGTGAGGAAACAAGTTCAGAGAAGTGAAGTATGGTGCCAAAGAACATCCAGCGAAAGTCAAGTTCAGTGTGTTGGACTTAAGCTGGTTCTCTTGACACTGCAAAATAAAAGGGAGGACAGATGAGGTAGAAGTCAGCTCTTCACCCCGGGAGACCCCTGAGGGTGCAATTGCCCAAGCAAAGGTGTGGTGTGAGCTGGTCCAACTTGGTCCACTGACTGATAAGCCTGCCTGGAGTACACAGCAGAAAAGGAAAGGTTAAGAACAAGGGCAAGATAGCAAGCTCTTTCTTTAAAGAGAAGAAAGCTCGGCCTCTCCCTCCCCCAGCCTGGCACTCAGGCCGGTGGTTGGAGCGGGTGTTTGGTTGCCTCGCAGCCACTGTTCTCCCTGGTCTAAGGTTGCAGCGCAAGGCTCCGTTCACCTGACACTATTGAAAAGTGGAGGGAGTGAAACAGTGGCTTATCACAGGGTAGCGGAGGTCTCTGTTTCCTGCTGCGTTCTGCCGTGCACTTGGCATTCTGAAAGCACTTGTAGACAGACTGCCAAAATACCAGCTTTTTTTTTTTTTTTTTCCAAATCCAAGGTAGGGTCAGATTTTCTCTCCATTCACCCTCCTCCCCCTCTCCCAAGGTGGTAATCACATCACAGGGAAACCTGAGCTCATAGTTGGGTTTTTTTTGGCCGCCTGTTCCTATTTGCCTGGAAAATGCATTTGCTGGAGAAGAGTCCAGGAGGAACTGCCTTCTCATTTATTGCTCTTTCCCTGTGAAGTTTTCTTTTCTGAGAATCCTATTGTGTCAGAACTAGGGTGGGATTTAGTTCTTGTTCTGAAGGGATTGAGTTTTGGTAATGAGATTAATAAAGGGTATATTCTGGTCTTTCAAGCACTGTGATGTGGCAACTTACTAAGGAGAACAGAGAAAAAGGGATGAACCTGCTTTGCTGTTCCTGCAGACCTTTAAATGCTGCCCTGATGCCCTGATGGGCAGACCCAGGTTGGAGGCTGTCTCATAGGTCCTCTCCGGAACTCTGTAGCACAGTCTTAATTTCCTCATTCCCTCCCACACATCAAGGCAAAATGCCTTCGACAAGGGGATGGGAAGAGGAATGAGTGTGTTTTGTCTTCAGTTCAAACATCCTTAGTGATACAGGTTCTCCGTAAATGTGTGTTAAGTGAGTGAGTTGGGATTTAGAAAAGAGTGGGTCATGGTGGAAATGGGGGCAACAATCGCAGGGAGCGAGGAAGAAAAGGGTGGTCCATAGCGGGAAGACAGAGCTGGTGTTCTAACCTCCTATGCTTTCTCTACCATCAGAATGCTTTACAGTGCTGGCAGGAGAAAGCCAAATATGTTCAATATGTTCACATAGAAGGGGACTTTTCTCTGTGAAAAAAAAAGTTGGGGAGTATTTTTAATAGAACTTATATCTGTTTTTACTTTGAGTTTGAAGAGCGACTCACACCCAATGACATTTTCTCTTTTGTGAAACAATCATGTAATTAAGCACTAGTTACCAATGGCCCCAGGATGGGTTTCTTTTTGTAATTACCCCAAAGGGTTTGAAGGCAAAGGGTTTTTTGTTTCTTTTTAAAAATCATTTCTCAAGTCCAGAAACTATATTTTGGTAGACATGGAAGAAATGATAGTTTTGATAAATATACAAGAAGATGAAACAAGGATTACCTTTATTTTAATTATGAAAATAATCCAATTGTTTTGTGTATGATTTTTAAAAACCACTTTATTGATATATAATTTGCAGTCCATAAAATTCTCTCTTTATGTAAACAATTCAGTGGATTTTAGTTTACTTACAGAGTCTCTACTATCACCATAGTGTAAGTTTTTAACATTTTCATTCCCCTAAGCAAAAACTCTGTACCCAGCAACACTCTTCATTCCTTTCAGCCCCCAGCCCTAGGCAACCACTATCCTATCAGCTTGTCTTTGGGCTTCCCTGGTGGTTCAGAGGTTAAAGCATCTATCTGCAATGCAGGAGACACAGGTTCAATCCCTGGGTCAGGAAGATTCCCTGGAGCAGGTAATAGCAACCCACTCCAGTATTCTTGCCTGGAGAACCCCATGGAGAGAGGAGCCTGGTAGGCTACTACAGTCCACTGGGTCACAAAAAGTTGGACCTTTCACTTTCACTTTTGCCACCTTTGGACTTTTCATAGAAGTGGAATTATCTAATATGTGGTCTTTCATGTGGCTTCTTTCACTTTGCATAAGGTTTTCAAGGTTCATCTGAACAGTGTTGTAGCTGGTATCAGTACCTCATTCCTTTTTATGGCTGAATAATGTTATGCTGTGTGGCTACACCACATTAATTAATTTGTTTTTACTTTTAAAAATGATTTATTAAAAAAATTATATTGGAATGTAGTTGATTTACAACATTGTCTTATTTTCAGGTGTATAGCAAAGTGATTTAGTTTGTTATACATATACAGGTATCTGGGCTTCCTAGGTAGCTCAATGGTAAAGAATCTGCCTGCCAATGCAGGAGACACAGGAGACATGGGTTCAATCCCTAGGTCAGAAAGATCCACTGGAGGAGGAAATGGCAACCAAGTCCAGTATTCTTGCCTGGGAAATCTGATAGAGGAGCTTGGCTGGCTACAGTCTATGGGGTCGCAAAAAGACAGACACAACTAAGCATGCTTGCACATACAGGTATCTATTCTTTTCCAGATTCTTTAACCATATAGGTTATTACAGAGTGCTGAGGACAGTTCCCTGTGCTATATGTAGGTCCTTGTTGATTGTCTGAAAATAATCCAATTTCTTTTAAATGACAAAATACAAAGTTATAAGCGTTGGGATCATACTTTCTGAATGTGTGAGGTAATTATGTACATTCTTAGTGGAGTTGGACTTAACTCCTGACTTCTAATTTACTTGTAGTAGAGTGTTATTTTTCAACCTTTTACTAAGTTGGGGATGAGAATAATTTGAAACACAGTTGTACCTAAATAGTTCCAAAGAGCGGGGAAAAAGAGATTAAAATGGTGCCAGTTCACTGTGTGACATCACTTATATGTGGAACCTACAAAATACAACTAGTGAATATAACAAAAAGAAACAGATTCACAGATGCAGAGAACAATCTAGTGGTTGCCAGTGGGGAGGGACTATAAGGGCAGGGGGTTAAGAGGTTCAAACTATTATGCATAAATAAGCTATAAGGATATATTGTACATTACATGGAATATAACCAGTATTTTATAATAACTATAAGAGGAGTATGACCTTTTAAAATTTTGAATCACTATATTGTACACTTGTAACTTCTATAATATTGTATATCAACAATAATGTCAAAAAAAAGAAAAAAGAGAGAAGAATCTGAAAAAGACAAAATCAGTGGTGAGACCTTGCTCCACATTGCTCATAATGACTCTTGAGGCTAAGGAAGATGGATTCTACTTGAATAGGTTGAGGTCTAGAGGAACATGAACTGGATTCTGAATCCTAGTGGACTTCACTGGATAGCAACACATGCTTAGAAGATTTCCTGGTGAGACCCTGAGACCCTAAAAGAGCTCCAGTGGTCAAGGGCAGTGTCTCTCCTGTTCATAGCTCTATTCAGAACACCTAATAAAGACTTTTTACTCAGTAAATACCCAGTAAATAATTACCAAGGTGGCTGAAGGAAATTAAATGGAAATCTGAGGCTTTATTGGGTTAAGTGCTGATGATTCAGCAGTGGATAAGACAAAGTTCCTACCCCTATGGTACTTCCGTACTCACACAGCAATGTCGGTTGTCATCACAATAATTCCAAGGAAATATATATTTTTATTGAGAAACTATTTTTCCAGAGTGACTTGTACCAAATCAGTTTGATTCCTTGTTGATTATCTATAGCATACAGTTAAACATTTCCATTTTCATTCTTATTTAATGAACTTATTTTATTATTTTTACTGAGACCTTTTTTTCCTATGAGAACTTCGCAGTGAAATTTGATTCCTTGGTTAGTTTTTTTGCCCATATAGAGTATACCAGTTATGACTTAGTCTCTTTGTAATGTTTGGAATTCCTTTTGATTCCTGTTTTTTAATAAGTCTAACTTTCCCAGGTCAAATTGAAGACCTCACAATGTAGCTGTTGCCAATCTTATTTTATGTTGATTGGTTCTACCATTTGTTATAAATGAGATAAGAGATCACTAGTTTGTGTTTAGAACTCTTGACATAGTGCAGGATGACTCTACTGTCTGGAATTAGTCTCCCACATTGTAAACACATTTCCTCTGATCACTTTGCATATTCTGTTCTCTCCGTCAGCAGAACAGAGTGTCACCATGTCCTGTTTCATCTCTAACTTTATCTCCTCCAGTGACACTTGAGGCATTGTGAGTTTCAGCCAAATGGACTTCCCACTGAATGTTGCTTTAACTTCTTTGTTCTTTCCAACTTGAGAGGTTTTGCTTACGTAAATTTTACCAAACTCTTTAGGTCTATGAAGAATGTTTCCGAATCTTCCAATCAAAGGTGAAATTTTTTACTTCTTTGATGGTACAGACATTATGTTATTAGGCTATGTTACATTATATATTGTGATATGTATAATACATATACACCATGATATATAATGACCTTGTCTTATTTTCCATAGTTATCTTGAAATTCCTTGAAGGCAGTGTTTGTTCCTTATTTATAGCTATGTTATCTAGGATTACTTAGAAAACCAAACTGAATCCCTCTTTGAACCCCTATCACAGTAGGCTGGAGGGATAATCAGTCTCATTCTTGTTGCTTCCCCTCCCATTGTAAGTCCACACTGCTACTATTGAGACAGCTTAATCCAAGCTGGAATGGTCCTTTCATTTTTTGTAGCTGTGTACCATCTGTACCATATGTGGGGGGTGGAAAACTTAGGCCTGGAGATTCCTGGGCCTAGGTTCCTTGGTAACTCATATAGACAAACCTCTGAGGCCTTGTCAACCCCAGGAGTACTCCTCTGAGATGGTCCTGGGTCCTCATCCTTTTTTTTTTTCTGTAGGATACACTTCTCTGTTTTACCCATTTAATATAAGCTCTTCTGTAAGTTTTTCCCAAAGGGCTTCCCTGGTGGCTCAGTGGTAAAGAATCCACTTGCCAATTCAGGAGATGCAGGTTCGATCCCTGGCCAGTAAGATCCCCTGGAGAAGGAAATACAGCCAACTCCAATATTCTTGCCTGGAAAGTCTCATGGACAGAGGAGCCTGAAGGGCCACAGTCGGTGGGGTTGCAAGAATCAGACATGACTTAGTTAGCGACTAATCAACAAGTTTTTTCCAAAAGACAAAAAAAAAAAAAATGTCATCTTATTTTAGTGGATTCTGCCTTCTTAGCAAAATTCTCTGCATCACAGAATTACTAAGAGCCTTTGCTTGGAATAAAAAGGGGAGGGAAAAACATAAAGAATAAAATATATTAATATTTTAGGGAAAAATCCTTCCACATTGAAAAGCTGAAAGACTGGCTCAGAGATGTGAACCTGAATAAAAATAATCTGAATCAGGGTCATAGTCAGTTGTTCAGCAAACTTGACTTAGGAGACCAGTCAAATCTCAGCCATAGGAAACAGGAGAAAATAAGTATTGGCAGGTGAGCTGCTGGGGATTTGGTTACTAGAAAGAGTTAGAAATATCAACAAGAAGAGAGTAAGAATCAGAAAGGTTTAGCAAAGAGAGAGGAAGGCACTGGGACTCAGGGTTAGGACACTGGTCTTAAGGAGGACCCATGGGAGCCAGGCGGGACCCCAGTTCTGGAGAGGTGGGCATTGGATCAGGCGATCACAACAGGGTGTTCAGTAAGGAAAAACACAACTAGGACCAAATCACCAGAAAGGGATTCAAAGGTTAACCATTTCCAGAAACAAGGCTGACTTCATGCTGGGTTGCTGAGTCATTGAGCTGGGTGATTATGGTTCCAGAATTTGCCCTCTAAAAGGAGAGAGGAAGATAGAGGTGAGCTAAGTTTCAGCCGGCTGTAGAAATATGAGTTGCCCAAGGGATGGAGAATGAGGGATGGGAAAGGAATGGAGAGTGAGTCAGGCAGGCCATTAAACCAGGGTTTCATGAACAGCATTTGAAAAAGACACTGGCATAAAAATTAGTCTTCACACACTTCCCCACACATGGATGCTGTCAACACGTTTAAACATGTTGACCAAAATAAAAATGGCTTGCTTTTAAAAAATTACCACTTACAGTTCCTTCTCAAAAATCTCCCATTGCCACAATTCCAAGGTAGAGAATGTCTCATATGTTGAAAAATATAGTGACAATATTGTTCTGATAATGACTGTTTAGTGAAGACTCCAGAACGGATAGCACATTTTCTGGGAAGATCAGAGAACACATCATGGATGATTGCCAGTCTGTGAACCATTAGTCAGGAAACACTTGTGTCAAGGTAACTCTAAGACCTTCAGTTGGGCAACCACTATAATTGATGCAGTGAAGGCAGTTGAATGCTATTCAGTGACTTCATAAGCAAATATGTCCAATCTCTTTCCACTCTAATCTGTACCACATTCTGCAACCACAAAAAGTTTTCTCAAACTATTAAACACATTCTTTCTCTTGCTTCAGAACTTTCCATAGATCCTTAATACATGTGCGAACTAAGTCACTTCAGTCATGTCCAACTCTTTGCAACCCCATGGCCTGTAGCCCACCAGGCTCCTCTGTCCATGGGATTCTCCAGACAAGAATACTGGAGCGGGTTGCCGTGCCTTCCTCCAAGGGATCTTCCTGAGCCAGGGATCAAACCCATGTTTCCTGTGGCTCCTGCATTGCAGGTAGAGTCTTTACTGCTGAGTCACCAGGGGATGCCCAATTCTTAACATGTTCCAAGTCAATTCCAAAGCCCTCACGAAGATCTCTCCAACTTGAATTCACTCCATCTATTCAGTGTTCTCTCATTGTTCCCAGGCATAGTCTTTCCTTAATCTCTTCTCAGAATATGTCAGGCTAATCAAGCAAATCTGCCCTCCACTTCTGATCATGCTGTTCCTGCCACTGGAGTAAACTTCTGTCTTCTTTGGGATAACCAGCTCCTGACCTCTTTCAAGATCAAGCACTTGTTTCACTTCCTCCATGAAGCCATTTCCAAGAATTTTCTCTGTTCTTTCAATTCTCAATATTGCAGAAACAAATAGTCATCTACTTACATCAACTCTGGAGAAGGAAATGGCCACTCCAGTACTCTTGCCTAGAAAATCGCATGGATGGAGGAGCCTGGTAGGCTGCACTCCATGGGGTCACTAAGAGTCAGACACGACTAAGCGACTTCACTTTCACTTTTCACTTCCATGCATTGGAGAAGGAAATGGAAACCCACTCTAGTGTTCTTGCCTGGAGAGTCCCAGGGATGGGGGAGCCTGGTGGGCTGCCTTCTATGGGTTTGCACAGAGTCAGACATGAATGAAGCGACTTAGCAGCAGCAGTGAGACAAAAATGAATTTCCAAGAATTGCTTTCCCAATTTAGATATGGTATCACCTTTTCCTCCTGGTGCTTCTTTCATTTTATTTCCAGCTTTATTGGGATAAAATTGACATATAACATTTTGTAAGTAAGGTATACATATACATATAAGTGATTCTACCATAATGTTACTTAAATCTGTTACCTCATATAGTTACCTTTTGTGTGTCTTTTTGTGTGGTAAGAACAATTAAGATCTACTCTCTTACCAACTTTCAAGTATACAATTATATAACATAGTCAACTATAATCATCATGCTGAACGTAATTTCCATAACCAATTCATTTTATATTTGGAAATTTGTTCCTTTGACTAGCATCTCTTTTCCTTAATCTTCCAGGCCCTGGAACCACCAATCAACTCTCAGTTACTCTAAGTTCAGCTTCTTTAGATTCTCTATATGTGATACCTGTATATGTCCTTCTCTGATTTATTTGACTTAGCATAATGCCTTTAAGTTTTATCTATGTTGTTGCAAATGGCAAGACTTCCTTCTTTCTCATGGCTGAATAATATTCCATTGTTTATATATACCACATTTTCTTTATGCATTCACATGAAGGTTGTTTTTATCTCTTGGATATTGTGAATAAGACTGCAATGTACATGGGAGTGCAGTATCTCTTCCAGATGGTGATTTCATCTCCCTTAGCTTATACTTAGGAACAGGATTGCTGTGTCATATGGTAGTTCTAGTTTGAGTCGTTTTCCCTAGTGGCCATACCAATTTACAGTTCTATCAATAATGCACCAGACTTCCCTTTCCCACACCCTTGCTAGCACTTGGCATTTCTTGTCTTTTGATACTAACCATTCTGACAGGTATGAGGTTTATCATTTATCACAAATATCATCGTGATTTGCATTATCCTGATGATTAGTGATGTTGAGCAGCTTTCTATGGCCATTTTTATGTCCTTCTTGGGAAAATGTCTATTCAGGTTCTTTGTCCATTTTTTAATCAAATTATGTTTTTGAGTTGTATGTGTTCCCTCTCTGTTTTAAATATTAACCACTTAGCTATTTGGTTTGCAATATTTTCTCTCAGTCTATAGGTTGCCTTTTCATTCTGTTGATTGTTTCTTTTGCTGTGCAGAAATTTTTTAGTTTAGTGTAGTCCTACTTGTTTATTTTTGCTTTTGCTGCTTGTGTTTTTCATGTCATATAAAAAGAATCGTTACCAAGACTGATGTCAAAGAGGTTTTCCCTATGTTTTATTCTAGAGTTTTATGGCTTCACATCTTCCATGTAGGCCTTTTAATCTATTTTGAGTTAATTTCTGTGATTGGTATTTGATAGGGGTCTATTTTCATTATTTTGTATGTGACTATCCAGTTTTCCTAGCACCATTTATTGAAGAGACTATTCTTAGCCCTCTGAAAATATTCTTGGCTCCTTTGTCAAATACTAGTTCACTGTATATGCATAGGTTTATTTTGGGGCTCTTCATTCTGTTTCATTGATCTATGTGTCTGTTTTTATCCCAGTACCATACTGTTTTGGTTACTATAGCTTTGTAGCACAGTATAGTTTGAAATCAGGAAGTACAGTGCTCACAGCTTTGCTCTTTTTTTCTCAAGATTGTTTAGACTATTGAGTGTCTTTTGTGGTTCCACACAAATTGTAGGAAAATGACGTTGAATTTTGAAAGAGGGTACATTGAATCTACAGATGGTTTGGGGTAGCATGGACATTTTAGCAATATTAATGCTTTTACTCCTAAGCAAAAAATCTTCGTGTCTTTTTAAACTTCTTTCATCAGTGTTTTATAGTTTTCAGTGTATAAATCTTTAACCTCCTTGGTAAAATTTATTCTTAAGTATTTTATTGATTTTGATGCTATTGTAAATGGGGTTTTTAAAAAATTTCTTTTTCAGATAGTTCAATGTCACTGTATAGAAACATGATTGATTTTTGTATCCAGCAGCTTTACTGAATTTATTTATTAGTTCTAACAGTTTTTCAGCTTTATTAAAATATAACTGACAGATAATCAAATATTTAAAGTGTACCTTGTGGTGATTTGATATGTGTATACATTGTGAAAAGATTCCTCCAATGTAGTTAAACACATCATCACCTCACATATTATTATTATTATTAATGAGAACATTTAAATTCTACCCTCTTAGCAAATTTCAATTATATAATACAGTTATATCAACTAGAGTTGTCATGTTATACAGTATATGTATGTGTGTGCTTAGTCATTCAGTTATGTCTTACTCTTTGCTACCCCATGGACTGTAGCCTGCCAGGCTCCTCTGTTCATGGGATTCTCCAGGCAAGAGTACTGGAATGGATAGCCATTCCCTACTCCAGGGGATCTTCCTGACCCAGGAATTGAACCCAAGTCTCCTGCATTGCAGGTGGACTCTTTACTGTCTGAACCTTATAAGGGGAAATACTTGTTGTTCTTATAATTGAAAGTTTGTAGTCTTTTGCCAATCCTTCCCTAGTTTTCTTATGTCCAAGCCCCTGGGACCATTTTTTACTCTCTTCAACAGTATTTTTTATTTTTTTGGAGAGGGGTAAAGTCTTCAGGATTTTCCATATCATCTGCAAACAGAGGTGATATGATCTTATCATCTTATTTTTCTCTCTTGTTTGGATATTTTCTATTTGTTTTTCTTACCTTCTTGCTCTGGCTGAAATTTCAGTGCCATGTTGAATAGCAATGATGAGAGGGGAAAACTTGTCTTGTTTTGTCTTGTTTCTGATCTTAGGGGAAAAGCCTTCAGTTTTTCAACTGTTGAGTATGGTGTTAGCTTGTCATAAATGACCTTTATTACATTCCTTTTATACCTAAATGTTGAGCGTTCTTATCATGAAAGAATGTTGAATTTTGTCAAATGCTTTTTCTGCATCTACTGATAAATTGTGTGATTTTTTTTCTCTTTCATCTTGTCTTTAGAATTTGAACTATAAGTTGCAAGTGTAGCAGTCATCTCATGGTTACAAAATAACCAAAGTAATAAAAAAAGTGCTAAAGATGGCACAGCATAAAGAGGGAAGTAGACTGGGATGTTGGTAATATCATGGAGGTATTGCACTAACAGCTCTACACTGCTTATCTATAGCCATACTTTTTTCTTGTGTGACAATATAATCCCCCATTTGGATAATTCAGAATAAGTTAGTGGATGATATCTATAACTTATTGGAATACCTATCTAATATCCTCATGTACTTTGAGTCATTGTCATAACATAAATCAATTATTTATTCCCTTTATCTCTTTAGCTTTTATAATTTTCTCTCTTCAATTAGATAATTATTTCCTTGTGGATGGGTATGATCTTATATTATTTATAGTTTATCACTATTCTTAGATACTATTAGTGGCATCTAGTAAATAAGTGCAAATAACATGCAATGTTGATTGTATAAATCAGCCAATAACTATATAGTAATATAAACTATGCATCCAGCCTAATAGGGATCATGCAAGCAGGGGGAGTTTGCATTTTGAAGTAGTTTTATTGTGATACTAGGAGTCAGATTTTTGCATATGGGTTTTTAATGTGCCTGCTTAAAAATGGTCATTAAGAGTCTTTCACATATTAGATTATTACAGTTAAGTATTTAATTTCATTATATTTCATTATTAAAGGGATGCTTATAATTTCAGTAAGTAGTGTTAGAAATAGAATAATTAGATAGATGACAGAGTCAGGCAACCTTATATAACCTATTTAAACTATATCTTAATGTAGTACTTATTATGCGATGAATGATATAATACTATGAGAATATTCTTGCATTTCCATGCAAATTAGAAGTTCTTACATTTCCAATGCTAATTGGATAGAAATATTCTTTCATTATCTGTGTAAGAAGCCATCTCAGCAATTCAAGAAGTCAAGAAACTGAAAGACCTAGGTGTTGATGAATTATCTATTTAAAGTTAAGTTCACCAAGATGATTAGAAGAGAAGAGTGGGATGGGAGATGGGAGGGAGGCTTAAGAGAGAGGGGATATATGCATCCATATAGCTGACTTTACTGTACAGCAGAAACCAACTCAATATTATAAAGCAGTTGTGAAAGTTTTGGTCACTCAATCATGTCCAACTCTGTGACCCCATGGACTATAGCTCACCAAGTTCCTCTGTCCATGGAATTCTCCAGGCAAGAATACTGGAGTGGGTTGTCATTTCCTTCTCCAGAGGATCTTCCCAACCCAGGGATTGAACCTGGCTCTCCCTCATTGCAGGCAGACTCTTTACCAACTGAGACTCCAAAAATAAAATTTTTAAAAAGATGATAGGAAGAAGTGATGGAGAGAGAAACAATGAGGTAGGTATTAAAGCGATGATGAATAAAGAAGATTGATCAAGAAGTAAATGACAGCAAAAAGGAAAGTCAGTAAGGGATATTGTCAAATGATTATGTATTGGTATCAAGTATTATTAAAATAGTTGGCCCTGGAATGGGCCAGGGGATTCTTTCATTTAGAGTCTCTTTTACCACATAGATGAACAGAGTTTGGGAGCAGAATGGGCACACTAGGCAGGAAGCTGATCTCCCATCCCGGTGAGCTCCTACAGGAAGGAGACCAGACAAGGGCTCGTCACGTGGCTGAACTTATTCCAAGTAGTGCAATCAGTGAACAATATTAGAGGGGCGGGGTGATGTAAAACCTCGAATGGAAGGGTTTTGGATCTGAAAAAAGAGCATGAATTGGGGATTGGCTCAGAATTATAGGGAAAGAGCCAAGCTCCATGCTTGCTCTGATTTTTTTCCTATTGATCATATCCACACTAAAAATCAAGGCCTAATATTTACTCCTCAACCTCCTCCTGTGCTTGCATTAAGGATGTCCACATCCTATCTATTTGATAATTAGAGTTCTAGAATATGAACTTATGGAATTGGGAAGTAGATGGGTGGGAACTTGGTCCACACCAGACCCTCTTCAACCTCTGGTTGACTCCAGAATCCATGTTTTTTCAACGTAGATCTGAGAACCTGAGAAACTGGTGTGTGATTGGCTTCTTTGCACAATTTGACAGAGTAATGAAGCTTACCAGGTGTAAAGCAGGCAGCAGACACATAACTACTTCAGTATATGCACTAATTAATGAATGTGATATCTGTAGTGGGTGGGAGTAGGTAGGCAGCTGGGCCAAGGGAGTTTGTGAGGAGGCTGAACAGCATTCGTGCATTGATGGTTGATGTTAATAACAGTGACAATTTGTCTCTTTGTCCTATGAAAAGGATATATGTCAATTCATCCATCCTCAATCTTAGTGATGCCAGTTTACTCCTGCTGTTAAGTTCCAAGAGAATAACTAATATTATCTTATGAATGTAGTTATTACCAAATCCTACTTATTACCAGAGAAAGTGATTCATTGGCATTATACTCCATGTCTTTGCCATGACCATGGCTGAAAGCAGACTGTAGTCTCATTATTAAGAATCGGTCACATATAACTGTATTTGAAATTTTCAGTTGTCCTCTGGCTCTTTTCTTCTTTGGCTAAAAGATCAGGAGTCAGCTAAGTGATTTGTACTTGTAAAATCTCACCTAAGTAAGAAAAGATCTACTCAGTGTCTGCTTTAAAGTAACACTGGTTTAGTAGGAGAAGCAAAGGTCTAGGGGCAGAGGAACTTCATTTATACTCTGGCTTTGCCACTAACTAGTGTGTGATTTTAGTGGCTCAGATGGTAAAGAATCCACTAGCAATGTGGGAGACCTGGGTTTTATCCCTGGGTTGGGAAGATCCCCTGGAGGAGGGCATGGCAGCTCACTCCAGTGTTCTTGCCTGGAGAATCACCATGGACAGAGGAGTCTGATGGGCTACAGTCCATGGGATCACAAAGAGTCAGACATGACTCAGCAACTAAGTAGTTTTCCCAAATCTATTTCCTCATCTGAAAATGTGGTAACACTAATGAGTAATGCTAAGAATTAAATTATCAAATTAGCAAAAATTCTCTAACATAGTACCTGAAACACAAAAGATGCTCAGGAATACCAGTTATTCCAGGGGATGTCAATAACTTGTATTGACTTGTTGGTTTTCATCTGTGTAGAGACCCCCAAAACCCAGCTATAAATTACACAGAAAAAAAATTATCCCTAAACATCAGAAAATCCTCTATCCAATGCCATTTGGATATCTATTTACATTTTAGGGTTTAGGCTGAGATGTCTCAAAGGGCAAATGATGTACTTTTTAAAGAGAGATTATGTTTTATTACATTATTTCCTAGTGGCTGAAACTCTTGCAAGGCACATTGCTATATTCTATCTTTTTTTTTTCTTTTTACTATTTTCTATCTTTATATGAGAAATGAATATTAGAGTAAAGGGATTGGGGGTGTAAAAATAAGAGAGAAGTCAGGAGGAGAAAAGTGACAGCAACAAGAAATACCCTTTCTCTCTTAAGTTATATTTGCAAATTTGCATATGCAGAGTATCTAAGAGGGTGGGTTGGTAACTGATTTCTTGGTATGCACAATTTGGTAGAGTTATGGAGTTTAACGAGTGTGAAGCAGCCAGCAAACGCACCCAACTCCTTCAGCATATACAGTAATTAGTATATATGAGAAAAGAGTGGATGAAGTGGGATGAGCTCAGTGTGGAAGACTGAGGGAAGACAGAGCGGCACTGTATTTTGAGAACGGATTTAAAAAATATTGTTAGTTTATCTCTTTGCATTCAACCAATTCCTATAATAGGCTGTTAATAGCCATATTACTTTAGTTTGTATGACAGACTCCGTAGGTAGTTTGTAAGCTCCTTGAAGGCCCATACTATGTCTTATTTCTCTATACAGCCACCCCCTAGCATAGGTATTCCATAAATGCTTGGTGGGTAAATGAATAAATAAATGAATGATCACCAAGTTAAATAGACTGAAGTTATTGAGGTGAATGTGTTCTGCTGTCCTGAAAAGCTGAGACTGGAACTTCAGTGAATTATTTTAAGAGGCTAACTGTCCATTTACTTGTCTAGAAAAATACTGTCACTCCCTATCACAAACTGGAGGCCCACAGAGTTAATTTGGTAAGTTCTGCATGTATGTGTATTTAAAATTTAAGTTTGTTAGCTATAGGTAGAAGTTGGGATGTAATATAGCATAAAAATTTTGATTCATGTGGTTTTCTTGATTGGCTGCACAGAGTACATCAAGACTGGATATTGTCACCCTGCTTATTTAACTTATATGCAGAGTACATCATAAGAAATGCTGGGCTGGATGAAGCACTAGCTGGAATCAAGATTTCTGGGAGAAATATCAATAACCTCAGATATGTAGATGACACCACCCTTATGGCAGAAAGTGAGGAGGAACGAAAGAGCCGCTTAGAAATAAAGAAAGGTAGCACTCAGTTGTGTCTGACTCTTGTGATCCCATGAACTGTAGCCTGCCAGACTCCTCTGTCCATGGGATTCTCCAGGCAAGAATACTGGAGTGGGTTGCCATTCCTTCTCCAGGGGATCTTCCCAACCTAGAAACTGAACCCAGGTCTCCTGCATTGCAGGCAGATTCTTTACCAATTGAGCCATAAGGGAAGCCCTTAATAGAAACAATGACAGACTTTATTTTCTTAGGCTCCAAAACCACTGCAAATGGTGACTACAGCCACAAAATTAAAAGACGGTTGCTCCTTGGAAGAAAAGCTATGACAAACCTAGACAGCATATTAAAAAGCAGAGACATTACTTTGCCCGTGAAGGTCCTTATAGTCAAAGCTATGGTTTTTCAGTAGTCATGTATGGATGTGAGAGTTGGACCATAAAGAAAGCTGAACACTGAAGAACTGATGCTTTTGAACTGTGGTGTTGGAGAAGACTCTTGAGAGCCCCTTGGACTGAAAGGATTGGGACCTTGTCAATCCTAACTGGGATATCAACCCTGAATATTCATTGGAAGGACTGATGTTGAAGCTGAAGTTCTAATACTTTGGCCACCTGATGCAAAGAGCCGACTCATTTGAAAAGACCCTGATGCTGGGAAAGATTGAAGGCAAGAAGAGAAGGGGACAACAGAAAATTAGATGGTTGGATGGCGTCATTGACTCAATGGACATGAGTTTTGGAGTTGATAAAGGACAGGGAAGCCTGGCATGCTCTAGTCCATGGGATCCCAAAGAGTTGGACATGACTGAGTGACTGAACAATAACAAAAAATTGGATTTGTGTGGTTTACTTGATTGGCTGCAGACTGATAAACCATTTCTCTTGGGAAAAGCAAAGACTTGGCTTTGATAAGTCAAATGCTTCTGTGAAAAAATTTGGCCAGAACTAAATAGTGATTCTGGATTGGACATGGGACCTGTAATTCACCATAGTCCCTGTCCATTCACTTTACTCATTTATGTTACCTATTTGATCCAGAATAACTGGTTGAGTTTGTGATTTCAGCAATATGTGATTGCCTGGTTAAAAGGCGGGGGGCATCCAAGGAAAAAGGAGTTACCTCATTGTCTTACAAAAATACCATGAGAAGTGTGATTGGACCTGATGAGGAGGTGTCTGGGTAAGGTTGGAGGGAATGAACACCTGCAGAGCAGTTGCATGTGGGGGCAAAGCTGATAGAGCTCTTTGTACACTGAGAAATGAAGGGGAAAGAAATGAAAGATTCCAAATTCCATTTCACTAGGTTGCATAAGATCCTTCATGATCAACAAGACCAGCCTTTCAGCAGGCAGGGGGTTGCAATTAAAGAACTTGGTTTGTCATGGGGGAAGAACAGAGGTGGGCTGAGATTGTGCTCAGTCTAAAGGACCGCATACAACTCTGGTTCTTAGAAGTCAGCCAATTCAATTTACTTACATTTGGCTTCCCCTTTCAAAAATGCATACATTGGATGACACAATCTGTTATATTAGATTTACTAATATTTTACAGTGATGCAGCAAAGAGCAGGCCAAGTGCCTTAAAGACATGAGATTTATGGCCAGTGATTAATCTTGTAAAAATAATGAATTGCCACCAAAAAGGGGGAAAGAACAGATTCTTTCCCAAACAGGAAAGGAAATCTAACCCCTTCGTTTGATGGATAAGTATTTCTTAAAAAAAAAAAAAAACTAACAAATAGGAAATGTTTAGAATCTAAAAATCTCTTTCTGAACACCCAACCACCAACATCTTCCAAAACCGACTTGGTGGGTACAGCTGGCAGACTGAATTTGCCCTCTCACCTTAAGAATATTAGCAAATTGCAATGGGTCCCCTCCAGAAGAAATATAATATTCTCATGCTAGGACTTTCCAGCAGGAATACGGTTCTACAGTTGGCAGGCTCTAACTGACACTCACAAATAGGTCCAGTTTGAAAGATGAGGATTCAGATGCAATGAACAGCATATTTTTCTTATTATTTTTTATGCATATCTAGCTTTTAGGGAAAAAAATTTAAAAAGTCCCTGAAACTGAAACTCAAAAGGCTTATAAAAGCCATTCCTTTAGTTTTTTTCTCTAATTGTTACTTTCTTTTTCCTTGTGACTTGGAAAGAAAGGGGATGGGGAATAAAATTTATTATATTTTATATTTAAAAGAAAAGCAATTTTGATTTTTTTTAAAGAGGAGGACTGTGTAGGCAGGTTGGCTAAATCTATACATACTCACATATATACTGTATTCCTGGTAGTACTCTTTCTCATTATTATCACATTTTTAAATGAAAAGCCACCTTTTCTGAAGTGGTATTACTGTACAGTTCATTACCCTTTTTTTGAGCTTTATATAAAAATTCAAGGTAGTCTTGCTTCACTGGTTTTTCACGAAAGAAAACATTTCTTTTGCAGCTTGGAATTTAAAAATGCAACTATTGGAGTTGTTTTCCTTTTCCTTCCTCTAAAACCAAGAAACATATTTTTCTTTCTGCACTGAGGCGATTACTGAACTATCAGATGACCAGTGGGTCCTGAAACCAAGATATTTATAGTCTGTAAATATTTTTATGGTGGTAGTGGTGAAGAAAGAGGTGGTCTTCTCTATACACACAGACTGCCTTATAATTTTTTTTCTAACGTTTATAAGTAACCTATTTTTCCTGCAATGAGCAAAGCAACCTAGGAAAATATGTGATTATTCTCTTTTATTGCATTCTCAGACATTGTAGATCTGTGAATTTTACAGATTATGGATTGATATTTGTGGTTCTCTTTCATGTACAATATAGATATTGAGAAATAAAAAACGTTTATAAACATAGACAAATTTATATTTCAAACATTGCCTTTTTTTTTCTGAATCAGTTTTGTCTCAGAACATATGTGCTACCCAGGCATTTGCTTCTTTAAAAAAAAAAAAAAACAACTTTATAGTTTGCACATCAAAGACAATGATATGTGAGTCAGCTCTGCTTTGGTAACAAATTGGTAACAAATTTACCCCTCAATCCCAGTAAATTAGAACAGCAGAGGTGTCTGAAGATCAGCTGTAGCTCTGCTGCCCCTGTCCTCTTATTCTAGGATTCAGGATAAAGGAGCAACTCTTATTTGAAAAATAATTTTCTTTTTAAACTTTTTATTTTGGATTGTGGTATAGCCTATTAACAATGTTGTGATAGTTTCAGGTGGACAGTAAAGGGACTCAGCCATACATATACGTGTATTCATTCTACCCCATGAAATGCCTCCCAGGTGGCGCTAGTGGTTTAAGAACCTGCCTGCTAATTCAGGAGGCAAAAGAGACACAGTTTCCCTTCTTGGGTCAGGAAGCTCGCCTGGAGTGGGCATGACAACCCCCTCCAATATTCATGGTGGGAGAATCCCATGGTCAGAGGAGCCTGGCAGACAACAGTCCACGGGCTGTAGAGTCAGACACGACTGAAGCAACTCAGCACACACGAAATGTCATTTTCACATCTAAAGAAAAAGAACAAGACAAAGCTTCTGCTCGGATGTGGCATGGGTCACACATGATGTTGACCAAATCAAATTTTATGGCCAAGACGAATATCAGTGGGCCAGGGAGGTGCATTTCTCCTACAAGAAGTCACTACAGACTCCATGGCAAGGGGTGAGATAGTTATCCTAAAGGAAAGGGGAAGCAAATAATTGAAAACCACAGTATCATCTAACAGGATAATCCAGAGGAATTTACATAAACTCACCGTCAGTCAGTCTAGGGTGCTCCCACTTTCCATGATACTTCCACGATTTAAATGAGGGCTCCCTCTGCCATGAGGAGTGCATCCAGAGTTCCTTCCTCTTGTCATTTAATGTGCACTTGGGATACTAAGAAATGAATTTTATTATTTGTGAAAGCAGAGAAAACTCAGAAGGGCCAAGATTCTAAAAGAAATCATTATAATGTAGCTCACAATTGGAGATGCCCAGAAGTACTGCTTAATGTTTCTAATTTCTTGTATCTTCTCTTATTCTTTTTCTCTTTATTCTGTGTCTTCCAGTCTCTCTTTTTCTCCTTTTTCCAAAGTACAGAGGTAGGTTTAGTTGCTAAGTTGTATCTGACTCTTGTGACCCCATGGACTGTGTAGCCCACCAGGTTCCTCTGTCCATGGAATCCTTTTCCAGGGGATCTTCCTGATCAAGGGATTGAACATGGATCTTCTTTATTGCAG
The DNA here is from genome assembly GCA_007570785.1 of Antilocapra americana. Lineage (NCBI taxonomy): Eukaryota > Metazoa > Chordata > Mammalia > Artiodactyla > Antilocapridae > Antilocapra > Antilocapra americana. The sequence goes on from ML661885.1 coordinate 33,450,460, forward strand.
GCAAACTCTTCACCAACTGAGCCACCAGGGAAGACCTCCAAAGTATATAAATTTCATTTATTATGTCTCTCCTTTTTTTCCCCCTTAATTTCTCTTCTTTTCTTATATCTATCTAAGATACCGAGATAAAATATAGTTCCTACCTCATTTTATTTATTTATTTTTGGTTGCACTGAGTCTTTGTTACTGCACACCAGCTTTCTCTAGTTGTGGCAAGTGGGGGCTACTCTTTTTTCCTGTGTGTGAGCTTCTTATTGCAGTGGCTTTTCTTGTTGCTGAACACAAGCTTTAGGTGTGCGGCCTTCAGGAGTTATAGCACTCAGGCTCCGTAATTGCCGCTCACAGGCCCTAGAGCAGCTGGCTAAGAAGTTGTGGCTCGTGGGCTTAGTTCTGTGGCATATTAAATCTTCCTGGACCAGGGATCAAACTCATGTCCCCTGCATTGGCAGGATTCTTATCCACTGTGCCACTTGGAAAGTCCTCCCTACTTCAATTTATGAAACAAGAAAGTTCTTCTAAGTCTGTCCAAGGTACTTTCTTTCTCTGAAATTCTATGATTGTTTCCTCTGCAGGTATGCAGATTTATAGAAGAGATAAAGATATACAAAGTTTGCTACAATACAAAGTAAAATGTTTTGTGTGCTGGGATCAGGTAATTGATAAAATGCTTTGAAAAATCAGTAGACAGAGATTATTTTTAGGATGGGCTGGCAATAGATAAGTCTCATTACCTGAATTTTTAAATCATATTCTCTTTTATACATTTCCATTCCAAGACCAACTCTCCCTCTTTCAGATATTTTATCCTTGGTGACCAGTCCAGGGCTCTGAATACTGTTCTTATATACCACGACTCTAATTTACAAGTTACAGAAGCACAACTCTAACTGACTTAAGCATAAAAAGGGAGTGTACTACCTGGTATAAGAAATGGAAATGTTTCTGGCCTATAGGCATAGAATCTATATGTTTAAAGGATATCATCAGGAATCTGTTTCTCTTTCTTCACTTCTCTTTTCTTGGTGTTGGCTCTGTCTACAAGCAGACGCTCTCAAGGTCCTAAGACAGCCCTCAGACTTCCAGCCTTCCAGCTTAGCAACCTCAGCAGTTCCAGGTACCCCAAGAGTTCCAGCAGAAGTTCTATGTTCATCGGTCATTTTTGGAAAACTGTCCCACTCCCGAATCACTTACAGTCACCAGGCGAAGGGAGTGGTTCAGTTGGTCAGTCTGTGGTCTCACTGCCACTCTTGGAGCCTGAAAGAAGGTGAGTCTTCCTTATGGTATGTATGTTTCCTTATTAAGGAAAATAAGATTGCTACTTGAGAGGAAGGGAGTGGAAAATAGCTAAGCAAAAACAACAGATGTCTCCTACATAGTGGGGACTTAATAGCACTTTGATGAAAGTGATGGTATTGTTATTGATTTCCTTCATTAGATTAGTATGTATGCAAACATAATTTTCCAAGTTTTCTCCCCAAAACTTTGTTGTCCTTAGACTTGTTTCCCTACCTCATTCATAGTCAATCCTATTCCCTGTAGATATTATCAAGCTTGTTTTTTAGTAGTTATTTAAATACATTAAAGCATAATTGTTTTATAGTTTGCTTGATTGTACCAATATTTATAATCTTTGTGGGTCTGTTGTCCATAGTGATGTTTTGTGTGTGTACACTTGGTTCTCTTGTATTTTGTTTTTCTATTTGAAAAATTATTCACAGAAATAATGTGAATTCAGGATGAATGTATTTTATTTTATTCCCTGGGCAAGTTATTTACTTATTTATGTAGTTTTTTGGTTGTGCTGGGTCTTCATCGTTGTGCGCTAACTTTAGTTGCGGCCAGCGGAAGCTGTCTTTGCAGTGGATAGGCTTCTCGTTGCAGTGGCTTCTGATGTTGCAGAGCACAGGCTCTAGGTGCACGAGCTTCAGCAGTTGCAGCACGTGGGCCCAGTAGTTGTGGCTCATAGGCTCTGGAGCGCGGGCTCAATAGTTGTGGCACAAGGGCTTAGCTGCTCTGTGGCATGTGGGATCAGCCCAGACCAGGAATTGAACTTATGTCCCCTGCATGGCCAGGCAGATTCTTATCCACTACTAGCAGGGAGGTCCCCTGGATAGGTTTAGAATTTGCTTCTGCCAGCAGCCACAGACACTATCAGCCCAGGATCATCTTAATGCAAATTAAATTCTGAGGGTCTGTAGACCGCTCAGGTGATATAAATCTGAGATGCAATAAGTGGTGAGGGCTGGTTTGCTACTGAGTCACCCTGACTCCAAGGGTGTAGCTGGGGTACCAGCTTATTGAGAGGAGGGTCTTCTATTTAATTCCTCGACTAATATGTACCTTGCTTTGAATTTCTATTTCCCTTCCTCCAAGACACACTCACCATCCTGAGAAAACAAAACTTCACATTTTGATGTTGGGCAAATATTTTCATGTTGGGGTTTTGTGTTCACTTACCATCCTGGGTTCTTGTTTGACTTTTTATTTCTTAATATCTTCTTAGGTCTTGGAGCCTATTAGAAAGATGTTTATTATAGCTGGCATTTTTAGTTGGTTTCAGCAGGAGAGTTGTTCAAATAACCCAGCCTGCCATTCCCAGGAAATGGAAGTCTTCTCTCTGAAAACTCTGGTTAATGCTTCAATATTCCTGTTTTTTTCTTTCTGAAGTCTGCTCGCTTGGTTTTTCTGCTCCTCTTCTTTCCTTATAGATAAGCCTTACTGCAATGGGTTAGAAAAACCTTTTTCTTGATATGACATCATGAATCAGCTTTTCATTATTTTTGGTCCATATTTCTCTGTCGTGAGATTGATGGTACAAGTTGTTTCCAATTTCTCCAAAAACTATCATCTCGGTTCATTTGGACTCTGGTGTGTTTGTGGGACATCTACCTTTCTCCAATCTTAAATCATTGCTAACATCTGAAAGCATGATAAAAATTAAGAGTGTGACAGAGGCAAGGGGCACCAAATATACAAATAATGTTGCATATTTAGAATTGTATAACATACATATTTGGACGTGTATTTCCTTTACGTCCTGTCCTGCTTGCTGCTGCTGCTGCTAAGTTGCTTCAGTCGTGCCCGACTCTGTGCGACCCCATAGACGGCAGCCCACCAGGCTCCCCTGTCCCTGGGATTCTCCAGGCAAGAACACTGGAGTGGACTGCCATTTCCTTCTCCACCTGTCCTGCTTGGGGATCATCTACTAGCCTTTTTCCTTGTTTTTGTTCTTGTAATTCCCTTAGTTGCTAAGTCATGTCTACCTCGTGCCACCCCATGGACGGTAGCCTGCCAAGCTCCTCCATTCATGGGATTCTCCAGGCAAGAATACTGGAGTGGGTTGCTATTTCCTTCTCGAGGGGATTTTCCTGACCGAGGAGTCGAACCCAGGTCTCCTGCATTTCAGGCAGATTCTTTACCAACTGAGTTACAAGGAAAATTTATGTAATCCCCTTAGATTTGAGTTTTTCCCCCACAATCTTCTCCATGGCTTTCATTGGTTCTCTTCCTCTAGACACCTTAACTTTAGTACATTTTTTAAGGTTCTATCATGGATTATTTTGCTTCTTACCTAAGTAATCTCTTGTAGTCCTAACACTTCAGTTGTATTCTATGTGTAACCAATAATCAAATTTTATATCTAGCTATGGCCTCTGTTTGCTGCTTCAGTTCCGTATCATTACAATTACTCTCTGTCTCTGCCAGGATGTTATCCTTGTTCTAAAATTCTATAATTCCAAAATTTTATTATCTTTCTTCTCCAGTCTCTTTTTCAGGATTATATTTTTTGGTAATAGCATTGATATTCACCCAGTCTTTAATACTAGAAACTTCAGCATCATCTTTGCCTTCTATCTCTCCCCATTCCCACATTTAATTGATCAAATCCTTCATTTTTGTTTCCACTAATATTGCACTGGTTTACTTTTATACATATGTAGGTATGCAGTCGATACTCATTATCCACAGATTCTGCTTTTGCAAATCTGCCTACTCATTAAAATTTATTTGTAGCTTCATATTCCTGGTGCTTTCATGGTCACTCATGGATATGCACAGAGTGGCAAAAATTTGAGTCACATGACATTTATATTCTCAGCTGAGGTTGAATGAGGTGGCATTCTGCCTTCTTGTTTCAGCTCTCATACTGTAAACAAGTATCCTTTTTGTGATCTATTTAGGGTCAGATTTTTCACATTTTTGGATTGTTGTTGGTAATTTCAGTTATAAAGGTCCCCAAGTGTAGTGTTGAAGTGTTGTCTAGTGTCCCCCAGCTGTGATGTGAAATTTCAGGAGAAATTATGTTAAATAAACTTCATTCAGATGTGAATTTATGGTGCAGTTTCTGTGATTAGGATGTTAGTGAATTAACAATATATATCAAATAAGGTGTCTTTAAACATAAACATACATAAAACAAGATTATGTATTGATCGGTTGATGGAAAGAGATCAGAGGCTTACAGGAATCTTACCCTGTATTCCTCTAAGGAGCAATGGGTCAGTATTTGCTAATTTATTGTTGACTTTGTAGAACACAACTACCATGAATAATGAGAATCAACTGTGTGCAAATGTATGTATGTGTACGTATATATATATATATATATAATTATATACATCATATATAATATAGCCATAGTAATTAACCTCTGAACTGATTTCCCTTCAATGCATTTTCAGTGTTACCAAGGTAATTATCTTCCTAAGGTAGAACTGGGTGGCTTAGTGGTAAAGAATCAGCCTGCCAATGCAGGAGATGTAAGAAATGTGGGTTTGATATTTTGAAGTACAGAACCCAGCTTAATAGTCTTCACAGGCCAAATCTGGGACAAACTGAGATGCAAAATAAGTGTAATAACACAGTATAACACATTGAGCAATATAAGAACCTGTGTGTCCGTACTGCTTTCCATCTATTGATCAGGGAGAAGAGAAAACTTTTCCTTACAGTAGAATAACAACTAATAAATGTGGAAGAAATAATGTAGTTAGAAAAATCACAATTTGACAACCATCAGAGTAATGATTTATTAATTATCAATTAAAAAACCATTAATGTATGACAAAATTAGGGTGAAAGTTTGATGAGAAAGAGGGTATTTCCATAATCTCAAAGTGTTTACTATAAATTCAGTTCAGTGGCTCAGTCGTATCTGACTCTTTGTGACCCCAAGGACCACAGCACGCCAGGCCTCCTTGTCTGTCACCAACTCCTGGAGCTTACCCAAACTTATGTCCATTGAGTCAGTGATGCCATCTAACCATCTCATCCTCTGTTGTCCCCTTCTCCTCCTGCCCTCAATATTTTCCAGCATCAGGGTCTTTTCAAACGAGTCAGCTCTTGGCATCAGATGGCCAACAGTAATGGAGTTTCAGCTTCAACATCAGTCCTTCCAGTGAACACCCAGGACTGATCTCCTTTAGGATGGACTGGTTGGATCTCCTTGAAGTCCAAGGGACTCTCAAGAGTCTTCTCCAATATCACAGTTCAAAAGCATCAGTTCTTCTGTACTCAGATTTCTTTATAGTCCAACTCTCATATCCATACATGACTACTGGAAAAACAATAGCCTTGACTAGATGGACCTCTGTTGGCAAAGTAATATCTCTGATTTTGAATATGCTGTCTAGGTTGGTCATAGCTTTTCTTCCAAGGAACAAGCATCTTTTAATTTCATGACTGCAGTCATCATCTGTGATTTTGGAGCTCAAAACAATAAAGTCTCTCACCGTTTTCATTGTTTCCCTATCTATTTTCTATGAAATAATGGGACTGGATGCCATGATCTCAGTTTTCTGAATGTTCAGCTTTAAGCCAGCTTTTACATTCTCCTCTTTCACCTTCATCAAGAGGCTCTTTAGTTCCTCTTCACTGTGTGCCCTAACGGTGGTGTCATCTGCATATCTGAGGTTATTGATATTTCTCCCGGCAATCTTGATTCCAGCTTGTTCTTCATCCAGCCCAGCATTTCACATGATGTACTCTGTATATAGGTTAAATAAGCAGAGTGACAAGATACAGCCTTGAGATACTCCTTTCCCAGTTTGGAACCAGTCTGTTGTTCCATGTTCAGTTCTAACTGTTGCTTCTTGACCTGCATACAGATTTCATAGGAGGCAAAATAGAATGTGTTCTTCAAAAACATCAAGGCCATTGATGACAAAGAAAAACTGAGAAAGAGTTCCAGGCTAAAGGGGACAATGAGGCATGACAAGTAAATGTAGTGTGTGATCCTGGATTCAGGCCCACCTTGGGGAATCAGTAGCTGTAAAGGGCACATTGGATAACTGAGAAAATCTGAATACAGAGTATGAATTAAGTAATGATATGTTACTGATGTTAAACTTCCTAATTTTGATAATTTGATAATTTATATAAGTGGGTGTTCTTGTTCTCAGGGAGTATACATTGAAGTATTTAGAACTAACAGACCATGTTTAAAACTTACACATCAATGGTTCAGAAAAATATGTATAGCTGTAGAGGTAAAGTGAAAAGTGAATGATAAAGTCAATGCAGTAAAACGTAAATTATTAGTCATGTTTGGAAAAGAGTACATGTAAGTTTTTTGCTAGTGAGCCAGTGAAGTTGCTCAGTCGTATCTGACTCTTTGCGATTCCATGGACTGTAGCCTACGAGCCTCTTCCATTCATGGAGTTTTCCAGGCAAGAGTACTGGAGCGGGTTGCCATTTCCTTCTCCAGGTGATCTTCCTGACCCAGGGATTGAACCCAGGTCTTCTGAATTGCAGGCAGACGCTTTATCATCTGAGCTACTAGGGAAGCCCTCAAGCTTCTTGAATTTTTTTTGAATTTGCATCAAAATAAATGTACAAAAATAAACACTTTTTTATTTATTAAGACAGTCCCCATGTATTTAGTTTTTATTGTTTAACTCTCTTCCCACTTAAGATATAGTCTCCATAAGGATCTCATCTTCCTTTCTCATGGCTGTATTCTCAGCACCCATAACTTTGTCAATATATATGACTTCAATTATTACTTGTTGAGTGAATGAAGAAAAAACATACAAAGGCAAGTAATAATCGAATGGATTTCCATGCCTTTCATTTTTCTCTCTCCTGAAGTCTTATGAAATCTTAAGTAAAATAACTTTTTCATAAGGGGAGAAAAACACAGAGAAAGGAAGTCTTAAAGACAAGACAATAACTGTCTCCTCTCAACTGTCCCTCTTTGCAGAATATTGGAAAATTTTTCTCTGAGAAATCTGACCAACTCTAGTGAAAATAGTTAAATAAATTGTATTTTGATTCCTTCCAATAAATGCCTCATTCAGGTTACTTACGGTCTGTTTTTACCACACAGGAAAGTTCAAGTTGGCAAGCATCACCAAAGTGGTAAGAATTTTTTTTTTAAAGATTGGCTTGTTAATCTCTCACTTTTAAGTATAAACAAATAGCCAAGAATTATAAAATATCAAGAAAAGCCTCTAAGATGAAAGATAAAGACCAAAACAAACCACAACTTGAAATAAATAAGACTATGTACAGTAAAGACAACTTTAAAATTAAAGAGAGCTCCTGAAATTTAAAAAGTGAGAAGAGCAGTGAAAACTAACTAGAAGACTTGAAAGTTGAAGTTGAGGGAATATTCCAGAAAGTAGAGAAAAAATGCAAAGACATGAAAAGTAGGAGAGAAAATATGGGAACATTAGAGGGCCACTCTACAATATTTGAACAGTAGATATTTTCAAAAAAAATGGAGGAAAGAAAAATGTGTGTATGGGCTTGGGAGGAATCATACACCAAATAATTAAAGAATATTTATAGAACTGAAAAACATACATTTCAGAATTAAAAGGGCCATCAAACTTCTAACAAAATCAATAAAAAAATATCCATGACAAAGTAGTTTCAGTGAAATTTCAGCTCTTCAGTCTTCTGGGAGTGGGCTACAGACAGGAACCTAAGAAAGAATCAGTAATTAGAAAGGTTTGAACTTCTCAAAGCATTATGGCAAAGTAAAAAGCAATGGAGTCATGTTTTCAAACTACTAAAGAAAAATGATTTCAACATGAAATTTTATACCTTATCCAAATAGTTGTGAGAGTAAAGTAAGGACACTTTGGACATAGAAAAGTCTCAAAAAATGTTTACTCTTATGCAAAATTTTTCAGGAAACTCCTGGAGAATATCCTCCACCACAATGAAAATTAACTTGGAAAGAGGAAAGCATGGGTCATAGGAAACAAAAACGCACTAGAGGTGAGAGAAAAGAATTCCAAGGAACTTAGTGAAGGGACATAATGACAATCATGTATGAGGTACAAAGGGTAACCAGTTGAGCAAAAGCCTTCAAGAGGAACTTAAAGAAGATGAAACTGATGGTCTATGTGGGACAAAGGAACATAGTAAGGGGTGATTCAGATAAATGTTTGGGTTCAATTTCTGGTAAGCTACAGAAAACTCTGCAGAGGCGACAAGGTCAGGATAATTTTAGAGAAAACAGAGTTGTCCAGGAAAGTAACAGTAGTCCAGTTTACACGTGACTAAACTCTGAAAAACATAAACACAGTAACATAGCCATTCGATATTGATCTAGCCGTATTTGAAGGATGAGGGTGAGGCGGGTGGAGGATGGTGTTTAGGGGAGAAGCAGGAGGAAAAGGGAATAAGTTCTCATATTTAATAGTGGAAAAATCAACAGATAATACTTAGGTCAGCCATGGTTCAGGCAGGAGAATAAAGTCACTGGGTGTTATAGAAGGAATTATTAGAAGAATTGGACTTTATGTGATTGGGAGAGAAGCTGAAGAAGGGAAGGTCTGGAAGGGGAATTTGAGGGGCAGAGGAGTCACTAATATGTCTGGGAAGCCAAGTGTGCCCCACCACCAGAGTGTGATGGCAAAGGGGGGATTTGTGGGTGGCCTCTGGAAATACACTGTCTCTGCAGCTGGTCATCTAGTGGTGGGACTAGGGGTTCTGGGTAAGCAGGGTCAGAATTCAGAAGAAAAGCAGGATGTAGAGTAAGTTTCAAGCTTGTACCCACTGCATACATAGGTTTCTGTCCATCACTGGATCTTGCTGAAAAAAGACCTCTAGGAAGTCATGACCACTGTTTCATTTCTGTCCCCTAGATTCCATGTAAATTCCTCTGTTGTTGAGTCACGAAGTCATGTCTGATTCTTTTGTGACTCCATGGACTGCAGCCTGCCAGGCTCCTCTGTCCATGGGATTTCACAGGTAAGAATACTGGAGCAGGTTGTCATTTCCTTCTTCAGGGGATCTTCCTGACCCAGGAATTGAACTAGAGTCTCCTACATTGGCAGGCAGATTCTTTACGACTGAGTTACCCTTGAAGCTCAAATTCTTCTTTAAGCCAGCTGCAATTCAATATCATTATACAGCAGAGGATTTAAGAAATACAGTTCCCAACTTAATGCAAGTGATAGCATAAATTACAACAATCCAGCTGTTGACAATCTGGCATCCAATGCACATGTCTTTTAACCACATTTAACTTACTAATAAAGATAAACACAAATTTATGTTTCCATAGTACATGGCACAGCTAGTCACACAAAAACACATAGACCTGCTTCCCAAAAGAGGCTAGTCAAAGTCTCAGGTGTCCCTTTATTCATCTTGGGGTGACAGTCATTCTTTTAGCTGAGTCATACTCACAATTTTGTACTCTGTAGCTTAAATACTGAGATATAAGGTTAACTGCAATTTATACATTTTATGTTAAACAGTAGAAGAATGAAAGTGAAAGTGAAAGTTGCTCAGTCGTGTCCGACTCTTTGTGACCCTATGGACTGTCCATGGAGTTCTCCAGGCCAGAATACTGGAGTGGGTAGCCTTTCCCTTCTCCAGGGGATTTTCCCAACCCAGGAATAGAACCCAGGTCTCCCACATTGCAGGCGGATTCTTTACCAACTGTAAACAGGAATAGGAGATGACAAAATATTGACATTTGATATTTATATCAAACCAAGGAAGAAGTACTTATTGCTGCAGTATGTGTTTCTGCAGCTAGTTATGTGATTGTAGTTGGTACTAATAACTTACTTTTTCCTAGGACTGAGGTAGACAGGACAGACTACTAAAGTCTTATCTACCAGAAAAACCTTAGTTCTGGCTTATAGAAGCATAACCTGAGTCACCACAATAGTCACAGCCTCTTTTATTGAAAATAATTTTATTTATTTTGTGGCTGTGCTGGGTCTTCATTGCTGTGAGGACTTTCTCTAGTTGCAGTGCCCAGGGGCTTCTCATTGCACAGGCTTCTCTTGTTGCAAAGCTCAGGCTCTAGGGCTTCAGTAGTTGTAGCTCCTGGGCTCTAGAGCACAGGATCAGTAGTTGTGGTCCAGGGTTTGCTGCTCTGAGGCATGTGGGATCTTCCCGGATCAGGGATAGAATCCATGTCTTCTGCATTGGCAGGTGGATTCTTTACCACTGAGCCACCAGGGAAGCCCCAGCCTCTTATACAACCAAGACTTGAGCCAGTTCAGAACCATAAAATGAAGAGAACTCCCTGAATGAAGAGAAGGTCAGGTCTCTTGAGGAAGGACTCTCACCATAAGTCTTTTTCCTGGTGGACCTGGAAAAAGGACCTGGAGCTATTTACTCAGATGACTGTGTTTGGGGGAAGGAGAAGTAACTAGACTTTGGTTAAATTTCTTGACACCCAAAACGTCAAGAGAAGTGGCTTTTGAATACTGGGTAACTAACAGAATTTGGGTTTGGGTTCACCTCTCAATGGGCCTAGTGGATCCCATGATTCATGCCATGGTTATTTCCTCAGTTCTGGAGTCAACAATTGTAATAGACATAGTCAGCAACTAGAACCCATATGTTGAACTAGAACCTCTATGATCTTCAACCTGTGTGTGTATATCTATATATATATATAGATATATATATATATAATTTATATATATGTAATATATATATAAATTATCATGTGTATAAGGTATGTATTATTATTTTTAAGTTTTCTGTATTGTTGCAAAGTTAAAGCAGCTTATAAAGATGCATAATAATACTGAAAAACACAACATTAAAAATAGGTGAAAAAACATAGCAAAGGGAAAATAAGAGTAGAAATATAAAATGGACCAAGAAATGAGATTAGTACATAAAATGTCTGATCATCTGGTACACTTGCTGATGGTAAACCACAAATTTGCTCCTGAACAGTAACACAGCTCATTATAACCATCAGTTAAAGACAGGCCAAATGCTTAGGAGAGGCAAATCTATTTGTAAGGTGGGTACTGAAAAAGTTCTAGGAAGCCTATTTCCTGCTCTTAGGGATTACTTGTTCTATTGTTCATCTCAATTAGCATAACTAATTGAATGTCCACAAACAGCAAAAAGAGACATTTTTTTCTATTAATGAAAACTGTCTCATTCTTAAAATAGCTGAGAATCTTTATCTCTTGTTATTAACCAAGTGTAGTAACACTTCCTTCCAGCAACCACATTCATACAGAAAAGAATGGAAACGACACTATTTTAGTTCAAAAGAGTTCAGAGTGCACAAGATTAAATAAAGAGAGTAATTTTAAAACTTCAGGTCAAATCTTGTGTTTTTTTTCTTTTTGAGCTGGTCTGAGTTAGATTTCCTTTGAAGAGAGCGTCTTGGATCTCTTCCATGAGGATGGAGAACAAAATGAGAAATGGGCCTTATCACATCAGTCTACAGAAGAGTTCTCAAGTGGCAGGACATAGTATTAATATTTGGAGGAGTCAAATATTTACACATTTTTCAAATGTTAAATAAGTGATTATGATGTGGCTTTTAAAAACAACAAATTAGCCAGGATAAGAACTGGTCAGTGACCTGGTTGAAGATCTTTTGTATTAATTAATTTAATTATCTCATACAAAATATAATAAATGAACATAGGCTATCACATGTAACTAGCAAAATGGACATTCAGCTTATATTTAACAGAAAAAAAATATACTATCAATATTGATACAATGGCAAAAATGCCATAATTTGTTCCAAAGTTAACAATGGATAAATTCTAGAGTGAAAGAGTAAGTACAACACCAACTAATTTCAACAATCAAGAGATTGTGGGAAACTTTAACTCTGAGAATATGAATATCTGATAACAGAAAAGATAAGAAGACTCTAAATCAATTAGATGATGAAAATGAGAGTCAGAGCCAAAATCAACCAAATCTGTGAACATAAATACTTAGCTAAAATTTAGAAAATGTAAACTCTATTCTAATGTAGCCACATCATACAGTCATGAAACCACTAACATCTTACAGTTTTTAACACTGAAAAAAGTGTCTTAGAAAACTCCCAAATAAAAACTAAAAAGAATGGCACGAAAAATAGCTTTTTACAAGTGTAACACAAAGAAATTATAAAGACTGACAAATTTTACATAAAATTATTTTTAAAATTTAAGTAAAGAGACAAATGATAAACCTGGAAAAAGCATTTGCAACCCAAACAGCAAAAGATAATATATTTATATGTATATCTATAGTATATTGTACAAAATAAAATTAAGTGAGCAAGATCAGAAAAAGAGGTAAATGATATCTTTGAAAAGTTGATGAAAAAGGAAATATAAATTGCTTAAGCATATTAAAGGTGCATAATTTCATTTAAAAGAAATAAAAATTAAAACCATTGATATATCACATTTTGCCTAGGAGTGCTAAAGATCAAAACACATTGGCTGGTTTATAGGGAGATGGGCACTTTCATATACTGTAATTGGATAGAATCTCTGTGGAAGGCATTCCCTTACACTCGGTTAACTTTCTCTATCACCAGTGAGTGGTATGATGTCAACCTCCTCAGTACGCTTCTCTGTAAACAGACACCAGACACATGTCTGTTTATAAAGCGAGTTTAATGAAACCACCATCTAAACTCAGTTTAAAGAAAAAGTCCATTGAGTCTCTATGATGGAGAAACTCTGAGCACTGAGCCTCATCAACAACACTTTCACAGTTTAGAAATGAAAGGATGCAGAAATATGGGATTAAAGTTAATGATAGTTTAGGATCTGCTAGGGGTGTATTTTTTAGTAGCAAAAACATTCCTGGGTTCTTGAAATCAGGAAAAATATTCAGTGAATGGCAAAAAAAGAAAAAAAAAATTCTGCTTTATCAACAAACTAGTCCAAAGAGATTAAGTGTGAGATCCCAAGTACCCTAAGAACAAAGTGTGAAAGATTTTTGAAGTTCCTTGGTGTCCTTTAAAAAGCAGAGAGAGACCAGGAGAGAGCACAAGGAGAAAGGAATTAGGAATCTTCTTTGCTTCCAGGGTCTGTTCTTGTCTTATTAACAGTATTAACCAATATTCAGCAGAAGTGATAACTATTAAAATTCTTTTTTGTGTGTGAAATGGATTTAGGAGTTCACTAAGCTGAAAAGGATCTCTGGTTTAAAAAATGCCAACAGTGCAATTCAAATGATTAAAATTTTGGAAAGTAACCTTTGAAGACAGAAGATTGAAAGTGGTCTGTAAATTTAAGGATGACAGTGGCTAATTCTCATCTTTCTACAATGAAAACTCATCAATGATGAGTTTGTCCTCATGCTGTTGGACTCTTGATAGAAACAGAAAATTGACTGTAAATCAGAATATGGTAGGGGTGAAAGAGATCTTGTTCTAATTTTCTCAAAATACTGACAAGGAAAAAGATCCAGAGATGTGTCTAAAACGACCTAGGTGGTGGTAGATCTACTTGGTCTTGTACTTATTTTTGTCTTTAAATATTTTAAAAGATACTGATGATCTCTAATCTTGAATGTACCCCAAGGCTATAAAGGCAGAGGGTTTATTTAGAGAGGAGTTTGCTGTGTCATGGATTGAATTCCTTTGGAAGTGCAATGAATTTGGTGTGTGTATGTGTGAGTCTGTGGGAGAAATGGTATTTATGATGCTTGGGGGGTAGTCACTGCAATATCATGTCAAATGCTGGGCCACTCCCTAAACTGAAATGTTTCCAATCACTTCCAAATTCTGTGACAAAAATCAAAGGTTCTGAAAGCTAAGAAACAAATCTGCTCTAGCCATTATGTGCTTACCTCTGTTTGTGCCCTGTGGGCCGATCTCAGGGGGTGAATTTTCTTATCTGGGAAATGGGACCAGGGACTTCAACTCAGATTGACTTGGATGTTCTCAGACATACATAAAATGAATAACACTAAAATTCTTAGCCACATAAATGCTGCTATGTAAAGAGTAATGTCTATAAAAATAGTTATGGATAGGTATTAATGAAATGATTAATAAATGTGCTATCTTAATAGTCTTATTGTTTCTATATGATTGTTTCAGATCTCCAAACTTCTGAACATCTTAAACTGAAGCCATAGAGAAATTTAAATGGTACAAAATGCTAGCATAATAATATGGTACTTGTGGTCATATTTGCAAACATTCCTAAACCCCTGGTTAGCAGTATAAATTCTTATCTTTTGCCTCGGCAGTAAATTCATTCCTACAGTAATGATTTCAGAACCTAAGATTTCACCAGAATGAAATCGAATAGCATCAAGAGTATGTAGCACTTCGTTAAACAGAGTATTCCCTAAACTCAAGGCACCTAAAAGTTCAATTCAGGAGACTGCGAGGGTGGGGGAGGGAGGAGGATTATGAATAAGAAGTGTTTCAGTAAGAACTCAACTTCTCTTTGAAGAAGCAAGGCCCTAATTTCTAGAATATTGCAAGCAAGGAATCAAAGGTTTTTGGAAATTTTTCTGGAGGAGACACAAAGTCAAGAAAGAAGACTTCTAAGGATAAGTAAAGGATTGGAACACCCCTTTCCCTCCCTAAACCGAGGACGCGTTTTAGATTCAGCTGTGCTAAGACGAAAGTGTAAGAGTATCAGAGCTGTGGCATCTTTCGGGATGAGGCTCAAGTTTAAACTCCGCTTTAGAAACAGCAGTCCTGGCTCAGAGCTCGGAAAGGAAGGTCTAGGAGAAGCCATCAGTCAGGTCTTCCCGCAGCAAGGTCGGCGCTGAGGTTGGACCAGGCCCCAGAGCACCAGAGTAGACGCCCTGGGGGTGAAGACAGCTGGGCTGTAGGACCTGCACAGTCTGGGTGGGGGGGGCGGTGCGCCTCCATCTCAGCCAATCTTCAGTTTAGCTACCTACTCCAGGAAAGCGCAGAGGGGACTCGCCTGGGGTTAGGCTATCTGGAGGCTGTCAGCGCTCTTTAGGACCTCAGGGAAACCCGAGAGATTCTGGCTTTAGGACCCAGGAACTCCCAGGCAGCCCTGACTTAGTTGCCTTGGACCACAGCACCACCTACTTATAGAAGCATCCCGTGCCCGGGCCCGGCTGCATCTCCATCGGAAAGTGCGCTCGCCATCCCTTCGCCCGCCCAGGAGCGTTGTGTCCCCCACAGCTCGAAAGGGAGAAATCTTAGCTTAAAAGTGGCTGTGGAGAGAGCTCTGGAAACCGCACAATTGGACACGGATCCAGAGTGAGAGCGGGCGTGCCCCTCGCCGGAGGATCGCACTCACCGGCGGGGACGCAGCATCCCAGAGGCTGCGGACCCGCCCGCCCAGCCGCGCTCCTGCTAGGCGCGGTCAGTCCGGAGGAACCTCCGCACGCTTCGAACCCACCGCGGCCGCCCGCACCCCAGAGCTGCCACACGCTCCCTGCGGCTCTCGGCAAACTTTCCCCCAGACCACGTGCTAGAGAGGTGTCTCGCTTCCCGATCCCGGGATGGAGAGCCGCGCCTAGGCACGCCGCACAGCCTGAGACGTAAGTGCTCACGGTAGGCGACTCGCGCCCGCCACCGTGGCCACAGAGCTTGGGTACCCCACTGCTGTACCGAAGGACCTAAGAGCGCGCCTTTAACCCTGCACCCTCGGGGACCATGGAGCTCCTTCCTTTTCCCGAAGCGCCCGCGCCACGTCCCTTCCCCGGGGTCTGAGCCTGTGGGTCCGCAGAGGTTGCTAATTCACTGATGGTAATCACCTTGCTCTCCAAGTTGCCTGCAGCTGTGCGCTTCGGGCTAAGCCGCTCCGCGGCTCGCGCCAGCCGGTGGGTTCGCTTTCCCCCTCCCTTCCCTCCTTAAATTGGGACGCGTGAAGAGGCAGCTGCCTCCTTGGGCCTCTCTCCACCCGGCTTCTCCTCCTCGTCTCTCAGGTTCAAGGCGGAGAGATGCCGAACTGACCCGCGCGGCCCCCCTGGCTAGTGGAGGCTCCCCGCTCGGCGTCTTCCCCAGCAGCGCGGTCTGCGCCGGCTCCTCGGATGAGCCCTCCCGCTCCCCGGCTTTGAGAGGCGTCTCTCCCCCGCCCGACCGCCCAGATGCAGTTTCGTCTCTTCTCCTTTGCCCTCATCGTCCTGAACTGTATGGATTACGGCCACTGCCAAGGCACTCGATGGAGACGCAGTAAGAGAGGTGGGTTCTTCTCTGCCGGAGCCGCGTGGGGTCGGGGGCGCCGGCGGCGGCACTCGCCCGCGGGCCCAGGTGGGCAGGGCCGTGCCCTCCACCCGGCCTCTGGGCTCCTCACTTTTCGGGCCCCGAGGCGCTGCCGAGAGCTCGGCCCTTTCTGTCCTCAGGAGGCGCGGCGAGCCGGGCGTCCCGCGGGCGCTCTGGGCTGAGAGGTGCGGTCCGCACCCACGTTAGCGGTCGAGCTTCTACTTCGGAACTCTTCTCTTTAGGTCTCAGTTTTTTTCTTTTTTTAATCTGGCATCCTTTTTTCCTTGTTCTTCTTTTGTCTTTTTCTCTTTTTAGTCCTCTCAACTATCTCCTCTGCACCTCATCTTTCTCTATCTTCGCCACGCACGTGCGCCCCAAACCCTGTCCCCAGATGGTTTTCGACACGGCCTACCTACATACAACTGTGTGTGTGTGTGTGTGTGTGTGTGTGTGTGTGTGTGTGTGTGTGTGTCTGCGCGCGCGGGTGGGCCAGAAAGCGCGAGCGAGAGGGTTGAGGAGGGGTACCAAGTCATTGTGGAGGATCTGCATTTCCAGGAAAAGAGCAATACTGTCTTCCTTCGTACCCTAAGACGAGGTGGGAGGACGCACTGAACTTGGTACACTGAGCAGGAACTCGTGCGCAGGTTGTTTTGGGGGAACGCTCGCTGGCAGAATGATGTTTTGGGGGACAGGCCCGACTTTGCCCTCTGCGTTTGCTTCCCTCACAAGCAGCTATTTCTAAGGTTCCTGGCCTCGGTGCCACTCACTTGTGGCTTTTTAGCCGCCCCTCCCTCTCCACCACCTGTGTGCGCTGCCGGAAGGCCAGTGGAAGCCTCTAGAAAGGTTTCAGAGAGCTAGCTTCCCCGAAGATTAAGTGCGCTCGTGTTTGAGTCCTGCTGCGGCTGCAGCTAATGTAACTTCGTTTTAGGGGAAGGGCTGCTAAACACAATTAAGTCTCCTGAAGGATTTAAACAAACCACAACACTCCCACCGCCAACACACACGCTCACCTTGCACTACTGCCTCGCGGAAGGTGGACAGCAGCTCCCCAGGGCTTATCCATCTTGGACTTCTGCGCAGTTAGAATTTGTCCTGAGGTTGACAGATTTGGATTTTTCTGGGATGTGAACGGCTCGCTCGACCTGTGATGTGGGTTGTTTCTAACTCGCTTTATGGAATCTTCAGTCCTGCATCCAGATTTTGGAGAGAGCTTTTTGCGCCCTTATTTTTCCAAAGCTTTTTAGGACGTCGTTAAGCTGTTCTCACCTACCCGCAGGGCTGAATGTTGGCGGGCCTGAGGGCAGAGCCCAGGACAGCTGGTCGTGTGCGATTTCCACCGCCTCCGCTTTGCAGTTGACACCATGGAGCTGTGCTTAAAAAGGACACCCCTTTCTCTAACCCCTGGTTCTCTTACTCTTGGTCTCTCCTTTCTGACATTTGGGAAATGCTTATCTTCACAAGTTTTTCTGAGTAAATACATAAGGGAGGAATTTCTTTCCAGAGGCCGTGAAAATTTGATGTTATGGCTTGCAAAAGTCCCTTTCCATCACCTTCACCTCCCCTTTCCTTTCTCCAACCCAGTATTTTCTTTCCAGGTATCATTTGATAGAGCTGGCAAGTTTTGATTACACTGTGGTCACAGTGTTTGGAGAGGTTCCCCCCACCCTCCTCCTCATAAATAGGGGGTTGCAGTCTATTTGATTGAATAGACTAATGTTCAACATACGGAAAGAGCTGAAACTCCTTGCCAAATTCTTGTTTATTAAATGACTTGCTAATTCAGCGATGTCTTTCTGATCCACACTGCTTGTTGCACTGTGGTTGAGTGGGGAGGAATAGAGCTTGTTGCTTTAGTAGAACTTAACACAGAGATGCTCTTTGGTGGAGCATGGCTTTACAGCACCCCGGCGGCCAGAAGCGATACTGCATGCTTGTATTTGCAGTGCCATCTCCAAAGTTCTGCCTGTGCCTCCTTAAGTATCTGATGTAAAACCTATTTGTTTCAAAGCTGCTTTAGCAAAATCTCTCCGCAATTACTGTTACATCCCCAAGGGCTGACCTTTAGAAACCCAATTCTAAAGTGTGCAGCTTTTGCCACAGTAGTAACTTTTGCCAGACAAACCTTTCAATTTAATAAAATTCAAATGCTTTCAAGCTACATAAAAATTAGTAAGGTTGTAAAGGGAAAAAAAAAAAAATTCAAAGTGTGTGTGTGTTTCCCTTAACAGATGTCCCTTCCCAAACCTCAAGCTGCTGGCTAAAATAACTTCGGTCCTTAAAAGTGACCACACTATCTGTGCCAACAAAAGGCATACTGTGTTTTTAATTAAAAGTGGAACTACTTAAAGGGCTGGCTAGACAGTGTAGGGTGATAGTAGCTTTTCTGCTTTGCGAGGAAGCTTAAGGGTTGCATTGTGAAAGTATTGAAATGAATAGAGATCTAACCTAGGTTGTGTGAATTGTCTGTCTTCACAGGCTTAAGCTGGTTTTAATTGATCTCATGTCCGCTGATTGATCATACACCAATTGTTGGGCATACCAAACAATTGGCTTTCCCAAAGGAGATTGATTTAAATTAGTTCCTTGGTGAATGCTTGAGTACTAGCCAAATCATGTCAGTAGTGACAATTGACATGCTGGAGCCTATTGTGGTACCAACATTTCCCCTTTTCCCTTTGTTTTGGATGGTGGCAGTTAAGTATTACTTTCTAGGAAGAAAAGTGATTAGTACCATAAAAAAAGGTGCTGTGGCTTAGAAGATGGGTTATTTTCTTGACTTTGTGCTGTGATGTAGGCAGCAGTGATACCAGGATTGGTTAGGCTAATGCCTGGGATCCGATTCTTTTCCTTTTTTTCATATTCCATCTGCAAATAATCAAACCTTCACTGTGGAGCATTCTCAGAACTCCTTTGGCATTATGTTTAGTCTGCTCTATGATCTCAGATGCTCTATAATATCATTTTCTTAATGAAATAAAATTCTTGGCAGAGATCAGATAATTTAGTCAGTTAAAATCAATTGCATCCAGTCGAGAATAGAGAGCAAATAATATCGTTTAACTCTATGCTTTATTTCAAAATATGGCCAGAGGATTAGAGACTCGAATATCAGATAAAACTTCTTAAGGGGAGACCATCATAAACAACACTAGCCACCTACGAGTCTTTTGTCTGCTTATTTAGAAAACAAAACCAGACAGTCGAAATGCATTTGATAGTGACTGCTGGGGCCTGGCAGCAATATATTCGAAAGTGAGGCACAAATACAATAGTGTGAATGGATTTCTTCTAGAGGGAGACACATGCCGCTGTTTTGAAAAGCTGATTGACAACTCGTGTTTTGTCTGCGCAGTAACAGTCAAAACTCATTGGCCCTCTCACTCTCCAGTCCCTTTTGAAAAACATAGTCATTATTAGCTACTGTTAACCCCTATAGCCTGCATCTATCTTGGGCCCTCTTATGATTTGTTTGCATGGTAAACTGAGTTATTCAATTTGTATTATTTGGGGGGTTGGTTGTAAGTCACATTTCAGGCTGAATTACTGAAAAGTGGATAGTCATCATGACTTTATTATGGTATTCCTAAGGATTTCTTGAGTTTAGTATGTAGTGATTTCATTTTATATATCTTTCATTCTATTGATATGCCCGGTCACAAATTTATCAGGGATTTATGAAAACTTCTTCATGAAACTCTTGAAAGCAGCAAGGCTCCCAGACATGTAATTGTGTTTCTGGTGGTCTGATGGCAGGGGGCGCGGTCTGACAAGGGTTTCCTGCTGTAGCCTTTTCCCTACTGAAGCTTCAGCTTCTCCCTCCATAACCGCTCATTTTCCTATGATTAGACTTGGCTTCTTCCATGAAACAAATGTTTATCACAAATAGTGTGGTATGTTTCTGGCAACTTCGGTTTAAAAAAAAAAAAACAAACTCATGATTTCTCTTAAAACTTGTAGCATTGAATTAATTTGTATTTTTAAAAATTGAATGAAAAGATGTGGAGATATTTACAAGTTTCACAAGTACTTTTAATGATACTTATTTCTCACAGTATTTTTTGAAAATAAAAATGGCACATGGAACATATTAACCTACTCTTAAAAGCTTCAAAATACATTTTGTATGCTTGCTTTTTTAAGTTTCAGAGTGCTTCAGAAAAGCTTGGTGTGATGTTTAACTTTGTAGCATAAATACATTCTTTCTTTTCTTCTGTTGTTAATGGGCTTTTCTTTCAACATAATTCTGAGTTTTTCTGGCTAGTATCTTACCAATGCACAGAGGTTAGAAAGTTGCCATGTCCCAACCAACATCTTACTCTGGTCCTGAAATTTGAAAGTGATTAAGAATAGGTGACATTTTGTCAGGCCTCCACTTAATTCTGGCTTCATTAACTGTTTATAAATTCAACTTGGGTAGAATCCAGTGTTTGCAGAAATCACAAGTTGGAAATGACACTTCTAATTTCTTAATGAACAGCCACCTCTTGATTTATTTCAGAGACTAACTGACCAGTTTATAGATTATCCCGGCCACTTTTTACCTCTTTTCTCCCAACTGACTGCCGTTTGAACCATTTTTTTTTTTCCCCTGGAAATAGGCACTCTTATACCTCTCAGGTTCAGGAAATAGATGTCAAATCACTCGACATGATATTTCAGAACCACCCTGCTAAAAGGAGGTAGTAAGCTCAAAATTTTCTTTTTTCAAAATGTGATGTTCGTTCCCTTCCCCCTCCATTATCTGCCACAATCAAGCCTTGACCATTAGAGAGAGTGTTGCATGTCATCTTTGTAAGTTTTCACATTTTGAGCTGGAATGCATATGGAAGGCACTTATTAATAAAGTACATAAATAATATATATGATAAGGGAGGCATGTCTATTACCTGCTTATACGTGTGTGTATATGTAGGTATGTGGAAGGGGGACAGTATGACCATGGATGGTTGGCTTTTTGTAACTAAAAGGGACTTTTCCTCATCTTTCCCATTTTTCGTCTTGTTCTCAGGAGCAGGAAAGGGCCCAGAGGAAAGCTGAAGGTGAGGGTTGAGGGCTCAGAGAGGGAATGGGTAAGGACACAGTGTTCTTGTCTTTCCAAGGCCCCCCTCGCCTGTCCTTCTCTCCTCTAGAACCTTTGTGTATGAGTCACCCTCTTTTCAAGCATGCTGCTATCCCCCTTGTCCTATAATTTCCTTCTTTCTCATATTTCTTTCCAACCTTTTGCTTCATTTCAGCCCTTCTCTTGTCTGGCCTCGTGATCCTCTTGCATCCACTCACCCTTCAGTCGGTCACAGCCTGGCTCCTCCCTCTGCTTTATGGGAAGGGCTTTCTTCGTGGTCATCCATGCTCAATACTCTCAATACCAACTCCACCTATGTTCCCGTCCTCCTGTCACTAACAGGATCACTCCTTTCCAAGGTTTGTTTGTGTGTTTTCCTTAGGCTCTAGTTGTGCCTCCCATATTCTGTGCATTTTTCTTCTTTGGTCTCCTCACTCAGAGTCGGGGTAGGCTAGTATTTCCTTACTTTTTCCTCTTTCCCTTAGAGGATTTTGTCCATCCTTGTATGCTCAACTGCTTTTTCAGCTCTATCCCCGAATTTTTTGAGCTTCAGGTTATATTACTCTCTGATATTCCAGCTACTGCACCCTCATATGGAGACAGATACTCCATTCCATGCACACTAAACTTGACAACTCATTCCCTCTTCCATGCTCTTCCCCAAATACGTTCCTCCAGTTGTGTTCCTTTTCCTGTTCATGGGTTTCTGTGTGTTAAGGCTGGAAGCCTCACTCCAGTCTCTGACTTTCCTGTTGTGTCTATTACGGTTCACGCAGTCTTAGTGGGTATTAGAAATGTTGTTTACGTCTACCCCATACTGTCCATTCCCAAAGGTATTTCCTAGTTCAGATCCTCACTCACTCTTGATGTCTCATCATCCCCTTCTTCCTCACTCCATCCTTTACAATGCTGCCACACTGAATTTTTCTCAATGTGATTCACAGAGCTGAGCATGTTACTTCTTTGCTAATAAACTTCCAACCTCCCAGGTCTCCATGTTGACTTAAGAATAAGTTCCAGCTTCTTTCACTTTACATTCAAGGCACTCCACCATCTGACCACGGCCTTTTCCTTACCTTTCACCACCATGAAAGTAGTACTCGAAAGTGATACTAAATTATTTCATTTTCAACCATGCCATTATGTTTTCATGCTTTGTGGTATTGAGCATGCGGTGGTGCCCAGCTAAATAAAACGTCACTGCCTCCATGAAGCCGTCCTGGACTTTTCCCTAAAAGCTCGCTTAGCTTTTCATGCTACTCCTAAAGGGCTCTCATTTTACCCTTATTCTGGTTACTTTGCCATGTGTCATCTTTACTATATATTAAGCTCCTTTAGGGCAGAACTTTGGCACATTCATCTTACTACTCCTCAAACCAGGCCAGATAGAGTGCTTCCTCCACAAGTTGTGCCTGAACAAAAAAGTCATTGCGGTTTTGTTGTTTGCCCTTAAAATAATGCTAATGACTTAATGAGAAATGTTTTTCTCGTCTTTTTTTTTTCAGCTTTCAACTTTTTATTTTGTATGGGGTATAGCCGATTAACAATGTTGTCATAGTTTTAGGTGAACAATGAAGGGACTCAGCCTTACATATACATGTGTCCATTCTCCCCCAACTCCCCCCATCCAGGCTGCTACATGACATTGAGCAGAGTTACCTGTGCTTTACAGTAGGTCCTTGTTGGTTATCCATTCAAAATAAAGCAGTGTGTACATGTCCATCCCAGACTCCCTAACTGTCCCTTCCCCCCAGAAACTGTAAGTTCGTTCTCGAAGTCTGTGACTCTCCTTCTGTTTTATAAGTTCATTTGTGTCATTTCTTCTTAGACTCCATGTATAAGGAATTTTATGCAGTGTATCTCCTTCTCTGTCTGACCTCACTCAGTATGACAATCTCTAGGTCCACCCATGTTGCTGCAAACGGCGTTAGAAATGTTTTTCTTTTAAATTCAAAGTTCTTTGCACATAGTTGAAGTTTGAATGGATAATTAGATAATATAATTTCTTATTTTACTATTCTTCTCTAGAGTTTAAAGACAAGCAGTGTTGACATACAAAAGCATCCCCAGCCTAGCCTTATTCTGAAGTCGCTGATAGCCTTCAGCATTTCACAGAATACACAAGTGCCCTTGTGTCTTTTGCTATATCTGTTTATTTTTTGAATGATAGAGGATGAGTTGGGGTGGAGGAGGGTAAACTGGGAGTAACCTGTATCTAAAAATACTCCTAGCAAAACAAACAAAAAGTAAAAACAAATTTAAAAATATAAAAATAAAAACACTTCTAAAGAAAGGGCCAAAAGATATTTTCATTTCCAAACTCTTTGTCGATATGAATAGTTACTTAGGCCAAAAAGAAAGTAGTTTTTATCTTCTTAAAAGGCAATCATATTAATAACATGAATTAGTGCAGGCAGGCATTCAATCTTATATTCATGACTTTGAAATAATATAGCTGTGTAGACTAACCTATGAGAGACAGAGATGTGTGTGTGTGCATCTGTGTATTACAACAAGTTTTGGTGTGGATGTGAATAGACTACTCAGTTTTTGTCCAGTGTCTACCAGGAGAACACAGATAGTTTGCTGCCCTTTGAAGGAAGTGAGACTGGCTTGACTAATGAAGCTGAGGTGCTTACTGAAATGCATTATTTAAAAAACTAACAGTTAAGTGGAAGAGAGCTAGAACTAGAATCCAGCCCTCCTGAACTCACTGACTTTTCCTGAACAAAGTGTACTTTCAACATAAGCGTTCATTTTAAAAGAAGGAATCACCTTTCAAGTCATTCAACTGTCCTTTGGACCCAGTTTCACTGAGCCTTGGAACTTGCTGCAACTCAATAATGCTCAGAGAAGACAACGGCAACCCACTCCAGTGCTCTTGCCTGGAGAATCCCAGGGATGGGGGAGCCTGGTGGGCTGCCGTCTATGGGGTCGCACAGAGTCGGTCGGACACGACTGAAGAGACTTAGCAGCAGCAGCAGCAACAATAATGCTACTAACATAACTGGTGTTAAGAAACTTAAGGCTGAGGGGGTGAAATAACTGAGGTATAGGACCGCAAAAGACCCTGATGCTGGGAAAGATTGAAAGCAGGAGGAGAAGGGGACAACAGTGGATGAGATGGTTGGATGGCATCGCTGACTCATTGGACATGAGTTTGAGCAAGCTCTGGGAGATAGTGAAAGACAGGGAGACCTGGTGTGCTGCAGTCCATGGGATCGAAATGAGTCGGACATGGCTGAGCGACTGAACTGACTGACTGAAGATCATAGTGTGATCTGGTAAAAGCTTGCATGCTTGTGTTGCTAATTTTTTAAATCATCATTCTTGAATATGAATTATAGGAACTTTAATTTCTGGTACTCTAGTGGCCAGAACAATTATGTACATGTTTCTGAAGGTGTGCTTGTGCATTTGTGTATCAATATGTGTGTTGTAGGGGTGTGTGTGTGTGTGTGTGTATGTATTTTTTACATATACATTTATATCATGAAACCATCATGATCAGAATAGGCAGTCAAGGTTAGAGGAAAGTTAGTATTATTTTTACTCTTAAAATGTCAAGAAACTATAATTATAGATAGTTCTTCACCTTATCTAGTCATTTTGGGAAAAAAACTTTACAATTTACTTAAAGCCATTTGATTTTTTCATCACCTGCTGAAAGATACTAAAAGCACTTATAAAACAACTGGCTCTGCACATTTCTTTTGAGCAAAGCTTCTTAACTTGGGGTCCAGAGATGAGGCCAGGGATTTTGTGACTCTCCTGAAATTAGACTCAAAATATATATATATTTTTTAGTATAAAGAGAGATTCTAGAGCTTTCACTGCAGTCGTAAAGTGGCCATGGTTTCTTTCCTTAAAGAAGTTAAGAAGCATTGGTTAAAGAAATAGAAGGTAGACCGTATTAATCAGCATGATGCCAGGTGGCTGCTTCAAATTGACATAGACATTTGTTTCCTAAAGGTTTATTTTCAGTGTGTGGGTTTCCAGCCATTTGTCATGTGTGTACTTCATAATATGAGGACACATTGGAAACACTACCTCAAGACTTGTTTCAGTAAGTAATTACTTGGCTAATAATCCCTTTCTCAAAGGCAATAGTTGTTATATTGTCTCTATTCCCTAAAAAGTTTATAAAAGTACAAAATAAACAAAATAAGGGGCTCTGTTAAAACTTCTCATATGGTCTAATTTTTATCTCGTTAACTAAACAGTAATATAAAGTTTTAGAAATCAGTGTTGCAATTTTCCAGCTGACAATGTGCAGTGCTGGCATTGATGGGATTTGTATGTATCACGCTGCCGGTTCACAGACCGGTCAGAACCAGGCAGAGCACTCTTTTGACCAAGAGTGCTTCTACTAGGTTTTTGCTGCTGGGTCACCACACTTAGAATTTTCCTCCTCCGATGGCCTTAGCCTCTCACCTATGGATTCAGCGATCCAGCCAGCCACCAGCTTTTAAAACAGACCGATAGAGGGCGCACTTTGCATTCTTTTCCTCGTGCTTTGTTCTAGGAAGTTCTGTAGGTTTTGTGCTTGCTCCGTCCAGTAGGTTCAGGTGGCAAACTTGTTCTACAATTTCCAGTAAGACTGATAATGTGAATAACTTGACTTTCTCATGGGGAGAAAGGGAAAAGGAATCACAAAGAGAGCTTTCAGTTTTACTGAAATGTCTGATTTTGGTCTCTAGACTCCTTTTGACAAGACCTTCTCACCAAAAGGCAAACTTAACCAAACTCACAATTTTAATAACTGTGAGGCAGATATTAAGCCTAGAGATTGTGTTAACCTGGAAGTGCATTACCTTCTGTAGCCACTTTCGAAAACATTAGTTTTTCTTTTTTTAAAAAGGTTTTCCATAAGCTACATGCCTAAAAATGTAAGCAGTTGGTAAAATTTGGAGTTGACCAAACGACTTCAAGTTCATACTTCCCAATTGTTTGTCAAATTCTGTTATCTTTATGTAGAGATACATTTCATCCAACGGATCTCTCACATTGTAACCCTTTGAAAATGGTAAAAATTGTCCAATCTTATCTTAAAAGTCCAAAATTTAATTTTTTTTAGGTTCTCTTTCTCTTTCATGTAATAAAGTCTGATACAGAACTTAATTCTGTCCCCTTGTTTTGATCACCTTCCATTTTGTATTCTAATGCCTTTTTCTTGTAGTCAAAAGCTAGCTTTTGAAATTCCCTGGCAGTCCAGTTGTTAGGGCTAGGAGACTAATTTGAAAAACCAAATGTTGTTTGATAGTGGACAGCGGTGGTTCCCAGAAGCGTGATTAGTGGGTTGAGGTTAGTTTGGCTGCGGAGCGTGGGCAGCTATTCACACCACTGCCGGTGGTCAGTAAGTCATGTAGTGATTGATGTGATTCTTGACTGAATCTGTCAGTTACGAAAGGTTTCTCCATCCCCTCTTTAAATAATACTATCCTAAATTGATCTAGGGCTTAGCAGTTGTCTCTTGAAAATTGATTGTTCAAAGTTATGAATTTTGTACAATTTAATTGTTCTTATGTAGAAGTGAAAGTAACTAGTTCTTTGCAGCTGCTGTGGGTGATCTCAACATGATTTTGACTTGAAAGTGACTCAACATGAATAATAACTGTTCTAAAGACTTTGGCAAGAAAGCTTGGAGTCATCCTCTTTTTGTTGTTGTTGAATTCTGAGGGAGTTTTGAAGAAATGGGAGAACCTGGACCTAAAGAGAGGAGGGAAGAGCAGAAATAGGATCAGTCCTTTCTAGGACTTGAGGTGTGTCATGTAGAGGCTATACTAGAGCCTTCCTGCAAAGTGTGTTTCAATCCATTACCACTCTGTCAAATGTAATTTAAGTAAAAGGATGTGATTCATTCTTTTGGGATTCAGGCAAAAGGAAGGAGGCTCACTGGGAGGAAGAGTATGGCTTATATTTAAGAAACTATCCATTCATGTAAAAGACCACGTCTTGATGCCCTGAATCATTGGAAATTGCCCTTCTCCAACAGTAGAGCATCACTCTTAAGAGTGTTGTGAAAGCAGTGGCTGTACTGAGTGTAGAGAAATGTTGGAGGGCCACTTGCTCTGTAAGAGCCACGATGAGCACACTTGTAACCCATCTGACGTCTAAGAGATGTGTGAATAGAAATTCATGCCGGCAATTATTTGGACTCAAATTATTTTAAGACCTGTGTCCTTCCTAAATAGAGGACACTAAACAAAATTCTTTAGATTCTGCATCTCATGCCTCTGAGTTATGATTCTAAGTTTCAATGATAAATATCATACATGGTAAAGTTTAATCTGAGTTCTCAAAAAGCAAAAGATACTTCTCACTTCATATATGACCATGATGTCAGTTTTGAGAACATTCCATTGTAAGAAAGTCAGATTTCAATGCAACTATAACCAGCATGGATTATGCCATACAAATACTTTGCTTTCTTTAATGGGTTGACTAGACTGGAAGATCAAGAAGCATTTGACAAAAAATTCATTAATCATATTACTTTGCACTTATTAAAGCATAAAATAGGCTTAAAAATCCTTTTGGAACACAGAAATGCATGCATATTATGCAATATTAAGGTTATGTTACTTACTTGAATTACATTTGACAGAGTGGTGAGTAATGGATTGATACACACTCTGGTACAATAAAGGACCTCTCCTCAGTCTTTTTGGAACAGTATTTTCTTAATGATTTGGTTGAATACAGATGGCATTTCAACCACACTTTTGCATAATATGAAGTTGAAGAGGACATTAAATGTTGGTTACAAAAAGATCCTGATGCCTGGGAATAATAGCAGGAGGAACTTACGAATGAAATGTTTTTTAAAAAATTAGTTAATTTGGCTACATCAGGTCCCAGTTGTGGTACTCCAGATCTTCAGTTTTTAGCTGTGACATGAAGGATCTGTTAGTTTCAGCAGGTGGGATCTAGTTCCCAGACCAGGGGATTGAATCTGGGCCCCCTGCATTGGGAGCACAGTCTTAGCCACTGGACCACCAAAGGAGTCCCTGAATGAAATCTTAACAGGAAAAATACAGAGTTTAGATCTTAAGTTGAAGAAGCCAGTTATGAAAGAATAGGATCTTGGAGAAGGGGTTATCATTCATTTTTGACTCATCCTGAGGTGACGGTGGGATATAGTAATGATATAGTTGCAAAAATGAGTTGGTTGCATTAAGAGAAATGTTTACCTAAAGAACGAGGTAGGTGAAGGTCTTCAGCTCATACCAGTGTCCTGTTCTAGATGTCACTACTTTCAGAATTGCATTGGCAGCACATGTTATAATACTGCATCGATTTCCTAGGGCTCCTTAACAAAGTACCACAAACTAGTTAACTTAAAGAAACAGAAATTAATTTTCTCACAGTTCTGGAAGCTAGAAGCACAATATTAAGGTGTCAGCAGGTCTATGCCCACTTTGAGACTATAGGGGAGGACCCTTCCTTGTCTTGTCTAGCTTCTGGGAGCCTTAGCTACTCCTTAGTTTGCAGCAGCCTAACTCCAGTCACTTCCTTCATCTTCACAAGGCTGTTATCCCTCTGTGTTTGGTTTCTCATCTCTTCCTACAACAGTACCATTTATGTTGGAGTATAGCCCACTCCAGTGACCCCCATATTAGCTTAATTACAGCTACAAAGATAATATTTCAAAATAAACTAATATCCACGGGTACTGAGGTATATGACTTCAGCATATATTTTGGTATTTGATTTCAGCAGTAGGTCCTAAAGTGTGTCAGACCTTTTAGGTTCTTTAAATCCTCATTTTCACAACTCTGAAACAAGTATTATTATTAATTATGCCATAACAATTGTACTAAAAGATAAAGTATTGGCAATAGAAGTATAATATTAATCACTAGAGTTTAGACCACTGTATGTAGCTACACAGGCTGTATACTACATATAAAGGATGATATTAACAACACCTCTGGACCTGTGCACACAGTGGCCCTGGGCATGGGGATACTTTAGACATGGTTTATAAGTGTATAGGTTTTGAAATAGGATCTGCAAATTCCTTTTTGCTGCTAAAATTCCATGAAATTGCATGAATCCATCTGAGCATGCTGACTTACATTTTCAAATAAATACATGAATCAAATTGACTTCTTGTTTAGCTAAAACTGAGAAAAAAAGTGAAAGTGAAGTTGCTCAGTTGTGTCCGACTCTTTGGGACCCCATGGACTGTAGCCCGCCAGGCTCCTCTGTCCATGGGATTCTCCAGGCAAGAATACTGGAGTGGGTGGCCATTTCCTCCTCCAGGGGATCTTCCTGACCCAGGGATCGAACCCAGGTCTCCTGCATTGCATGCAGACGCTTTTCTCTCTGAGCCACCAAGGAAGCCCCCCAAAACAAAATTCTCTTCAATTGGCTGCTTTTTTGAAGTTTACAGAACTCCAGGAGCTGGCAGCCTCCTTTATGAAGTAATGTTTTTAATTGCTCATATATCGACATGGTCAATGTGCTTCTGATGTTTGAGGTATCTTAAATTAGTTCCCTCTGATTTTGAGTAGTATCTAATATTGGCACCACCTGGGAGGCTCCCAGGTGGTGCTAGTGACAAAGAATCTGCCTGCCAATGCGGGAGACAAGAGATGTGGGTTCACAGTCCTTGGGTTGGGAGGATCTCCTGGAGCAGGAAGTGGCAACCACTCCAGTAGTCTTGCCTGAGAAGTCCCAGGGACAGAGGAGCCTGGCAGGCTACAGTCCATGGAGCCGCAAAAAGTGGAACATGACTGAGCAGCTGAGCACACATGCGCGGGAGCTGGATCTGTTCATACTTGTGTGCTCTATGTAAAGGGCTAGGAATAACATGCTTAAATGGTCTCACGTTTTGAATGTGATAAGTTTTAGACATACACAAAAACAGAGAGGGTAGTATAATGACTGCCTGTCACCCAGGTTGAACAGATATTGAGATTTCATCACACTGGTTTCATCTATTCTTTATATCCTTAAGTTTTTATTGCTATATGTTATAAAGCAAATCTTAGATATTGTACCATTTTACCTTATTTCTGAATGCAACACCTCCTTATCAGTATGTCATCAAGCTTCATCAGTTGCCTCAACAATGTCTTTATACAGTGGATATGCACGAATCGGCATTGACATAACACCCGCTCACTGTACTTGGTATGTTCCTCAGGTTCCTTTGATTCTAGAGCAGTACTTTCTTCCCACTCAGTTTTCCATATCACTGACTTACTGAAAGGATAAGATCTGTTTTCTACAGAATATCTGACATTTCGGATTTTTCCTTTTGCTCCCTTGTGGTAATTTGACATCCTCTATCCACCATGCTTTTGTAATCTAGAAGCTCTCCTTGAAGGTTTAATTACAGTCAGGCTCAACTCTTTTGACTAGAATGCTTACAGCTGCTGCTGTGGCCTTCATATTATAATGTGTCAGAAAGCACACAACATCCCATTCTTAGTGATGCCTTAGCAGTTGACCAGTAAGTTCATGTGGTAATGGCCCAATTCTTCCATATTGAGGTTCCTGTTAACTTTTCATGTGATAGTTTCTCCCATTGATCTTTGTCTGAATCATCAATTACTTTAGGGGATGTAAAATAGCTTTTTTTGTTTGTTTTCTAATGTTATTCCTTGCACAATTATTACATGAAATTCAGTAAAAAAGAACTGTTCCTTTTCAACCATAGTTATTTTATTAACTATGAAACAGTTCTTAGAGAGAGCAGGCAGTACTTAATTCTTCCTCTTTAACTGCAGAGTAATGTTCAGAGTAAGGAGTTGATGCATGTTTGGCTGGCCAGTGGGTCAGCTTTGATTTGTGTCGAGCCATGGCCTGTCAGATGGGGGAGGTGAAGTTTTCCAGTAGTTTCTGCTTACTGAAACATTAGTGCTGGATGACATTTAAAAAAAAAAAAAACACCTCTTTTTTGGCTTCTGCTAACAGAAATGAAAGGCAAGCCTTCTGAAAACCTGAATTCTATTAGACATCTCCTGATAATGTTCTCTGTTAACAGCTTTCAGAGAAGGTACTGAGTGAACATACAGTAGCGGCAGCCTAGTGTAATCTGACACTCATTGGGTAGAAAAACAGTACTTTGTGCTACTTAAACACTGGACAGCTTAGGGAGGGGAGGAAGGAAAGTATTTGAGGAGATCAACTGGATGTTGTAGAATAGAAGTAATGTCACCTGAGAAGGATTAAAGTTTCCCCAAAGGTTGACCTGAATTGCATGCCGCTTAGAATGGGCGCCCCACACCCATTGGCAGCTCAGTTGTAGCTGTGCAGTCTTTAACTTGAGGGTATGTGAAGGAAGGATCTAGAGATTGTCTTCAGTACATAAGTGGCAGTACAAGTTGTAGGAAAACAATTCCTCCTACCTACTAGCTGCAGCTAGTTCTTGCTAATTACAGAAATCTTCCCTTTATCCATTTAAAAACCTACCTTGTCGCTACTAATTAAGTTAGCATTGGTATCATTTTTGTATTACCTATTGAAAAATACTATAATATCTACATTTCATAATTTTATTTAGTGAAATTGAAGATTTACTCCCACAAATGTCTATTGGGAAGAGTAAATAAGAGCATGCTAAAAAGTTTTTTGAATATAAATATAAACACATTTAGAGCGTGGCTTGCAAAACAACTTGGTAGGTATGTGGTTTTCCTAGAAGTAGAGTGCTTTCACAGTGTTGAGAGCAGAAAGTATTGTGAGCTGAAGAAACTGGTTATAGTGCAAGTCAGGGAAACAGAACTGGCAAGGTGCCCCACTTCAATCTGTAAAGTAGGAGCAAATGAGCTATATCCACTAATTAGGGCTAGTAGTTCATGTCCCATTTTCTTCATTTAAATTTGCAATTTATTTTGGTACTAAATCTCCATCTTGTTGAGATATTTAGGTGTTTTGTCTTGAAAGCAAGTGGTAAAGACTTTATACTATGTTCATGAAAGTCATTCATTTAAAAACCACTAACAGCAGAGTTTATGGATATCGTTCCAACATTAATTTATTGATGGAAATATGGAAAATAGAGAATAAAGCAATAAGGAAAACAAAGCTACCAGTCATCTTTCCACTTAGAGTAATCACTATTAACATTTTTATTTTTCTCCTTCCCGGTATTTCCTCACCTTATACATAAATAAAAGGTTGTCAAATTTAATACATCATCAAGTACACAGTCATGATTATTTTAATGATATAATGTTTACTTTGTAAGTCATTGTTCATCATGACATTTTATTTATTTTAAATTAATTTTAATTGGAGGGTAATTACAATATTATGGTGGTTTTGCCTTCCATTGACATGAATCAGCCACAGTGTCCCCCCCATCCTGAACCCCCCTCACCTTGCTCCCCACCTCATCCCTCTGGGTTGTCCCAGAGAACTGTCTTTGGGTGCCCTGCTTCATGCATTGAACTCGCACTGGACATCTATTTTACATATGGTCATATACATGTTTCAATGCTATTCCATCATGACATTTTAAAATACATTTCCTTATAATTAGACAGTTAAACAACTTAACGTAAAGTTTTCTGTGTTAGTAACGCTACTGTGAACATCTTTGTAAATCTTTTTCTGCATCTTTTTTCCTTAGGAGTCATTCATAGAATGAGATCTAACAATTCTTTACCCATTACATTTATTGAGCACTTACTATGTGCCGGTCACAGATCTTCATGCTACGTGTTATCTTATTTAATCCTCAAATGACCTTGTGAGGTAGGCTCTATTTTTCTCTCCATTTTACAGAGGAAGATTTGGGGGCACAGGGGAGTAAATAATTTGCCTAAAGTTACAGTACTCACTGATAGAGCTGGCATCAGTCTAGGGATTTTGACTCAGCCATGCCCTTAACCACAAGATGGAAAGGTGAAGCTTGTGATCTTATTGCCAGTTGTTCTTCAGCATATGGTACTGATTCTTATTCTATAGACGGGAGATGGTGTGCATCCTGCCTTGAACCTCTGATACTCTATTTTTAAAAAATGTCTTGTTGGCAATACTGTAAAGCAATTATCCTTCAATTAAAAAATAATTTTAAAAAATCTCGTTGGATTACTCCTACAACTGAGAATAGAAAGAAACGCCTCCCTTACTCTCAAGAAGCTCACTGTTTAAAATGGACAAAACATTTTCTTTCATTCTCCCTGGCTTCATATAACATTAATATCCACTTAGTTGCATAAACTTTTATTTTTTTCTCAGCAATACTTATGATTTCTTTATCCCTCTCTGTTATATTATGACTCCTCCTTCTGTGCATTTTGATGCTTGTTAGACCATCTCTCTTGTTATCACCATCTCTCACTCTCTTGTTATGTCACTTACTATCACCATCTCTTTCCTGAACCACATGGGTATCCTTCCAGTTCCTCTCCCAGTGATCTATTCTCCACAGGCGATCGGAGCAATTGCTTGTAAAACAAGTCAGAGCATCTGATTCTGCCATAGAAATGCTTCAGTGCATTTCCGTTGTATTTGAAATAAAACCCAAACTCTTGACTCAGCCTGAAAGTCTATGTGTGACCTGGTCACTTTTTATTTCTCCAGCCCTCCATTTGTTAGTTTGGTCCTGTCGGCCTCTTCCCATTTCTCAGTCAAGGTCCTTGACTTGGGACCTTGGATTTGCTGCGTACTCTGAATAACAAGTTCTTTTCTCATCCTCTTTGTGACAAATTCCTTTCCAGTAACTGTTTCTAAAGCAGCATGTTTCTCTGTTTTCTGCAGTTAAACCATCAGGGCCAGGATACAGTGAGGCAAGAGGGGCTCCCACAACACAGGTCCAGGCGCACTTGCCTGGACCTGAGAGAGCACGACTCTCAGCATCCCCCAGTCAGAGCCTCGCTCACCTCACCCGAATCCCAGCCCTACTCTTATATCAGCTGTTTTTCTTAAACATAGTAGAATATTCTTTGCTCCTGAGGCAGTGAACACTCCATATTCATCACTTCTGTTTCTTTTGCCTCTTGGGTGTCAGTAACTAGACTATGTTTTCCAGCCTCCTTTGGAGTTGGGTGTGGTTGTGGCCTCAGTTCATCCTAGAAAATGTGCAGAAGGGATATTCTTCCTGCCTCTGGACTTGTCCCACAAGCCTCCTGTCAGAGAGGCTCTCTCTCTCGAGTTGGCCAACTTGGTACAGAGGACCCAGCCCCCTTCTCTGAGCCCCCAGGGGATGGCGGGACCACCAGGGGCATGGAGCTTAGGTCCTTGAGTGACCCCCTGGAAGTCTGTCTACTGCACATCTGCACCCCACCCCATGTCAGCAAGAAACAAACTCCTTTTGTGTTGAAGCCACTGAGACTCTGACATTTGACACAACGTGGATGAATCTGGAGGGTATTATGCTAAGTGAAATAATCAGCCAGAGACAAAGACTGCCTGGTATCTGTTATATGTGAAATCAAAAGAAGAAAACATCGGGTTCATAGAAACAGAGTACGAAAGTGGATGCCAGGGGCTGAGGGGTGGGGGAAATAGGGAGAAGTTGATAAAGGGTTCAAACTTTGAGCTATAAGATGAATAAGGGCACTCTGTGATGACCTAGAGGGCTGGGATAGGGGAGAGGAGGGAGGCGCACGAGGAAGGGGCTATGTATATAATTATGGATGATTCGAGTTGTACGGCAGAAACCAACACAGCATCGTAAAAATTTTTTTTAAAACTAACATTAAAAAAAAAAAACATGAAGATGTTCTAAGGGCCTAATGTGTAATGTGACCATAGCTGGTAATACTGTACTCTCTTACTGAGATTTGCTAGAACTTAAATGTTCTCACCAAAAAAAATAAATAAAAATAAAGTAAATGTGAGATGATGGATGTGTTAATTAACTTGATTGTGGGGAATCCTTTCATACTGTATACATAAATCATCACATTGTATACTTCATATTACAAATTGGTCAATTATACTTTAAGCTAGGAAAAAAACAAACCAAAAAAAAAGGGGAGGGGACTAGCATTTCTTGTCTTAACTGATGCAGGCTCCCATACTCACACCAGAGCTTTTGAAGCACAGGCTCCAAATTGCAGTGACCTTGTTCCCGTTGTATCGGTAGTCCCCAGCACAGTGCTTAGGCTGTGGGTATCAAAGAAGTATTTTTTGAACACATAAATGCAGACTATCAATAGCAGCATACAAGAAATTCAGGACAGAATGCTGAAAGGAGAAAACAGATGGGAAACATCTCTGGGTTCACAGGGGAAGGAATGGATGATGCTCTAGGTAAAAGATCTCATGTAATCTTACACATAAGATTCACTATTTTAAAGTGGTCCTTATATTTCTTAGGCTTCCTTGGTGGCTCAGATGGTAAAATGTCTGCCTGAAATAAGGGAGACCAGGGTTTGATCCCTGGGTTGGGAAGATCCTCTGGAGAAGGAAATGGCAACCCACTCCAGTACTCTTGCCTGGAAAATCCCATGGATGGAGGAGACTGGGACGCAACGAATCAGACACGACTGAGCGGCTTCACATTCCACTTTATATTTCTTAATCATAGGAATTTTGGAAACTTAAAGGTACAGCACAGTGAGTTCACATAAAAAGTAAAAAATTTAATAACAGCTTACTATATCTAATCATTTTTATATAACATATTTTTATATATTACATAATTTATGTAATTTCATTTAATATAACTGGAAAATATTGAAAATTTCTTATCTTTATTTCTTACTTGACTATACCTGATGGCTCAGATGGTAAAGAATCTGCCTGCAATGCAGGAGACCTGGGTTTGATCCCTGGGTCAGGATGATCCCTGGAGAAGGGATTGGCTAGACACACCAGTATTCCTGTCTGGAAAATCCCATGGACAGAGAAGCCTGGCGGGATACAGTCCATGGGGTCGCAAAGAGTCAGGCATGACTGAGCAGCTAACACTTTCACTTTGTGTCCCCAATATATATTTGAACTTTAGAGAATTTAATGCAACAGAGAAGGAATGTCTGTTTTTTACAGGGAAATTCCTTGATGTTCAAGGTTCAGTAGATTATTTTGCTTACCTTGGGATATAAACATCAGTTTAGGGTTAAGATCTGGTGGCATTCCTTCTAGAAATGTCTATAGGATCTTGGGAAAGGGCATTGTGTTTCATTGTACTGTGGATGGGGAGGATTTTTGGTCAAGATTAAGGGTTTCTTTAAACCCTTTTAAGAAGAGAATGTGTTTTTATTTCCTGGGAAGTCTTGAGATTGTGGATGTGAAGGAGGGCAGGTAAAAGGAGAGTGATGATCGTTGCTAATGAAGTTTCCAGGCAGGTGGTGGGGATGGGAGGAATTTTGTACCAGTCACTGTGGACACCTTTCCACCAAGAAGCCCGCCCTGTGAGCCCCTGAGTACAGGATAAGCTGATGGCAGTAGATGGCTCAGGATTTCTGACCCATTAGAAGATTCTGCTGTAAGGCTCTGTACCAGAGTGAAGACTGTTGTTGTTTCATTGCTAAGGAGTCATGTCTGACTCTTGTGACCTCATGGACTGGAGCCTGCTAGGCTTCTTTATCCCTGGGATTCTCCAGGCAAGAATACTGGAGTGGGTTGCCATTTCCTTTTCTGGGGGATCTTCTCAACTCAGGGATTGAACCTGTCTGCATTGCAAGCAAATTCTTTACTTGCTGAGCCACTGGGGAAGCCATTATTAAGACTAGGATATATAAAAATCTGAGGCTTTTATTCTAAATTCACTGGTAAGTCACACTCTCTGATGGGAATGGCTGTGAAGGGCTCTCTGCCCTACCTGAATTAGCTCTGACAAGTAACTCTCCACTAGCTCTGCCACAAACTCTCTGTGTGTGTAAGAGACAGACCTTAAATTCACCTCTTGACCAGGCATCCTGCTTATTTAAAATACAAGATTTAGACTGAATAGTCCCCAGAATCTTGTCAACAATAAAATTCATGTTTTCTATTCTTCCTTTGGTCCAAATTTTCACTCCTGCAGTTCTTCCACTTTTTAATTACCTTGTAACATCCTATTATTTCATGTCTCTCTGCCTCAGTATTGCTGTTGGTAAAGAGGAGGGAACGGTAGTTGCCTGGCTGATGATTCTGTTGCAAGAGCGTCCACGTCCAGTCCTTGGAGAAATGGCTGGCACTGAGCGGTAAGCCTTGCTGCTGCTGGTTGTTTCCTCCTTGCTTACTCAGTGGGTCTTGGCTCATATTTGCTCCCATCCTAGGTCTCTAACAAATTCCCCATTCATGGTTTTGAAAAACTCCCTGAAATGATGTCTTTTAAAAATTCATTCTAGATACTAAAAAAGAATAAATGAAATACCATTGGCTAGCTATGACCCAAAAATAAAATAATAAAAATTCATTCTAATGAATTTTTAAGGAATACATTCCTGTTGGAAGTTTGTCCAAAATCATAGATAAGTTTAAATTTCTCAAAGGAAGGAGCTTTTTCTTTTAAACTGGTTTCAGTGTACATGGCTTAGGGATACCAAATGTGAGCTACAGTGCGAAGGTCACCTTTCAAAATGTAACGAGTTCAGAGAAACTCCTTAATCTAGAACCCTAAGTCAGCATGTGGTTTATTTGCAGGCTTTCTGTATGATCTCGTTCCTGCTTGATCCAGTTGATATAAATAGTTTTTTCAGTTTGAAAATGAGTCACATTTGAAATACTTCCCCAGCTGAAAAAGCTAAAATTTTCCTTCTTTTATATTAACAGAAGTTTTATATTTTAAAAGTTATACATAAGTGTATATGTTTTAACATGTACATTTTTAAATTTTTGAACATGTTTTTTATTTTATGTACATTTCTTTAGTTTGGTAAAGGTTACCAAAGAACTAGGATGGAAATGCCCAAGGAAAATACTTACAGAAAAAAAAATTTAATTGACTGACTTAACCTTGGGTGTGTATGTAATTTTTAAAAAAGCTTTTTGTTGAGACATAATTAAGATGTGAAAAGTTGTACTTGGGGAGAAGTACATTGTGAAACCATCAAGGCCATAATCCAGTACTCTTGCCTGGAAAATCCCTTGGATGGAGGAGCCTGGTAGGCTGCAGTCCATGGGGTCGCTAAGAGTCGGACACGACTGAGCGACTTCACTTTCACTTTCATGCATTGGAGAAGGAAATGGCAACCCACTCCAGTGTTCTTGCCTGGGGAGT
Source organism: Antilocapra americana (assembly GCA_007570785.1). NCBI lineage: Eukaryota > Metazoa > Chordata > Mammalia > Artiodactyla > Antilocapridae > Antilocapra > Antilocapra americana. The sequence continues at coordinate 33,489,016 of ML661885.1, forward strand.
CCCAGGGACGGGGGAGCCTGGTGGGCTGCCGTCTATGGGGTCACACAGAGTCGGACACGACTGAAGCGACTTAGCAGCAGCAGCAGCAAGGCCATAAAGATACACATCATCTCCTAAAGTTCCCTCCCACCTCTATCATTATTATTATTTTGTGATAAGAGCACTTAGCATAAGATCTACCCTCTTAGTGAACTGTAAGTGTACGATGCAGGGCTGTTAGGTATAAGCACTGTGCTAACGATAGGTTTCCAGAGTTTGCTGATGTGTATGTGATTTGAATTCTTTGGAGATAGCTTAGTAGAAAACCACTGGCTTAAGAGTCAGGAGTCCTGGGTTGAGTTCCAGTGTGGTGTCAGCTCTCACCATGACTATAGTCCTGGAATCTTTTTGGGCCTTGTGTTCAAATACTGAATTTGAGTTCGTGAATGTTCTTCCACCTTTTTGTCTCTAAAGACTTAACTCCCTATTAAGACTTAACTCCCTGTCTGTCTTCATTTACTGGGAGAATATTCAAATTTACTTAGTTCAGCTGTTCCACTTTTCGAAAGTTCTAATAAGGGACTTCCCAAGCACTGGGTGGGGGGGTCCCAGTGGCTAAGACGTTGCTTTTCCAAAGCAAGGGGTGCAGGTTTGACCCTGGTCAGGAAGCTTAAATCTCACATGCCTCGTGGCCAAAAACACAAAACATAAAACAGAAGCAATACTATAACAAATTCAATAAAGACTTTAAACATAGTTCATATAAAAAAAGTCTTGAAAAAAAATTTTTTTAAGATATTATTTAACATATTAAAAACAAGTCCTGATGAGACCAGGATACTTCTGTACCAGTCTTGAAATATTCATGTGTTTTCTCTGTACATTGCTATCTATATGGACAAGATTTTAAGGCAACAGGTAGTATTTAAAAAATTTCTTTTAAATCATTTGCCATCTCTTAATACTCATACTTTCTGTCCAGTGAAAGAAGCCGCTTCAAAACTTAAGTTTCTTTGCAGCCTTTTTTTTTTTTTCCTGCTGATGGAGCCCTTCAACCCAAAGCTAAACTGGGTTGAATTTGAAGTCCGGATTTTTGCTGCCTTCCCCAAAACTGCTTTTGCAGTGCTCACTCTCAACTTCTTGACTGCCAGTGAGACAAGTCACAGCATCTATTCTAGTATTTAGATGAGCTTAAAAACATCAACTACCAGTTTTGATTCTTTCCTTTCACATTTCAATGAGTTTTCTTTTTCTTCACTAAGAATATTCTTGACGGCATAGTGGTACCGTGGGGCTGGTGATGCTTGGTCGTTGCTGAAAGCCTCCAGGCCTTCTTCAGCTCTTGCACACATCCTTCCATGTGGTTTTGATTTTATGGTGTAAGAGGGTGCTTCACTTCTTGATTTATTTGTGGTATGTTGCTGTAGCTGTTACTGCAATTAATCTCTCAGGAAGAAATCTGAAGGGTCAAGTCAGTAAAAAAGAACCCAGGAAAAAGAAGCAGAGCATCAGTTCCATGCTTGGGGAGGTAGATAACTTACTCTCCTCTCTGATCTCATAGAGTGTATGTGCTGCTGGTCCCTTCTCTCACCGCAGAGGGTGATGAGATGGGAACTGGTGATCAGCCCAGCCAGGTTTCAGGTCCTGTTTAACACAGACCAGGGAATGGCAGCATTTTCTCCTGGAGCTTGTTTTATTTATTTATGCTTGCAATTTATTTCTCTGTTTTGTTCATTCAAAATGAGATGTTATTAATTCTGCCTTATAGCTTTTGTTACTTGAAAAATATATTTTTAACTTTAAATTTTGATAAACTGGAAATGATCAGAAACATAATAGTAAAATAAACATGTCCATACCCACAGACAAAAATAAAGTTACCATTTTGTTATCTTTGCTTCATTATTTCTGTATATACGTACTTTTGTTACCGATTTTTAATAGGTAAGTGGAGCTGTTTAGTTCTGTGCTCTGAAAGAAATGACGAATTATCCAAAAGGATGGATCTTACTCTTGTATAAACTCTTCTTAAATTTAAGCATTATTCTGAATAACTGATCTATACCGTAAGTCCAAAATCTTATGAAAGCAAACATTCTAGCACTTAAATATATATAAGTAAAAGGCAATTTGTTTTCATTGGAAAGCCTTTTTTCTGGCCTGTGGAAACTGTTTGAAAATGCAATAGATTTAAAACAAATATATCCTGGAAACACAAGTGCTTTGGAGGGTTCTGAAGATTTCCCAATGCTGACTAACTGTAGTAGAAAAAGAGCAGTGAGTGCTCTAGTGTTTTCTTTTTTATTCTGAGATTATGGAATTATGTACAAGATAGATGTTTAAAAAAATCTTTATAATTACCAGCTTGGGGTAAAAAAATGTGAATAGGATGAGTTTTATGGTTCTTTCTAAACATTAGGATTTTAAAGGTACAGCAGAGAATAAGTTAGTTTAGAAATCCAAGATTCCAAGTAAATGAAAATGATTATTTTAAGTGTTGGAACTTAGAAAAATCTATGTCCTTCTTTCTATTTTCCTGACTCTAGTAGATTTTCTGTAATCTCATGTTTTTTTTTTTTTTTTTTGGTGGCTGCTATTTCTAACTATTGGGTCATCATAAAGCCTAATGTGGGATATTAATGTGAATAAATGCTGATGGATCAGTCCCAATCCCTTTCCCAGTGGCCCTGGAATTTACTTTCTTTAAGTTCCTGAGGAATTTGCTTTTTTAAAATTTTCTTTCTTATAATTTGACATGAGGCATGTAAAGAGAGGCAGGATACTTAATGGATAGCACCCTAGGGTCTAAGCTGTGTGTCTTCTTCAAGTTGCTCAACCTCTCTGGGCCTCAGTTTTTCTATCTGTTAAATGGACATTAAGAGTACCTGTCTCCTTAGGGTAATAGTAAAGACTGGATAGCGATACTTAAAAGTGCTTAACATAGTATCCAGCACACAGTAAGGACAAAGAAATGTTCTGGCTGTCATTAATTTTATGCAGAAATATTTAGAAACTACACAGAAGCAGTTCCCTTGTATATAGATATTTTCTTTTTACAATAAAGAAATCTTTAAGGTGTCAGTCCCTTATCTATCCCATTACTTTGGGTGAATGTTATAAACACAATGAATTATAGGCTTCCTCTCTAATTGCAGGCACTTTTTTATTTTACCAAGTTATTCACTGAGTAAGAAGAAGCTACCTTTGAAGAATTTTTCTGAGGTGTTTTGAAGAGCATGTTGCAGTAAAGCGTTCAAATTTTTCGTTGGTATTGAAACAGCACTTCTGCTGACAAGACAATGAGGTCACAAATTCCCCCAAGTTCCGTTTAATGTACTTGGCCTGGCCTCTGTCATGCATGGTATTAAAGACCACAATTCAGATACTTATAACATGGGAAAGCTTCAGATGATGTTTCCTGGTACCTGATTAAATTTCACATTCGTTAGTAATATTTCACATCCTAGATAATGCCTATAGTTTATACTAAGTACTACTGGAGAGCAAGAAGGTGGTTAAAGCTCCCACCAGTCGCTAGCCCTGCTTCTACAGGTGACCGTGGGAAGAAAAATGGCTTCCTGGTCATGGAGTCCTGCTGAGCATTCAGTCTCTAGGTCCTGCTCTCTGCTCCTGACTCATGCAGTTTCCAGTCTCCATCTTTGCTATTTTCCTTTTTTCTTTTTTAACCTTTCTTGATTTTTTTGTCTCTTAGTATTTTGTCTGCACACCCAAATGGTTTATCTTATTTCTAGAAAGATTAATGAGTATTTCCCTTGACAGTTGTATTGGGAGAAGGGATTGATAGGATGAATATTAAAGTTTTTATCCATTTCATGTATAATTTGGCAGAATCGCATTAACACACTGGGCCAGACTTCAATTACGGGCTGGAAGCACACAGTGTTGCAGGTCACTGACAAACCCATGAAGCTAAAGAGACGTATTTTGCAAATGATGTCTTTTGTCTAGAGGTACCAGTTTCAACCCAAGAGAAAAGTTTGCATGGCTGGATATAAGACTCTTCCTTCCCTAAAGGAAGGGGGAAAAATGACCAATGATCTTTTTCGTTGCTAGTCTCAGTTCTTTGTTTTTCTTCTGTTCATCATATTGTCTTGCCATCTTACTGGTTTTGACTGCCACTGAATAGACAATTTTCTTTCTAATCTTTTGAATAGTCTAGAAGAAGTATTTGTTAAATGTTTCATGGTGTATGTGGTGTGAGAAAAATCTATAATAGTTCTTGATTTGGATTTTATCAAGGCAATCAAACCCCAGATAGCTTAATCCAAGATAAATGATAGCACATTTTATCTTTGCATTTGTGAAATCTCATTATGCTGTTCTGCAAATGTATAAACGTTTTCTTTTTATAAGGCCTTAGGCCTAAATTATGGCTTCTCATTAACAAATGGTTTCCATACTCTGTAAAATGTGTGCAGGGGAGCCTTCTTTAAGCAGCCACCAGCATCATTCACACTGTCTGGAGAAAGAAGACATTTAGCATTTAACTCTACCTGCACTGGCTTTTTGCTTCTCCAAGATAAGAGGTATTTCATGTCTTATTGAATATTGACTCATGTGAACCTGAGATACAGGGATTCTTCACTTTTGTGACTAAAGATGGTGAGGTAGGACAGATTAAAAACCTAGCTGTGTTTTATATTACACAGTTTAATTCCAACCATATCTATGTATCCTGGAGTGCTGACTCTATGGCGGTCTGTGTGGAGTAAGCAGTTACCAAATTGTTCACATTTCCCCCTGCAACTTCACTTAAGTAGATGTAGTTTGAAAAGGTCTTTTGCTGTTTAAGATGTATATATCAGTGTAACATACACAGACAAGATGGCTATCTTCTAATGTCTAGAAAAGACGACCGTGATTCAGCTAAGCTTGTGTTGCAGCTACGTGTGAAACTGACATTGCTTGCCACTACCCAGTGCCCCCTGCCCACCAAAAAATGTTAATGCTTATGAATTTTGGAATTTTTGTGAATAATGAATGAAAGTTACTTGATAATGTTGAATGTGTCAAGTTATATAATAAAGGAGAAAGGAATTAATGTTCTGAGAGTGTTTGGATTTTGAATCCAGGTGTCCAACACGTGGGCTTTGTGATCAAGAGAAACATCTGTGTTTAAAATTAATCTTTTATTAGCTTTTTGAGGAATTAGAGGTATAGATACTAGTGATACTTCTTGACCTCTAAAATCAGAGTTTTTCCTTTCTTGAGCACGTTGTAAATATCCAGAGGGTTTTTTTTTTTTTTCCCCTGGACTGCAGAATCAGTGATGTTTGTGACAGTATGTAAGCCCATTTTAGAACTGTGGTGTAATCATTGGGATGGATCCACTCTTCCACAGGACATGAATTCATTGAGGAAAGGTCTTTTGAGTTCCAGCTGGGTGTCAAGTGTTGTGCTAGTAATGATTTTTTTGTGAGTCAGTAAAAGCATTGCTTTTATGTTAAAAAATGTTAGTGAAAATCTAAGCATTATTTTCCCTCTAAAAGCTCCTATTGGTAAAAATTCAAATGTAGTTCTATCGCTGTAACATCCTTTAAAATTCCTGGTTATCAAAGTGATGATATGAACAGTGACTCATTGATTTTTCTCTGGAGCATCCGTGCCCATCGGAGACTCCCTTCCAGTCCTTACCTCTGTTGGGACAACCCTGGCTGGCTGCAGAGCTTTTGGATGTCTGTGCTTCTTGGTTGGCTATCACAGTTACAAATTCAGCTAAGATGCCATGGGTATCTCTGTTATTTTCTTTTGAATTAGATGTGGAATGAGAGAATGTTGGCATGCTTCAGGGTGTGAGGTGCTGACACTATTTTATTTTTTTTCCGAGATCCTACTCCCAACCCCCACCAAATTATCTTGGCAAAAAGTATAACCAAATAAAAATAGCTATTCTCCTATAGTAATTTAGCAAAAAGAGTAGCATAGTCTTTAATAGGAATGAAATAATAGGAATAAATTCCTATTCCTTAATAGGAATGAAATATTATTACTTATTTGGCACCATTAGAGACACAGAATGGATGAAACATGATCCTTTCCTTGCTGAAATGAGAAGAGACGTCAGCGGCAGTCTCACCACCCACTGCCTAGATCTCTCTAAGGCTTAGATAAGAAGGATTTTAGAGTGCAAAATCATCAAGTGATGAAGCATTAACATTACCTGTAAACAGAGTAAGTGTTTTCATCAAACAAACTCCCTGCTGCAAACTGAGTGCACTCACCATTTAAGGTTTAAAAGCTCTACTTACCAAGACACTGGCTGTCATGCATTCACTCTCATCTTCTGTCCTTCATCCACAGCCTGCCTGAGGCTGTTTTCACTTTTCACAGCCTCCATATGAGACTGTTCAGTGCCTCCTTCCTTCTTGTAATGATAGTTGTCATTTATTTTCACTGTTTGTGTGTATGTAGTTTGTTTCAGCTGTGTACTTTATAAGTACTCATTATTTCATTTATGGCTTGCAACTGCCACATGCAGTTGGATTGGATTTTGGAAACTCGTAGACTAGGAGTTGAAGGGAGCAAAGAGGTAAGAGAAGTTCTTAAAGCTTACATGTGATGGAACCAGGACTTGAAGCTGGGCCTGACTCCAAACAAAGTGTCTGATCCTCCCCATTTCCAGTTTTGTGCTCCCTTCCTGTCTGCCACTTTCATACTTCCTTCATCTGTTATCCATCATTGTTGCCCTAGACACAAAGTTTATCTTGCATCCACTGCCAGGCTAGTCATCATCTTTGAGAACTCAGAATCTTCTTTTTCCATGCTCCCTATTTTGTCACTTTGGTTCTCCAGGTGTCAGGAGAAAGCTATGTTAATGGTGAAGTTGCTTCTGTTTGCTGACAATGGCTGCTTCCATCTTCTTGCCATTCACGAACTCAACATTTAATGAACTGTAGGGAAATCTGGGTAGCAAAGTATACTGCCTCTTTTCTGGAGTCTTCCTCCTGTGGAGGACCCATCCTCCTCCACCTTTCTAGATTTCCTTGAAACAGGAAGGTGTGCTTCTCATTTCTGTGCTTCATCTTCACCACTGTTTCTGACCATGGTTATTTAACAGTCTCCTTCTTTGTAGTCTACTACATGCATTTCTGCTGCTTTCTGCATGTTGTCACCATGCCTGTAGATTCAGGGTCTTCCTCTACCATCTTTCATTAGCTTCTTCAAACTTGGATCATACAAGGTTCCTCTAAATTCAGCACCAGTAGGTATCATGTTGGTAACCCATGAGAGCTTGACCTTGATTTCATTTTCTCTTCAATTGCCTGTTGAAGTGACTGAATCTCAAAACCCTTCTAACTCCTAATTCTCAAATTTGTGTCTTCCCTTGCTTACAATTTGTATAGCTTAACCTTTCCTTACTGTAAAGTAGTTGAGCTTGTTCTTTGACCTTTGGTAACCACAGGTCTAAAAACTGCTAATAGTCCAAAATTTCATTTTTCTTGGACTGTCAGTGCATTGGTAGACTCAGAATTCTGGCTGAATTTATGGTCATTGTCTTAGTCCATTTGGACTGCTATAACAGAATACCATAGAGAAGGAGGCTTATATGCAACTTAAATTTATTTCTCAGTTCTGGAGGCTGGAGGTCTGAGATCAGGGTGACAGCATGGTTGGGTTTGGCAAGGATCTTCTTCCACCGTTTCTTGTTGTATCCTCACATGATGGAGAGAAGGCTAGCCAGGTCTCTGCTTCTTTTAAGGGCACCAGTCCTATTCTTGAGGGTTGCTCTCTTCTGTCCTTATATCCACTCCACCCCTGCCCCTGCAAAGCTCTACCTTCAAATACTGTCACATTGGGATTAGAGTTTCAGCATAGGAATTTTGAATGCTGTCTTTTTCATGGTCAACTTAACTTCTCCTAAAAGGTGAAGTCTCTCTACCTCCTCCCCTGGTCAGAATTAAACCAGTGAAATCCACATTGTGCTCACCTATCTTGTCACTGACTTTGCTGCTGTTTGTAGTCATACCTCCATTCTCTTCCCCAGGTTGAAAATTTTGACAACATCTTCAAATATTCTGTCTCCTTCAGATCTCCACACTCATCTGTTATCCTTGATAGTTTTAGTTCATAACGAATCAAGTCCAAAATTCAGCTCGCCAGTGCTCTGGCCCAAATCAGGGTTTTAGTCATGACTGTTGCAAAAGTCTCTTAACTGATTCTTGTCTCCATTCATTACCCATCTCCGTCTGTTAAGTTTTAGACATCAAACTGGGTTAGTCCTTCTGTTACTACCCTTTGATCATATCATTTTCCTGCTCAGGTTTTTAAGGACTTATCAGTATCTGGACACTAATTTTCTTACTCAGTGTGATATTCCATGTCTGTTTGGTTGGGACCTAACCTAACTTTTCAGCTGTCTTTTGAGACCATTTATGCTTCCACTAAATTGCAGGACTGATTGTTCCCATGTATTTCCTCACATGTTTTTTTTTTTTTTTCTGTTTAAAATACCTTTATTTCCCCTTACCTACTTTGTGTTTGAAATCTAGTCCACCAGACCCAGTTCAGATGCATTCAGTGATCATCCCAGTTGAGGAGTTGGTGGATTAAAGCAGGAAATTTCTGCTATAACACTTACTGCCTGTTAGTACGGTAGACTATCCAATGCCTGTTCATACAGGCCTTTGGATTGGATGCTTTTCAAGGACTTCAGTTATGTCTTCTATTATCCTATTCCTCAGAGTCTTCTAGCAACAGGTGCTCCATATTAGTTTCTTGATTAATCCCTTGTTTATACCATTTATTGTTTGGCCAGCAGTGAGAAAGGGTAAATGTGCTTGGCAGCTCGGTAGTTACTGGGGCTCTCGAGGTTGATGGAGGCGAAAGGAGCTGGGCTGGCCCAGTGTGGGGCTGCATGGATGAGCTCAGACCTCTTCATTACCAGCTCATTCTTTTCTTTTGGAAAGGAACCTTAGGAGAAATGCTTATTTTATTCATCTGTTTTTAAATACACAAGAAAACACACTTGTAGCACTGAAGCCAGGCTTCCTGGGTTTGAATCCAGGCTTCGTCTCTTAGTGGCTGAATGATCTTCAGCAAGATATTGGGCTGGCCAAAAAGTTTGTTTGGATTTTTCTGTCACATCTTGCCAAAAAACTCTTTTTGGCCAACCCAATAGATAACCTTTTCTGTGCTTTACTTTAACTCTGTATAATTGGAATAATAATATATTCATAATGTGCTTAAAATAATAATGAGTTAATACATGCAGAGCATATTAAACAATATGGTAAACAGAATATTCTCAAATGCTGGCAATTAATATTACTACTATTAAGCAATGAGGGGATTGGTACAAGCAATAGATATATTAGAATTCACTTCTATGTACTTTCTTTTTGAAAATGAGTGGAATTTTCTCTTTGCTGCCAGCGTTCAGAAAAATGCAAGATAATAGACATTGGTACAGATCTATATTCTTCCAGTATGCTAAGGCTCTATATGTGCTTCCCTGGTGGCTCAGATGGTAAAGGATCTGCCAGCCAATCCAGTAGACACGGTTTCCATCCCTGGGTCAGGAAGATCCCCTGGAGAAGGAAGTGGCAACCTACTCTAGTATTCTTGCCTGGGAAATCCCATGGACAGAGGAGCCTGACAAGGCTACAGTCTGTGGGGTCACAAAAGGGTCAGACATGACTTGGCAACTAAACAACAACATGATTTTAGCGTATGAGGATAAGAATCCTTAAGATCTAAAATCTCTCAAGATATAGAGCATAGTGAAAGAGTAGATGAATGGAAATATCAGAAAATTGAGGAATCCAGGCTTGTATTGGCTTGTCACTCGAGGGACAGAATGAAGCGACAGTTGGCTCAGTCGTGTCCGACTCTTTGCAACCCCATGGACTATACAGTCCGTGGACTTCTCCAGGCCACAATACTGGAGTGGGTCGCCTTTCCCTTCTCCAGGGGGTCTTCCCAACCCAGGGATTGAATCTAGGGCTGCTGCATTGCAGCCGGATTCTCTACCAGCTGAGCCACCAGGAAAGCTGTCATATACACCAAGGGACCAAGGAACTGAGTTAATTACCTAAACCATTCATGGATGATTATTTATGTACCACCTAGTAGACACTGAGCAAAGCATTGACCCAGTACTTCCTAGATGCTGGTAGTGTGAAGATGAGAAACACGTGGCTTTTATTTTTTGGCTGCTCAGCTTTTTAGGATAAACTGTTAAATAACTGCAGCTCAATGTTAAGTGCTGTGGACACAGGTACATAGAATGTGCCATAGGCTTCTATGGTGTCGGAGGGGCTGAGTCTTAAAAGTGGTGAGACTTTTACAGAGGGGACAGAGGGCATCTTTTGTTATACACCTCAGTGATGTCAGGTGGGATTTTTTGTTTTGTTTGCTTTACCAAGATCTGTGAGGACAGCAAAGTGCCAGCTGTGGTTCACTTGATATGAAGGGAATGCTAATTATACCAATTATTCTGGGATTTTGTTTTTGTTGTTACATAAAATATCTTTGGTTTTAGCACAAACTTTTAAAAAGTTGCTTTTTAATACTTGGAGGACAGTATGCACATATTCACAGGATGCCCTTGTATCTCTATCTTTTTAATATATTTAACAAACTCAAGAAAAAGTTTGCCATATTAGGCAGTCCATGCAAAGATTTTTGTCTGTGGTTCCTAAACCTGATAATGGTGGGAATCCTCTGGGGAGCATTTCATGATGGGGGAGCCTGGGCCTCCCAGATAAACTGAAGCAGATTCTCCTAGGAAAAGCTTGGACTCTGCATCCAGGAATCACAGGTGCTGAAGAATTGCGGGAGAAGCCAGCGGTCGCTGTGAGCTTGTGCTGTTGGCATGGAAACTACTCACTGTGTCTGTGATACTAAGGAGTACTCAGAAGTGAAATGAAACACAGTGAGAAGACAGAGTTGGAACTTAGTAGGAAGTATCATGAAGTCTTTGACTTGTACTTGCCTGCCATGTGCATGCATGCTAATTCACTTCAGCCATGTCTGACTCTTTGCAACCCTATGGACCGCTCCTCTGGCCAGGGGATTCTCCAGGCAAGAACACTGGAGTGGGCTGCCCTGCCCTTCTCCAGGGATCTTCCCAACCCAGGTATTGAATCCCTCACCTCTTCTGTCTCCTGCATTGGCAGGTGGATTCTTTACCACTAGTGCCATCCGGGAAGCCCACCTATCTGGTACCTTTTCCTAGGAAGCTGCTTCAAGAGGCAGTGATTTGCAGATAACCATTTCATTCAGAAAAGACACTGAGATTTCTAAAGTTCTCTTGCTACTGCCAGATCCTGAGGTAATCTTTTGGTCTTTTTTGTCCACTTTATTGTTTTCTTGGAAAAGGATCTAATCTTGTCTCTTCCCACCACCTCCTTTTTTTTGTTTCCTCCCTGCTGAGCTGTGGTCAAAACTTGGAAGGTGTGTTTACCTGGAGGCACTTTTCAGGAGGTTTCAGTTATTTACTATAAAACACATGCGTGTTATGGTTGGGGGGTGGGGAACCAAAGCAAATGCTTGGAGGAAAGTTAGTAATTTCATTTAAAACATGAAAACAGCACTTCTGTGTAGGAGTCTGCTCGGTCATGTGAGGTCATTGCAGTATTGTTAAATGTTCTCTGCACACATCTCTCCTAGACTTTGTTTAGGACACTTTCTGCTCTGATCTTCACATGACTTTAGCCATAGCCCGGTCACCCAAATCTTTCCTGCTTTGATGGTTTGTGGCCTACCACCTTCTCCACTGGGTCTCTGCAGTCATTCCTCTGAGCTCTACACAAAATGGAAAGATAACTTTATTATGTACATTACAAACGTTTTTGTTAATTTTTCCTATCAAACCACAAATAGGGAATAACCCCTATAGTCATTGCTCAGACTCAACATTAATTAATATATATATTCTTTTTCTTTTTTATCTGATAAAGTATTTTAAATCAAATTTGACAGCATGTATGTTACCTTAGCATACCTCATCATTTAATAAAATGAGGTTATTTTATAATCACAGTGCCATTTCCAGAGTTAGCAAAATTAACAACAATTTGTCAGCATCATTTATTACTTACCACAATCAGTTTTCTCAGATTATTTCAAAAATGGCTTTTTACAGTTTGTTTATTTGAATTGGGAACCTAGTTTGGGAACAGGACATTTTTAGGAGTAGTACTAAAGGCATGCATAAAGAACGTTTTATTCCTGATGTAATTAGAACAAGTGGGGGAAAAACCCAGAACCTCATGGGATTTCTTAAGTATCTTGTGGCAGGAACTAATACTTTCTTTAAATTTTGTGTCCTTAAGGAGCACTGTGATCTATCCCCTGAGAATGAGCGACCCAAGGCACTTTTTAAACACTGTAAACCACAGTTTCTGGTTTAATGAGAGATTACTTTTCACATTACATTCCATGTTGGTACAGAAGCAGTGATTTCATATTCTAAAGTTAGTCCTGCAGTTACCATTTTGATTGCTCTTAGAAAAATGCACACACAAAATACTGTGACTCAGCGAAGGGTGATGCCAGTGGGTTGTCATTTTTAGCTCTCCAGTTACGATGGAATTGCATTAAGAATACTCAACTTAGTGCTGCATTTCTCGGCTCCCCATGCCTTTCTTTCCACACACCAGCACCAAGCACATCCAGCCTCCTTTTCTTAATCTTGTTTATTTATTTATTTTTGTGAATTAATAAGAGTCTGAGAAGCACAGTACACAGGTGAATAGTAATACAGGTGAATATAGATAATCTGTAGCAAGAGCTGCTTCCTAATAAGAAGTAAACGATCTATTCCCATGCAATTGCAAAGATTCGTAAGATTCTACATAAAATGAGTTCAAAGAAGTCTAATTTTGATCATAAATTGATGTTCACGCGGTACCTTGGTCCATGAGGGACTTGAAAGTTCTTACTGCAAACATGTGAAGGGACACTGAGTTGGTGAGACATGGCACCTGCCTTTCAGGCATACTGTCTTCCAAGAGGGATGGAAGTGAGGCCTGTGGAAAACTGGTGGTTTGGAGGAGGAGGAAGCTGGAATCGGGGAGGTCACCTGAAAGTTCTTGCTGTAAGGGTAGCACAAGGTAATTAGCAGCTGGATGAGGGTCCTAGCACTGGGCCTTGAGAAGAAATGCTAGAAAGGTTTAGCAGTATCCTGACACCTTGGTGGGCTTCCTTGGTGGTTCAGATGGTAAAGAATCTGCCTGCTATGTGGGAGACGTGGGTTTGAACCCTGGATTGGGAAGATCCTCTGGAGAAGGGAATGGCTGCCCACTCCAGTATTCTTACCTGAAAAATCCCATGGACAGAGGAGCCTGGCGGGCTATAGTCCGTGGGCTGGCAAAGGGTGGCACACGACTGAGCAACCAACACATTGCCTGTCACCTCGGTCACTTCCTGGACCTGAGCAATGAAAGAACAGGGTGACCGAGAATTTGAATTGTAGTACACAATAATATGTTTCCTGTGTTTTTGAGAAGAAACATGAAAATTGATGCAAGAGGTTGATTTTTTTTTTCCTTTAATTTTGATATCTTCACTTTGAAATCAGAGTCAGCCAAGAAGAAATGTTCCCTATGTATCTAGGAAGTGTGGCCAGGACATAGGATAGATCAACTGATTTATCTGATCAACTCTTGTGTAATACTTTATTAAGGTGTCAGTGACACAAATTTAAGGGTGTCTGTCTCCCAGAAGTTCATACTTCTTCAGGAAGGAAGATGAATGAGTAGGGGGAGGGGTAGACTACATGTGAATTGTTAAATGTTTATGATTATAATTAGGCCTAAATGTGGTAAAACCAGGTTTTTTCCTATAATATCCTGTCTACCTTTCTCTCCTGTTTTGTTTTCCTTTAGAAAACATCTTAACTTCAGAGTTAGAACAAGAGTGTGCAAGATATTTTACTGAAGTTGTTGAAGAGGCAGGACTGGGGTCAGCACTTACATTTGTACTACAGGCCTGTGGTCTAGCCATGGTTCCTGGGCTGGGGCAGCCTCCTGTACGAGCTGGGTGCTGGTGCTTGAAGTGACGACTTTCCCTCTGTCCCCTCCCACTCTCTGGTCTCACCAGCCTAAGCCACCATCGTAGTGGCTGGGCCAGTTGGGTTATGAGTGAGGTGTGGGGCACCAATCCTATTTTCATTCTATCACCTTTCTTTTATTAGTGCCCCAAATTGGAGACACTAGTTGCTGTCTACAAAAGATTGCCAACAACCTCGGCAGCTTAATGGATCTCTTGGTTTAAAGTCAAGGTCACCTTTTTTCCCTTTTCCATTTACAGAGCAAGGGGGAAAAAATGCATAAACAAAAGTCTAACCAAAGGTTCAATCTTTAGCATTCCTAACGTCAGTAAATATTTTTACATTTTCACTCATGGTTGATCTTGAGTGTTTACTGTATAAAATTATGGTCTTTTATTCTCCAATTTTTGTTATTTCTTATTCTCATCCAGGTGACACTTAGTACTTGTATTCCATTTGTTCTGAAAAGGTGCTTGCAAACATTAAAGATTTGGATTGACAGTCTACTCTCTATTTTTCAAAATGCATGGTGTTTTTAATAATCAGTAATTAACATGACAATTTATTTTTTCAGCTTAGTAGCATAATAAGGCCCTTCAGTTATACCACAAGAAAGGAAAACTTATAATGGACCCCATCTGTTGACTCTTACAACTTCCTGAGTCACGTTTTCTGCACCATGTAATGGTGATCCGTTAGTGATGCAAAGTCTTTCGGATCTTTTAAGTACCCTCTTTACAGCCATCATTTGAAGAAAGATTAATCTGGTGGTAGGTTTAAGCCCATAATACCATGATTTATTAAGAGGCTAGTTCAAATTATGCTTGTTCCAGTTTGAAAATATAACTAGATGCATATCCTGTGAGACACAAGAATAATTTAACAATGGAATTGGTCGTGTCTGAAAGAACTCAATAGACAGGAAACACTAATTCTCTCTGAGAGCATTAAGAGTCATCTTGAGCCTCAAAAATACTAACACAGGTGTATAATCAGTGGCAAAGTGCTTGCCAATTCTGCAGGGACCTCATGCAAGGATTTCAATGGAAGATACACTTGGTGAAATATATCCCATTGTCACCCTGTTATCTTTAGAAGAAAGGAAACTGAACAGTTGACAGAAATGTGGAAAGAGAACCACTTCACAGTAAGGAATGGCTCTCCTTATTACATTTTTAAAAACACAACTGATTTTCCTCAGAATTCTTTTTGACTTGCCTCTACTGGTTGAATTTGCAACCTCTCCTCTGGATTCCACCAGAGCTTGTGCACACCTCTGTCAGAGCACTTAGCACAATGCACTAGCTTTATTTTCATATGTATCCTAAATGAGTAGGTATGTTTAAGCCAGCAGAGGAGTGACTAAAGGATTGTGGGTTTCACTCCCTATCAATTTGTCCAGCTATTTCTGGGCATCATTGGTCATCAGCATATAGCATCCTACATTATGGCTTTTTCCCTTAAACAGGATTAGTCAATGTCTGTGGTTTATGAAGTCATTTGAAGGAGCCTCACCATGGCCACTGCTTCGGACAGTGCAGGTACCAGGCAGGACCAGAGACATGCTTCTGAAACATCTCAAGTTTCCCACCTGTAGAGTTCTGGAGCCATGCTGGTTTCCATGCACAGTCAGAGAGACTGGCACTCTCCCAAACCCTAACTTGCACTTCGATTGTGTAAATGAATACTGTCTCTCCACAGTCTTCTCTGCCAACCCATCTGGCTAGGGTTTCTCTCTTCTACTTCAGGAACTAAAATCCAGTCCAAGGGGCTGGCCAGCATCATAAGCTTGGCTGTCTTGGTTTTTTACCTGTCCTAGGACCTCCCTTGCAAAATTCTTCCTTTTCATCCCTGATGCCAAACAAAACCAATACAGAGCTGAGAAAGTGCTTTCTTAGCTTAGCACTGAACTCCAGCTTGGAGAGTTTAGATAGCTTCGTTAAATGCATGTTTGTGTTCCTCACTGGACTTTGCATTCTGCAAGGGCCAGGACTGTCTGTGGCACTTCACACAGTTAAAGAAGTCAAAGTTAATTGGAGGAAGAATTATTGCAGTGTCTTGGTCAGACTTAATAGCTTTTGCAACTTATTCTAAGCTGGAATAACTTTCATCAGTACCCTTTGCTTCTCATCCACTAAAGAATATTAAATATGTAAATATTCTTGTTGCTCAAGTTCTATTTCAAGATTCCCTTTTAGTGGAAAAAATGTTTAGTGTATCTTTTGTTTCTCTTGAGTCATCATTGTTCTTGGGAACACAGTGATAAATGTTTTAGATGCTTTGCAGTGTAAGAGTTTTGTGGTCAGTAATGCTTCCTGAGCCCCTTAATTTGTAGCAAATTAAAAATGATGATTCTTATGGTCTGTTTTCTCCTCTTTTAGGTGTGGACTCTTTGAATATGGCATGTTTGAACTGTTAATATTGTATGTCCATAGAAATTTTCTTTTAAAAATATTACTTTAAATATTACCGTGGCATTTAAATTGGTAACAGCCAAAAATATGCTAGGCACTACCAGCGCTTGGTCTATAATCCTCACATCATTTCTTAGAAGAGGGTTGGCCGACTTTGCACAGGGCCAAAGAGTAAATATTTTAGGTTTTGTGGCTCATAAGTTTCTGTAACAACTCCTTAATTGGGGAAAAAATGGGACTCTGATGATGAGATTTACCTAAGACCACCTTGCTAATAAGTACCAATCCTGTTGATTTTTTGAATTGAAGGATAGTTGCTGTACAATATTATAGAAGTTACTAGTACACAATATAGTGATTCACAATTTTTTATAGGTCATATTCCATTTATAGTTATTTTAAATATTGACCCTATTCCTCATGTTTTACAATATATCCTTATAGCTCATTGTATATCTAATAGTTTGAAGTTCTTAATCCTCTATCCCGAAATTGACCCTTCCTTACTTCCCTCTTGCAACTGGTAACGACTAATTTGTTCTCCATATACGTGAGTCTAGTTTTTTGTCATTGTTGAATTCACTAGTCTGTTGTATTTTTTAGATTCCACATATAATGATATACAGTATTTGTCCTTCTCTATTTCACTTAGCATAAATTGACTTCACTCTGTCAGTAGTGAAAAACTTCAATAATGAGAGATTATTATCTACCCGTTTGGTTAGGAGTGGCTGCTACATGCAAGGCACTGTCCAGGATGCTATGGAGATGATACAGGCCCAGTTCCAGGAACCTACAACTTAGAGGAGGTGGAAGTTGATAAATAACATTCCTTTTACCTGCCTAAATTGTGAATGATAGCAAGAGAGATTGGGATTTTCAGTTGAGAAATTAAATATCATTTTGTTAATGGTAAAGCTTACTGGAGAGCATGGCTTTGACATTCAGCAAAAATGAACTTCTAATCCCATACCTTGGATCTGAATGAGTCCATGTGGCTAGACCCAGGCCGTGTACACAACCACAGGACTCCACAAAGAGGCCCGCTTCTGTAACACTTGGCAATGCAAGACGATTCCAAAGAGGAAAAGATGGAGAAGGGTGCATGATTTCTTGTCCCAAACTCCCCATCCAGAGAACTTCCTCTTCATTTCTTGGTAAAGAATTAGTGAAAAGGTGGAGAACATGCACAGTATTATATATAAAGATATTCTGCCCCCTACCGTGTAAAAAAGGGAACACCAGATGTAGGGAGTAAGTGACTCACCTCTTCCTCCCCCAACATAGTACAAGTCCCACAAGGGCGAAAACAGTTGAGGTGCTTTGAAATTCATTGTGAAGAGAAATTACCTCCAGGATAGGAGAGAAGGAAACATTTGACCGAGAAGGTGGCAGTTAGACAAGTATGTGAATAATTTTCACTTTGATATGTGGAAATGACAGGGAAGGATGAGCCAGAGAAAGGGAATATAAGAAGCAGGGGGGCACTTGGGATATCTAGAGGTCAGTTGCTGGGTCACAGAGCTAGCATGACCTAGCACCTTGATTTGTCTGAGACACCCTGAAGCCTAGAATCCCAGGAAACCTCTCAGTTCTGTACAAACTGGAGGGCTGTTCTCTTGAGTGTCGGGCTAGACACTTGAAACTGAAGTTTGTTGGATGGTATGACATATAGGAAATGGCAACAGTGTTCTTGCCTAGAGAGGGGAGCCTGGTGGGCTCCAGTCCATGGGTTGCAAAGAGTCAGACATGACTGAAGCGATGTGCCATGCACACATGCACAATATATAGAATGGCTACATATTTGGCAGGTCATGCAGTTCCTCAAGCGATTCACTAGGCTGAAAATGAAAGGTGAGAGGCCAAAGGCTATCAGTAGATGTTAGGAAACATTGAAGAGTTTTTGAAGGATATGGGGGTTACATTGAATCCCCACTGAATATGTAGAAAGGAGTTTGCAAACTATTGAATATAAAACTAGATGAGAATATTTTATGGAGTAAACTGAAACATTAAGAAGGGTTCTATTTTTGAGAAGGATGAAATTCTAAGAGCTATATGATCCATTTGTATTGTTCCTACTCAGAACTACTTAGAATGCACTTCCCAAAACTACATCCATCCTGATCTGTCTGTTCTAATGGATAGTGATTTATGTGATGTTATGGAGGTGTTAGCTAACCCAGTGGTGGTAATTATATTGCAATATATAAATGTATAAAATCAATGCAATGGACACCTTAAAGTTGCACAATGTTTTATGTCAGTTACATCACAATTAGAAAATCGAATGAATTGTGATTAGGAAAGAATTGTTATATATAATGAATTGAACTCATGGTTTGTTTGTTATTGTTGTTTTTATTTATTTATTTTTTTATTAAACATTTTTTTTATTAGTTTTGCCAAACAATGACATGATATCACCATGGGTTTACATATGCTCCCCCTCCAGAACCCCCCTCCCTCCTCCCTCCCCCCGGGAAATCTCATTGCACCAGTCCCGAGCATCAATCCTGGGCCGGCTATTACTTAGACATATGATAATTAACATGTTTCAATGCCATTCTCCCATATCATCCCACCCTTTCCCTCATCCACAGAGGCCCTGAGTCTATTCTATACATCTGCCTTCCTTTTGCTGTCTCGCATGCTGGGTTCTCGTTACCGTCTTTCTAAATTCCATATATATGCGTTAATATACTGTATTGTTGTTTTTGCTTCTGGCTTACTTCACTCTGGATAATGGGCTCCAGTTTCGTCCATCTGAGTAGAACTGATTCAAATGAATTTTTCCTTAATGCTGAGTAATATTCCATTGTGTATATGTACCACAGCTTTCTTATCCATTCATCAGTTGATGGGCATCTAGGTTGGTTCCATGTCCTGGCTATTGTAAACAATGCAGCGATGAACATTGGGGTACACGTGGCTCTTTCAATTCTGGTTTCCTCGGTATATATGCCCAACAGTGGGATTGCTGGGTCATATGGCAGGACTATTTGCAGTTTTTTAAGGAACCTCCACACTGTTTTCCATAGAGGCTGTACTAGTTTGCAATCCCACCAACAGTGTAAGAGAGTTCCCTTTTCTCCACATCCTCTCCAGCATTTATTACTTGTGGATTTTTGGATTGCAGCCATTCTGACTGGTGTAAAGTGATATCTCATTGTGGTTTTGATTTGCATTTCTCTGATAATGAGTGACGTTGAGCATTTTTTCATGTGTTTGTTAGCCATTTTCATGTCTTCTTTGGAGAAACGTCTATTCAATTCTTTGGCCCACTTTTTGATTGGGTTGTTTATTTTCCTAGAATGGAGCTGCAGGAGTTGCTTGTATATTTTTGAGATTAATTGTTTGTCCGTTGCTTCATTGGCTATTATTTTCTCCCATTCTGAAGGCTGTCTTTTCACCTTGCTTATAGTTTCCTTTGCAGTGCAGAAGCTTTTAATTTTAATTAGGTCCCATTTGTTTATTCTTGCTTTTATTTCCAATATTCTGGGAGGTGGGTCATGTAGGATCCTGCTTTGGTTGATGTCAGAGAGTGTTTTCCCAATGTTATCCTCTAGGAGTTTTATAGTTTCTGGTCTTATGCTTAGATCTTTGATCCATTTTGAATTTATCTTTGTGTATGGTGTTAGAAAGTGTTCTAGTTTCATTCTTTTACAAGTGGCTATCCAGTTTTCCCAGCACCACTTGTTAAAGAGGTTGTCTTTCCTCCATTGTATATTCTTGCCTCCTTTGTCAAAGATAAGGTGTCCATAGATGCGTGGATTTATCTCTGGGCTTTCTATTCTGTTCCATTGATCTATGTTTCTGTCTTTGTGCCAGTACCATACTGTCTTAATGACTGTGGATTTGTAGTATAGCTTAAAGTCAGGTAGGTTGATTCCTCCAGTTCCATTCTTCTTTCTCAAGATTGCTTTGGCTATACGAGGTTTTTTGTATTTCCATACAAATTGTGAAATTATTTGTTCTAATTCTCTAAAAAAGACCTCTGGTAGCTTGATAGGAATTGCATTGAATCTATAGATTGCTTTGGGTAGTATACTCATTTTCACTATATTGATTCTTCCAATCCACAAACACGGCACATTTCTCCATCTGTTTGTGTCCTCTTTGATTTCTTTCATCAGTGTTTTATAGTTTTCTATATACAAGTCTTTTGTTTCTTTAGGTAGAAATACTCCTAAGTATTTTATTCTTTTTGATTCGATGGTGAATGGAATTGTTTCCATAATTTCTTTTTCTGTTTTTTCATTGTTAGTGTATAGAAATGCCAGGGATTTCTGTGTGTTGATTTTGTATCCTGAAACTTTGCTATATTCACTGATTAGCTCTAGTAATTTTCTAGTAGAGTCTTTAGGGTTTTCAATATAGAGGATCATGTCATGTGCAAACAGAGAGAGTTTCACTTCTTCTTTTCCAATCTGTATTCCTTTGATTTCTTTATCTGCTCTGATTGCTGTGGCCAAGACTTCCAAAACTATGTTGAAAAGTAGTGGTGAGAGTGGGCACCCTTGTCTTGTTCCTGACTTCAGGGGGAATGATTTCAGTTTTTCACCATTGAGGATAATGTTTGCTGTGGGTTTGTCATATATAGCTTTTATTATGTTGAGGAATGTTCCTTCTATTCCTGCTTTTTGGAGGGTTTTTATCATAAATGGATGTTGAATTTTTTCAAAGGCTTTCTCTGCATCTATTGAGATAATCATGTGATTTTTATTTTTCAATTTGTTAATGTGGTGTATTACATTGATTGATTTGTGAATATTGAAGAATCCTTGCATCCCTGGGATGAAGCCTACTTGATCATGATGTATGATTTTTTTTTAATGTGTTGTTGGATTCTATTTGCTAGAATTTTGTTAAGGATTTTTGCATCTAAGTTCATCAGTGATATTGGCCTGTAGTTTTCTTTTTTTGTGGCATCTTTGTCGGGTTTTGGAATTAGGGTGATGGTGGCCTCATAGAAAGAGTTTGGAAGTTTACCTTCCTCTGCAATTTTCTGGAAGAGTTTGAGTAGAATAGGTGTTAGCTCTTCTCTAAATTTTTGGTAGAATTCGGCTGTGAAGCCATCTGGTCCTGGGCTTTTGTTTTTTGGAAGATTTCTGATTACGGTTTCAATTTCTGTGCTAGTGATGGGTCTATTAAGATTATCTATCTCTTCCTGGTTTAGTCTTGGAAAGTTGTACTTTTCTAGGAATCTGTCCATTTCATCCAGGTTGTCCAGTTTATTTGCATATAGCTGCTGATAATAGTCTCTTATGATCCTTTGTATTTCTGTGTTTTCTGTTGTGATCTCTCTGTTTTCATTTCTAATTCTGTTGATTTGGTTCTTCTCCCTTTGTTTCTTGATGAGTCTGGCTAATGGTTTGTCAATTTTATTTATCTTCTCAAAGAACCAGCTTTTGGCTTGGTTGATTTTTGCTATGGTCTCTTTTGTTTGCTTTGCGTTTATTTCTGCCCTGATCTTTAAGATTTCTTTCCTTCTACTAGACCTGGGCTTCTGCATTTCTTCCATTTCTAGTGCTTTAGGTGTAAAGTAAGGTTATTTATTTGATTTTTTTCTTGTTTCCTGAGGTGAGCTTGAATTGCTATGAACCTTCCCCTTAGCACTGCTTTCACAGTGTCCCATAGGTTTTGGGCTGTTGTGTTTTCATTTTCATTCGTTTCCATGCATAACTGAATTTCATTTTTGATTTCTTCTGTGATTTGTTGGTTATTCAGCAGTGTGTTGTTGAGCCTCCATATGTTGGAGGTTTTGAATGGTTTTCTCCTGTAATTGATATCTAATCTCACTGCACTGTGATCAGAAAAGATGCTTGGGATGATTTCAATGTTTTGAATTTACCAAGGCTAGATTTATGGCCCAGGATGTGATCTATTTTGGAGAAGGTCCTGTGTGCGCTTGAGAAAAAAGTGAAATTCCTTGTTTTGGGGTGGAGTGACCTATAGATATCAATTAGGTCTAGTTGGTCTATTGTATCATTTAAAGTTTGAATTTCCTTGTTACTTTTCTGTTTAGTTGATTTATCCATTGGTGTGAGTGGTGTATTAAAGTCTCCCACTATTATTGTATTGTTGTTAATTTCCCCTTTCATACTTGTTAGCATTTGCCTTACATATTGTGGTGCTCCTATGTTGGGTGCATAAATATTTATAATTGTTACTTCTTCTTCTTGGATTGATCCTTTGATCATTATGTAATGTCCATCTTTATCTCTTTTCACCGCCTTTATTTTAAAGTCTACTTTATCTGATATGAGTATTGCCACTCCTGCTTTCTTTTGGTCTTTATTTGCATGGAATATCTTTTTCCAGCCTTTAACTTTCAGTCTATATATGTCCTTAGATTTGAGGTGGGTCTCTATATAAGCAACATATATAGGGGTCTTGTTTCTGTATCCAATCAGCCAGTCTTTGTCTTTTGGTTGGGGCATTCAGCCCGTTTACATTTAAGGTAATTATTGATAAATATGATCCTGTTGCCATTTCTTCTATTTTATTGTTTTGGATTCGAGATTATATATCCCATCCGTGTTTCCTATCTAGGAAAGATCCTTTAGCATTCGTTGGAGGGCTGGTTGGGTATTGCTGAATTCTCTCAATTTCTGCTTGTCTGAAAAACTTTTGAATTCTCCTTCAAATTTGAATGAGATCCTTGCTGGGTACAGTAATCGGGGTTGTAGCTTGTTTTCTTCCATGACTTTAAGAATGCTCTGCCATTCCCTTCTGGCCTGAAGCGTTTCTATTGAGAGATCAGCTGTTATCCTTATGGGATTCCCCTTGTGGGTTATTTTTTGCTTCTCCCTCACTGCTTTTAATATTTGGTCTTTGTATTTGATAATTTGATTAATATGTGTCTTGGGGTGCTCCGCTTGGGGTTGATTCTATTTGGGACCCTCTGTGTTTCTTGGACCTGAGATGTTATTTGCTTTCCCAATTTAGGGAAATTTTCCACCATAATTTCTTCAAGAATTTTTTGATGGTCCTTCTTTTTGTCGTCTTCTTCTGGGATTCCTATGATTCGAATATTGGTGCGTTTAATACTGTCCCAGAGGTCTCTGAGATTGTCCTCATTTCTTTTAATTCTTTTTTCATTTTTCCTTTCTGTTTCATTTATTTCTGCCATTCTGTCTTCTACCTCACTTATTCTGTCTTCTATCTCTGTTATTCTACTGTTGGTTCCCTCCAGGGTGTTTTTGATCTCATTTATTGCATTATTGTATTTTGACTCTTTTTCATTTCTTCTAAGTCCTTGTTAAAGCTTACCTGCATCTTCTCAATCCTTGCCTGCAGGTTATTGAATTGCAACTCCAACTTATTTTCCAGGTTTTGGATTATTTTCACTATCATTATTCGGAATTCTTTGTCAGGTAGACAAGCTCTCTCTTCGTCTTTTGTTTGGTCTAGGGGATATTTATCCTGGTCCTTTACTTGCTGGGTATTTCTCTGCCTTTTCATCTTGTTTATCTTGGTGTGTTGTCCCTTTATTGTGGGGTTTCCTCACTATGGGAGGGGTTGGATGAGTGTTTTGTCAGAGTTTCCTGGTTGGAATCTTAAGCGGTCTGTCCTGCTTGATTTGGCGACCTCTGCTGGCCCCTTCAGTGTCTATTCAGCGCCCTGGGGTTTGCCCCGCTCAGCTCACCGTGCCTGCACTTTTCCCGCCCCCTCTGCTCAGGCTCTCGGCTGGTGGCGCACTCTGATGACGCAATTGGAGGCTGTGGCTTCTCCTCTCCCCAGGCCCAGCCGCTCGGCTCTTTCTGCTTGCAGCTGGGCGTGTCTTCTCAGATGTGCAGCGGCAGACTCTGGCGGCGCACTCTGGTGACGCAGTTGGGGGCTGTGGCTTCTCCCCTCCCCCGGCCCAGCTGCTTGGTTTTTTCAGTGTGCGGCTCGGGGCATTTTCTCAGATATGAGAAGCGCCGAATTCTGGTGGCGACTGTCCAGAGTCCCCAGAGGTCTTGGCTAGCACCCAATTCTGCCTGTGGTTTGGGGGCAGAAGCCTCGCAGGGGCGCTCTCCGTAGCCCGCAGCCTCCCTGTTCCACCCGGCTGTCTCGTGCCGCGGTCCGAGTCCCCGCTCCCCTTTGTTCTGTTCGCCAGCCTAGTGGGGGTCTTCCTCGGGAAGGCTACGCGCGAGCCTGGCGGGGGTCTTCCTAGGGAAGGCTACCCAGCGGTCTATCTCCGGTTAGCACCCTCGGTTAGGACCCTCAGTCTGCCCCAGGCGTTCAATCTCAGTCCTCCCCCTAAGCACGTGGCCCGCCCCTCCCTGAGCAGTCCGCTGGCTCGTGGGGGATGGGGCGACCGGCTGCCGCTCTGTTCTCCAAGGGGCTTAACTATTTATCGTCTTCTAAGTCCCGACTTTTATGCTCTTTGAGATTCGCCTCAGATCTCTCAGTTCCGCCAGTGAGAATGTTTCCTGACGTTCGTAAACCTTTATCTCTTTCGAGGCTCCCCTTCCGAGATGAATCTCAGTCCCTGCCTCTTTGCCTCTTTTTACTTTTTTTTCTCCTTTGGTCCTACCTTCTTTCGTCGGCAATGGGCTGTCTTTCCAGATGCCTGAAGACCTCTGCCAGCATTCAGATGTTGATTTATGGAGTTTGTTCGGTATTTAAATGTTCCTTTGGTGTATTTGTTGGGGAGAGTGTGGACTCCGCGTCCTATTCCTCCGCCATCTTAGTCCCTCCCTCCTATTGTTGTTTTTAAATGCAAGCTCTCTACTGTTGTATTTTCCTGGATAAAGATGTATTGAAGGATGCATTTCTAGTAAGTTCCTTGAAATTATTATTCAAGAATAGCTTTATTATCATGACTGTATGGAATGTTCTGCTTGCATGTGGTAGTCCTACAAGATTGGCCAGACTGATAATTCATTTGGCAAAGACAACGGGGTTAACACTTATATGGTATTTTGTTGTTGCCACCGAATTGGAGGAACCAGATGTAGATGTTACCTGTTTCAGCGTTTAGAAAATGTCCCTCATTCAATAACTATTTGTTAATTAATGAGATAGGTAATTCCCGCTACTGAAAAATCCAAGGGGAAACTGCAATGTTAGAGTATTCTAGTCTTAAGTAATAAGCTTTATTGTCTAAGAAATATCAGAGATAGTTTTTATGAGTTACTCAAGAACTCCAGGGAATATGGAAGTGAAATAGAGGTCTGGTTCCTTGGAAAACTGGAAGTAGTTTCATAAAACTTTTTTGTATTAATTGCTATAGTTTTTTAATAGGTAATTATTATGTTAATTATTTTGAAATGAATTGGTTATTGCTGTTTCTGCCTAAATTTGAATCTTTATATAGTTTAACTTATTTTGAAATAATTTCAGAGTTATAGAAAAGATTAAAAATTGTACAAAGTTTATCGCTGCTTTGTTTACAATAGCCAGGACATGGAAGCAACCTAGATGCCCATCAACTGACGGATGGATAAGAAAGCTGTGGTACATATACACAATGGAATATTACTCAGCATTAAAAAAAAAAATTCATTTGAATCAGTTCTACTCAGATGGACGAAACTGGAGCCCATTATCCAGAGTGAAGTAAGCCAGAAGCAAAAACAATACAGTATATTAATGCATATATATGGAATTTAGAAAGACGGTAAGGAGAACCCAGCATGCGAGACAGGAAAAGGAATGCAGATGTATAGAATAGACTTGTGGACTCTGTGGATGAGGGAAAGGGTGGGATGATATGGGAGAATGGCACTGAAACATGTTAATTACCATATGTCTAATCAATCGCCAGCCCAGGATTGATGCTTGGGGCTGGTGCAACGAGATTTCCTGGGGGGAGGGAGGAGGGAGGGGGGTCCTTGAGGAGGAGCATATGTAAACCCATGGTGATATCATGTCATTGTATGGCAAAACTAATAAAAAAAATTAATTAATTAAAAAAAATTGTACAAAGAAATCTTATATACCCTTTACTCAGCTTCCTTAAGTGTGATCTTACCACACTTTACAATTACTATATCATATTATCTACTTTTTCTGAAACTGAGTAAACTAGAGAAATAAAGCTCCTTAAAAGATATAATTTCATTCTTAAAAATGAAAACCCAATTTATAACAACAATGCATTTGATTCAAATAAAGAAAATAGCACTGAAATACACTGTTACCTAGTTTATAGGGCTTATTCAAATTTTCCCAATTGTCCCACTATTGTGTTATGTAGTAAAAGAAGAGAAGTCTGTTTCAGATCCAGTCTGGGATCACACATTACTGTGTGTTTATTTGCTTTTTAATCTGGGCCAATTCTTCAGCCTTTTCACAACATGACCTTGACATTTTTGAAGAGAATTGGTTAGTTATTCTATATAATATTCCCAGTATTGATAGTCTGATGTGGTCTTATAACTAGATTGAACTGTGTTTTTGACAGGGATATGACAGACATAATGTATTTTTTTTTTTTTTCAGTGCATCATATCAATAAGCACTTGGTACTGATTGATCCCATTTGGGTGATACTAATTTTGGTCACTAAGATGTCTTGTCTGTTAAGTTACTATATCTCTCTCTGAAATAAGTGTTTTGTGGGAAATGATTTGATGCTATAAAATCTTTTACTCATCAATTATGTACTTAATATCTTTAGTGCCTAAAATGATTATTACTATGGTGATTTCCAAGTAGGGGAAATCTAATTCCTTACGTATTTTATTTTAGTTAGAATTCTACAAAGAAGAGCTTCTCTTTTCCCTCATTTATTCATTCTGTCATTCATTCTTATCAGTGTAGATTTATGATTTGTTGTTTTCTTCTATGGATTATAATCTATTAATTATAATTCCGTTGCTCAAATTGTCCTAGATTGGGCCACTGGGAGCTCTGTTAATCTTTTGTATTTTTGACATGTTTCCAACATTCCTTGAAGACTTTTCTGCTTTCTGGCATATGGTGTCTCAGGCTGATTTTGTACTTTCCCTGACCTCACCTTTGAATCAACCATCTCTCCAGGAGGCTATGGCTTCTTTTAGTTGAGAATGTGCTGTGTGCTTAGGCGCTCAATCACGTCTGACTCTTTGCAAATCCATGCACTGCAGCCCGCCAGGCTCCTCTGTCCGTGGGGATTTTCCAGGCAAGAATACTGGAGTGGGTTGCCATGCCCTCCTCCAGGGGATCTTCCCAACCGAGGGATCAAACTCAGGTCTCCTGAATTGCAGGCGGATTCTTTACCAGCTGAGCTACCCAGGAAGCTTAGTTGAGAATAGAATTTGGAAAACAGAATCTGGACACTTGGTATGTTCATTGCTATTGGAATGGCATTAACCCTAGAATTTCTTAGTAAACAAAGCTAGAAAACAGATGTGTGTATTTTTGTGTCTGTTTGTATGCCTGTGTGTACATACATATGCATATATAATCTATCTCTATGAACATATTAGAAATGACTTCATAATGCAGTAGCCTCTAGTTCCAACCCAACATCACAGGGTTCATTTTAGTGTGATCTTTTCCCATATTTCTAACTCATTTCCAGCAATGGAAAACCTCTCATCCACAATTTACTTATCTGTTCAATTTGAGAATCTGCATAGAAGGCTTTTAGAGATGGTAACCCATACCACTGTGAAACACACCCTACTCAGAGTCAGTATTTGTTTACAGTTTTGTCTTTTGCTTAACAATATGGAGTCAAAATATTATGTTCAGAAGTTACTTAGGTTAGTTCCCCTTTCATTTCCATGTGGTCCTGTTCATCTGAATTTCAGTTAGATTGGGGTTTTTTGGTGGGAAGATCCCTCTTCTCATCCTTACTGTTTGGATTTATTTTTTGAGTATGTCAAATATTAACATGATTTATTAAAGTCTGAACAGTATAAAAGAGGTGTCTGCCTTTCCCATACCCTACCTCTTCTAACCTACTTACATTCCCCTATGTTTTTAACTACATTCCACCTGTCTAATGCAGTGACCTCTTCCACTAGTTTCTAGTTTATTTATCTTATATATATGTTGCACAAGTGAGTAGACATTTAAAATTTTTCTTATTTACCTCCTTTCCCCTGATATAAAAGGTAGCATGCATTAGTTATCCTGTTGTACTTTTGCACTTTGATTTCTTTCTTTCTTCTTCTTCTTTTTACTTAACATTCTGGAAATCATTCCATTTAAGTTTAGAGTTTTCCCTCACTCTTTTTTATGGATGTACTGTGTCCTGTCATGTGGATGTATTCTCTTTTATCCACTTATTCTTCTTTGTGTAGACAATTAGGTTGTTTGCAGGGAAAAACAATGCTATAGAGAATACCCTTGTACAAATATATTTTCAGATTCATAAAATTTTTATTTCATTGAAGCAATTTAATCCAAGTATTGCCTAAGTTTTCTGTGATGAAGAAAATTTTGGAGTTACATATTTTTTTTTCTTCCTTTGGAAGCATCTTCAGCATATAAAATTGTTAAATTTTCCAACTTTTAAACACAGAAACACACCATATTGGGGCTACTCACCATGAAATTTCAGTAATTTAATTCATGTTTAATGTGTGGTCCAAAGAGCCCTTATGCTTCCTGGCTTTTTATTATCTTAGGTAATCTGAGTACCTTCTAACGAGAGGTTCTAAAAGAATTTGGGGAACTGGTTTTATAGCTGTAATTGAGACACAGCTCTGCATAACTCCTGCCATCCACCACTTCCTCCTCCTCGTACAGGATACAGGCCTTAAAGCCCACAAGCAGGGCCGTGTGCTTTTCCGAGTTAACAGTTGTTCTTTTATTATCAGTAGTTTCCCAAACAGTGTCCTTTCTAAACACTTGGTTATCTAATATCTGTTATCTGTGACCGTAATGCAATGTCTTACTAAGTACAACTCTCTATATTGTGGATTTACAAGTAGACATGTTTTTAGGGCTGCTCTGTAGCACTTTTACTACTACCATTTTCCTGTTCAACCATCACCACCTAAGAGGAAGCCAGCTTTAATTTTATTTGTACATCCTTTTCTTAAAGGTTCACATTCTGCTGGTTTCTTAATGTCTAATCTAAAATCAAAGCATATCATTTTAGTTCAGATGCCATGTGTTGTGTTTTATGTGATCCTCACGCACTTGAACTCGGGTTTCCTTGACAAAGACGCTGTTGTTTCTGAGCTGATTGACTTTAACCAGAAGCTGGTGCTTCCTAAGCTTCATGTTTGAATGGGCTCTAGGGGTAACGTGGTATACTCCTCAGGGATGTTCAAATCCTATGAAGTTTTCCTTAATTCTGAATTTGTTGTATTTGATTAAGATAATGTAATTTTATTTGTTTGCAGTAACTACAAAGAAGAGTTGTCCTCACAATTTCTGAAGAGTAAATTAATAAATAGTAATGTGAACACAAAAGGAGTTTAACTCAAAAACTTGATCATTGAGTCACTTCATTATAAGGAAGCAATCAATCATCTCCTTCATTTCCTCTCTTCCTCCTCCTCTCCTTTCATCCTCACTTAGTTACACTTGTATACAGATACATCTTTATTATTAAAAAGAAAAAAGAAAATGAAGAAAAAACAAAGTAAAAAAGTAAAAAGCTTGTCTCCAGTATACCCTTTGATATTCTTCTCCACATGCAAACTTGAGGATGAAGATCCCATGGAGAAGGGAATGGCAACCCACTCCAGTATTCTTACCTGGATAATTCAATGGACAGAGAAGCCTGGTGGGCTACAGTCCATGGGGTCACAAAGAGCTGGACATGACTGAGTGACTAACATACACAACAGCATATGAACTCTTCAAGTTTGGGAGCTTGTGGATGAAGGGAAAGTGGCTCCTCAAAGACATGGGGACTTATAGAAAATCATTCCTAAATTTCGTTGCTACTGTCAGAAAGGGAAGGATGACTTTTCCCTCCATTGCTGGAAGCTGTTTAGACTTTTCACTATTGTTGTCTTTCTATCCGAAGAAGAGAAAGGAGACTGGGAGATGGAAATGCTAAAGACACAGCCTGCATGTTTGTTTACAGAGTGGGTGAGACTAGGATTATGGCTTTGATGAGACCTTTGTAGCATGGTTGGGAGGGGGCCAGCTAAAGCTTGTGTTGAGGGGACACAGTGTCAGCTGGAAGGCGTGGTGAGATTGCACAGGGACACCTAGGGAAGCGCTGTGGGTATGAGGCCCTCCCTGGCAAGGCTGCTGTTGATGAAGGGGATCTCCTCGCTCTGCCATCCTGAGCCCATTGGCAGTGAGACAACTAAGGCCAGCTAAGGAGGAGGATGAAGCCCCATCCTCTGAGTGAAAGACAGGCCTTTTTCCTCTGTAGCTCACTGGGGAGTTAATGAAGCCAGTCTCTGTGTACCCCAAGATGATGGGGAATTAGACTTTTCCTGCCTGTTTGTGTGGAATGGAGGAAAGGCTTTGGCTTAATAGTCAATTTAAGTTGATTTTTAAAATAAAAAAGGAACAGGTTTTAAAAATTCAAGAACTGCCATAATAAATTTATTTTGTTTTCATTTATGGACTCTGTTTAGCACACCTAGGGAATTGATATCCAACTAGAAAGTGAGTGTTCAGGGTAACAGACAATGGCAGCCAGTTGAGGGGGTGGTTTATTTACATATTAGTCAGACTGTCTAAGTAAGTGGGTTAATAATTTGTTTGGAAAAGAGATACAACTGATGTGTTTTTCAAATCTGTGATCTATAAAACACTGTCATTAAGATTGTTCGAAATGATTGAGACCAAACTTTAGAGATTTTTCTCTGTATTATTTATTATTGCTCTAAATTTGACATACATATTTATATCCTGTTAAATTAGATGATAGTTTCTGGAGAACAGGAGTCTTATTTTATTTTCTAATAAGCTGAGTAAAAGGAGTGTGCACGTAAATGTGTTAGTTGAAAGACACTGCATTTGAGGATGAAGTTGTTGCATAATAGAAAACATCTATGCGAGGTCAGTCCTAAAGGAAATCAACTCTGAATACTCATTGGAAGGACTGACGCTGAAGCTCCAATACTTTGGTCACCTGATGGGAAGAGCCAACTCATTGGAAAAGACCCTGATGCTGGGGAAAATTAAGGGAAAGGAAAGAAGGGGGCAACAGAGGATGAGATGCCTGGATGGCATCATTGACTCCTGGACATGGTTTGAGCAAACTCTGAGAGACAGTGAAGGAGACGGAAGCTGACGTGCCACAGTCCATGGGGTCACAAAGAGTCAGACAAGATTGAGTGATTGAACAGCAATGCTAGATGTGAAGAAGTAAAGTAGCCTCTGAGTATGTCAGAATGTACAGGAGGTGACATCTGTGTTTGAAGAGCTTACTTTCCACTGGGGAGGATGTATAGACAGCTGGCTAATTTTGTCATAATGCGGCAAACATAGTGGTAGGTGACCAGCATGTCTGAGGGCAAACTGTAGTGGCCCTTAAACCCTTTAAAAGTGGTTCAGGTATTAGAGACAACTTCCTGACGAGGGTTGCATGTTCCTTTTCAAGTTGGGAAATGGTCATTTATTTTACTTATCACTGTGTCCCTAATGTGTGTGATATAGGAAATAATCATAAATATTTGCTGTGTTGTTCAGTTGCCCTGTCATGTTTGACTCTTTGCAACCCCATGGATTGCAGCATGCCAGGCTTCCCTGTCTTTCACCATCTCCCAGAGTATGCTCAAACTCATGTCCATCGAGTTGGTGATACCATCCAACCATCTCATCCTCTGTTGTCCTCTTTTCCTCCTGCCTTCAATTCTTCCCAGCATGAGGGTCTTTTCCAGTGAGTCAGCTCTTTGCAGCAGGTGGCCTAAGTACTGGAGCTTCAGCTTCAACATCAGTCCTTCCAATGAACATTCAGGGTTAATTTCCTTTAGGATTCATTGGTTTAATCTCCTTGCAGTCCAAGGGACTTTAAAGAATCTTCTCCAGCACCAGTTTGAAGGCATCAGTTCTTCAGCACTCAGCCATTTTTATTGTCCAGCTTTCACATCTATCCATGACTACTAGAAAGACCATAGTCTGGACTATACAGACCTTTGTTGGCAAAATAGTGTCTCTGCTTTTTAATACGCTATCTGGGTTTGTCTTTGCTTTTCTTCCAAGGAACAAGCATCTTTTAATTTCATGGCTGCAGTTACCATCTGCAGTGATTTTGGAGCCCAAGAAAATAGTCTATCACTGTTTCCATTGTTTCCCTATCTATTTGCTATGAAGTGATGGGACCATATGCCATGATCTTAGTTTTTTGAATGTTGAGTTTTAAACCAGATTTTTCTCTCTCCTCTTTCACTTTCATCAAGCAGCTCTTTAATTCCTCTTCACTTTCTGCCATGACAGTGGTGTCAATTCCATATCTGAGGTTATTGATATTTCTCCATGCACCTTGATTCCAGCTTGTGCTTCATCCAGCTTGGTATTTCACATGACGTACTCTGCATATAAGTTAAATAAACAGGGTGACAGCCTTGTTGTTGTACTCCAATTTTGAACCAGGCCATTAATCCATGTCCAGTTCTAAATGCTGCTTCTTGACCTGCATGCAGGTTTCTCAGGAGGCAGGTAAGGTGGTCTGACATTCCCATCCCTTTAAGAATTTTCCATAGTTTGTTGTGATCTATAGTCAAAGACTTTAGTGTAGTCAATGAAGTAGAAGTAGATGTTTTTCTGGAATTCTAACTTTCTCTGTTATTCAACAGATGTCGGCAATTTGATCTCTGGTTCCTCTACCTTTTCTAAATCTAGCTTGTTCATCTGGAGGTTCTCGGTTCACGTACTTTTGAAGCTGCAATTGTAGGGTTTTGGGTATTACTTTGCTAGCATGAGATATGAGTACAATTTTGCGGTAGTTTGAACAGTCTTTGGCATTGCCCTTCTTTGGGAATGAGATGAAAACTGACCTTTTCCAGTACTGTGGCTACTGCTTTGTTTTCCAAATTTGCTGACATATAGAGTACAACCCTTTAACAACATCATCTTTTAGGACTTGAAATAGCTCAGTTGGAATTCTATTCTTCTAGCTTTGTTTGTAGTGATGCTTCCTAAGACCCACCTGACTGGCTGTCTGGCTCTAGATGAGTGATCACATCATTGTGGTGATCTGGGTCATTAACATCTAATTCTTCTGTGTATTCTTGCCACCTCTTCTTAATATCTTCTGCTTCTGTTAGGTCCCTACTGTTTCTGTCCTTTATTGTACTGATCTTTGCATGAAATGTTCCCTTGGTATTTCTAATTTTCTTGAGAAGGTCTTTAGTCTTTCCCATTCTATTGTTTTCCTCTATTTCTTTGCATTGATCGCTGAGGAAGGCTTTCTTATCCCTCCTTGCTATTCTCTGGAACTCTGCATTCAGATGGAAATATCTTTCCTTTTGTCTTTCGCCTTTCACTTTTTTCTCAGCTGTTTTTAAGGGCTCCTCAGATAATCATTTTGCCTTTTTGCATTTATTCTTCTGGGGGATGGTTTTGATCACTGCCTCCTGTACAATGTCACCAACCTCCATCCATAATTCTTCAGGCACTTTGTCTATCAGATCTAACCCCTTGAATCTATTTGTCACTTCCACTGTATAATTAAGAGATTTGATTTAGGTCATACCTGAATGGCCTAGTGGTTTTCCCTACATTGTTCAATTTAAATCTGAATTTTGCAATAGGGAGTTCATGATCTGAGCCACAGTTAGCTCCTGGTCTTGTTTTTGCTGACTATATAGAGCTTCTCTGTCTTTGGCTACAAAGAATATAATCAATCTGATTTCAGTATTGACCATCTGTATGTTCAAGTGTAGAGTCATCACTTGTGTTATTGGTAGAGGGTGTTAACTATGACCAGTGCATTCTTTTGGCAAAACTCTTTTAGCCTTTGTCCTGGTACATTTTGTACTCCAAGGCCAAACTTGCCTGTTACTCCAGGTATCTCTTTGGGTTTCCCAGCTTGCACTAGTGGTAAAGAACCTGCCTGCCAATGTAGGAGACATAGAACCATTCAACTTCAGCTTCTTCAGCATTAGTGGTTGCAACATAGACTTAGATTACTGTGGTATTGAATGGTTTACTTGGAAATGAACCGAGATCTTTCTGTTATTTTTGAGATTGCACCCAAGTACTTCATTTCAGACTCTGTTGTTGACTATGAGGGCTACTCCATTTCTTCCAAGAGATTTTTACCCACAGTGGTAGATATCATGGTCATCGGGATTAAATTTGACCATTCCTGTTCATTTTAGTTCACTGATTCCTCAAGCTGTCAGTGTTCACTCTTGGCATCTCCTGTTTGATCACTTCCAATACCTTGATTCATGGACCTAACATTCCTAGGCAATATTGTTCTTTACAGCATTGGACTTTACTTTCACCACCAAACACATCCACAGCTGGGCATTGTTTCCACTTTGGCTCAGCCTCTTCATTCCTTCTGGAACTATTTCTCCACTGTTTTCCAGTAGCATATTAGACACCTATCAACCTAAGGGTTCATGTTTCACGGGTATATCTTTTTGCCTTTTCATACTGTTCATGATGTTCTCAAGGCAAGAATGCTGATGTGGTTTGCCATTCCCGTCTTCAGCAGACCATATTTTGTCAGAACTCTCCATCATGACCCGTCTGTCCTGGGTGGCCCTACACCACGTGGCTCATAGTTTCATTGAGTTAGGCAAGATTGTGGTCCATGTGTTCACAGTTTTTCTGTGACTGTGGTTTCATTCTGTCGGCCCTCTGATGGAAGAGGATAAGAGGCTTGTGCAAGATTCCTGATGGAAGGGACTGGCTGTGGGGAAAACTGGGTCTTGTTCTGATGGGCAAGAGCATGCTCAGTAAGTCTTTAATCCAATTTTCTGCTGATGGATGGGGCTGTGTTCCCTCCCTGTACTTTGGCCTGAGGCCAAACCATAGTGGGGATAATGGGACTTATGCCAGCATGCCTCCCAGGACTGTTGTAGTCAGTGTCCCTGACCCCACGACAGGCCACTGTCAACCCATGCCTCTGCCAGAGACTCCCAGGTACACACATGCAAGTCTGGCTCAGTCACTTGTGGGGTCACAGCTCCTTTCTCCTGGGTCCTGGTATGTGCATGACTTTGTTTGTGCCCTCCAAGAGTCTCTGTTTCCCCAATCCTGTGGAAGTTCTGTAATCTGCTGACCTTCAGAGTCAGATTCCCTGGGGATTCTTGGTCCCTTTGCCTGATCCCCAGGTTAGGAAGTCTGTTTTGGGGTCTAGAATTTTCAGAGCAGTGTGAGAATTTCTTTGGTATAATTGTTTTCCAGTTTGTGAGTCGCCTGCCCGGCAGCTCTATATAGGGCTAATGGCGACCTCCTTCAGAGGACTCAAGCTGCACACGGTGCCTCCCAGGACTGCTGCTGCCATAGCCTCCGTCTCGGCGCCAGACCGCCGCTCACTCATGCCTCTGCAGGAGACTCTCAAACACTCACAGGCAGCTCTGTCCCAGCCTCTTGTGGGGGTCACTGCTGCTTGCTTTTGGTCCTGGTATACACAAGGTTTTGTCTGTGCCCTCCAAGCATCTCTGGCAGGTATGAGGTTTGATCTGAAATGTGATTGCACCCCTCCTACCATCTTGTTGCGGCTTCTCCTTGGCCCTTGATCATGGGATATCTCCTTCTGGTGGGTTCCAACATTCTCTTGTCGATGATTGTTCAGCAGTTCCTTGCCATTTTGTTGTTCTCGCAGGAAAAGATGAGCGCACGTCCTTCTCCTCTACATCTTGTGGGAGGAGTTTATTGTCAGTTTTGTGGAATTAATGAATAAAATAGAACCTGATATAAGACTTGAATAACAAATATAAAGTAACTAGAAAAATAAGGGCAGATGGTGGGGGTGAAGGTATTCTGAGGGTGGATGGTCAAGAGTGGAAACTGAAATTCAAGAGTTTGGGACTGGTGCTTTGAGGAGGGTTGAGGCATAGCTCAGAGATGGGCCTGGACTTATTCTTTGGGTAGTAGAGACCATTAGTCAGTCAGTTCAGTTGCTCAGTCATGTCTGACACTTTGTGACCCCATGAACCGCACAGCACTCCAGGCTTCCCTGTCCATCACCAACTCTGGGAGTCCACCCAAACCTATGTCCATTGAGTCGGTGATGCCATCCAACCATCTTATCCTCTGTTGTCCCCTACTCCTTGGCCCTCAATTTTTCCCAGCATCAGGGTCTTTTCAAATGAGTCAGCTCTTTGCATCATGTGCCCAAAGTAATGGAGTTTCAGCTTCAACATCAGTCCTTCCAATGAACACTGAGGACTGATCTCCTTTAGGATGGACTGGTTGGATCTCCTTTGCAATCCAAAGGATTCTCAAGAGTTTTCTCCAACACCACAGTTCAAAAGCATCAATTCTTCAGCACTCAGCTCTCTTTATAGTCCAACTCTCACATCCATAAGAGACCACTGGAAAAACCATAGCCTTGACTAGACGGACATTTGTTGACAAAGTAATGTCTCTGATTTTTAATATGCTGTCTAGGTTGGTTATAACTTTCCTTCCAAGGAGTAAGCATCTTTTAATATCATGGCTGCAGTCACCATCTGCAGTGATTTTGGAGCCCCCCAAAATAAAGTCAGCCACTATTTCCACTGTTTCCCCATCTATTTGCCATGAAGTGATGGGACTGGATGCCATGATCTTAGTTTTCTGAATGTTGAGCTTTAAGCCAACTTTTTCACTCTCCTCTTTCACTTTGATCAAGAGACCCTTTAGTTCTTCTTCACTTTCTGCCTAAGGGTAGTGTCATCTGCATATCTGAGGCTATTGATATTTCTCCCAGCAATCTTGATTCCAGCTTGTGCTTCCTCCAGCCTAGCATTTCTCATGATGTACTCTGCATATAAGTTAAATAAGCAAGGTGACAGACAATATTCAGCCTTGATGTACTCTTTTTCCTATTTGGAACCAGTCCATTGTTCCATGTCCAGTTCTAACTGTTGCTTCCTGACCTGTATACAGGTTTCTCAAGAAGCCGGTCAGGTGGTCTGGTATTCCCATTTATTTCAGAATTTTCCACAGTTTATTGTGATTCACAGTCAAAGGCTTTGGCATAGTCAATAAAGCAGAAATAGATGTTTTTCTGTAACTCTCTTGCTTTTTCGATGATCCAGCGGATATTGGCAATTTAATCTCTGGTTCCTCTGCCTTTTCTAAAACCAGCTTGAACATCTGGAAGTTCACAGTTCACATATTGCTGACACCTGGCTTGGAGAATTTTGAGCATTACTTTACTAGCGTGTGAGATGAGTGCAATTCTGCTGTAGTTTGAGCATTCTTTGGCATTGCCTTTCTTTGGTATTGTAATGAAAACTGACATTTTCCAGTCCTGTGGCCACTGCTGAGTTTTTCAAATTTGCTGACATATTGAGTGCAACACTTTCAAAGCATCATCTTCCAGAATTTGAAATAGTTTCACTTTTTCCCTGCCTAGGAGTGATTACGAAGAGTCAGACCTGACTGAAGTGACTTAGCATTCATGCATGGTAAGTCAACATTAGGAGTTGGTAACTGACTGTGGTGAGGGGACGGACATCTAGGATGGGTAAAGGTTTTGGTCTCTGAAATATAAGCAGAAATCTCCTGGATAGGGCTTCTGGAAAAAGCTGTTGGTTTCTTATTAAAAATAAGAGAGACTCAAATGGCGTATACTTTTGTCCCTGCCTAGAGGTGGCGCTAGTGATAAAGAACCTGCCTGCCAACACGTGAGACATAAGAGATCTGGGTTCGATCCCTAGGTGGGGCAGATCCCCTGGAAGAGGGCTTGGCAACCCACTCCAGTATTCTTCCCTGGAGAATCCCATGGACAGAGAAGCCTGGCAGGCTACAGTCTATAGGACTGCAAAGAGTTGGACAGGACTGGAGTGACTTAGCATGCACCCATGCACAATGTACCATGTAACAAATACCTCCTAACCACCAGAAGGTCTGGGAAGAAAATTTTTTATTACCAAGCATATTGCCTTCCTAAAGAGAATTTGGATCCTGAAACAAGGGTAGGCAGCTAACTAGTAATGTCTAACAGGTGATGAGTGACCTGTTCATCTTCCTAATGTCAGTATTAAACAAAGAAGCACCGAGTCTTTTCTTTTAAAGAACATTTTGAGAAAAACATCCTATACCAGAGGGGGATTACTATATTTGCAAGAAAAATGTGACTGTCATTTTTTTTTAACACGTACTGGATCAACAGGGACTTTAGCCCTTCCTAAGACAGAAAAACAAAAAAAGAAAGGAGATTATGGTCTTTGTCACCCAGCTTACTTGGAATGAAAAGTAAAAAAACAAAAAACCCCAGAAAACAAAAAAACTTTAAAACGAATGTTAAACGCAGCATGTAAATACATGATTATTATGTGGCTCAGACCAAAGGCTGAGGGAAGCCCATCAAAAGGGAAAAGCTACCATGGAGCTTGGGTCAGCTCTGTAGAAAATGTAATAAAGATATAAAATGGGAAGGTTTGTATGGGTTTATATATATATATATATATATATATATATATATAATATATAATTTAATAACAAGAGTCAGTGTTGGGTAGTTCACTGTAACATTTTGAATTGAATTCATTTTGTTAGGCTTGACAATAGTAGAGACTATGAGGTCCATGGACTGGGAATAAAATAATAAATCTTCCATCAAGTTTGCTTTTATATACACCTCTCTTGTGTTTATAATTTATACTGTATTGGCTACACTTAACTCTACCGCCATATGTCAGTTTTCCAAACTATTTCAAACGTATATGCAATAGCGTATGTGCACTTCTTGGGCTGGCATAAAGTTTGTTTTCTTAAAGAATGAATTGTTAATTTGAAAACCAAATTCACTAAAAGATCATAAAGGCATGAAATTCAGAGTTCTGGCACTTTGAGAGTCTTCATGGTTTACAGAAAACTTCACATTTGGTGATACATGCATTTACTTTTAATGCTTTATCTGGATTTTCTATCACATCTTTACCCCCTTTCCATTTCTATTTAAGACTTTGAGACATCTTGGCAAAGAGGAACAAAGAGACTTAATTCTTACTGAATATGAAACTCCTTAGGCCTGGATAATGTCTGTATTTTTGCTAAGTCTGGAAAGATGTAAGTTTTAGCCAACACTGGAACAGCTTGAGAAACTATTGAAATCATACATGTATTGTTTTGTCTCCTATGTAGGAAAGTACTCCTGTGTGGCCTGGTTTTACTTGATGTGGTCCTAGTTAATCTGGTTGGCTGTTTGAGGTCTTTTGTGTTGACCTAAGAGAGTTTTGGGAAATACTGGTTAATATACCACAGTGTGAGAAGGATTTATTACAAATGCCATGTGTCATTAGTACAGGCATTCTTTCCTTGTAAACCCAATATTTTATATAAGAACACACACAATAACTTGGATTCATTCCCTCATTTCCCTCTGAGTAAAATAAGAGACACCCCCTCGAAAATGGTTCATCACAGGATGAGATGAACTTTGTATCTATCTTGGGATTTGCTTTCTGCCAAGATTTCTCTTTTATTAGGGAAATATAAATTTGAATTAAGGGTATAATTTATCCATAATTAAATAAAAACATTACGGCAAATAATATTTTTCTTGACATCAAATAAATTGTTCAATTGCTAAATGAAGGAAGATACTGTACAACGAGACTTGAGATTCTGAAGTCTTTTTGTTACTTTCATTGCTAGCAGAACAAATCTGGGAATTTGAATATTGTGGTATTAACTGTTGACAACCCACAAAATATTAACATTCAGCAATATATTTATTTCTCTTTGACTTTGTAAGTGCTATGTAATTAAATCTTTAGCTTGTAATTCTAATTTAATTGCATACATTTAAAACATTCCTAAGTACAGATAAATTACTCATTACTAATAATATCACAAGGAAATACCACGTCTTATATCTTTTACCAAAGTTAAACACACATATGATTTAGAGTCAAATAGTTCTACCAAAGTTGTTATGACAAACGACTATCCTTGTCCCAGTTCCCTCCTTCTAACGCTCTCTTGACTAATTTCAGGACCTTCAGAATCTTTGGGTATTTATGGTCCTAACTGTCCACACATGCACTTATTGCTCCCGCCATACATTTTAGTTTGGGGCACCATCTGGGGCGTAATTCCACTCTGGGTGATAAGGATTCAGCCCACTCTCATTACTGTCCTTCCTCACTATGAACAAGCTCACTTCTCCTCCCTATCCTCCCATATGGTTATAGTATAATTTTAGAAGGATGAATAACTGGTGTCTATGATAGCCATGCAAACACAGCTGAGTCACATAATATGTATACATATATATTTATTACATTTTGTTTCCTACATAACTTGTTTTTCTCTGTGGAGATGGTTTTTCCTTTATATATGCATCCCAAATTCAACTCTTCTCTCCAGCTTCCCTGAATCTCTTCCTAGTATGTTAGAATATAGTAACTATTTTCTTAAATTTATCCTTTGAAGAAACTTTGGAGTCTCTGATATGGTGCAGTCTAAACTGATTGCTATATATGCTGCTTCATAGGTAATTGTTCTGGCAATTCCTTCTGCCTCTCATGAGTGTTTAATGTGCTGCTTCCTGGATTCCATCTTTTACTTTCTTTTTTAACTTA
Organism: Antilocapra americana; assembly: GCA_007570785.1. Lineage (NCBI taxonomy): Eukaryota > Metazoa > Chordata > Mammalia > Artiodactyla > Antilocapridae > Antilocapra > Antilocapra americana. The sequence goes on from ML661885.1 coordinate 33,529,962, forward strand.
CTCCCTTGCTCTTGTTGTTTCCCTGGTGGCTCAAACGGTAAAGAATCTCCCTGCAATGCAGGAGACTGAGGTTCTGTTCCTGGGTCAGGAAGATCCCCTGAGGGAGGAAATGGCAACCCACTCCAGTATTCTTGCCTGGAAAATTCCATGGACAGAGGAGCCTGGCAGGCTACAGTTCATGGGGTCACGGTGAGTCAGACACGACTGAGTGACTAACACTTTCACTTTTTCCTGTTTTTGTAGAGCATATCCTTCAGTAACTTGCTGAGAAAAGGTACAGGCAATATATATTTTGGGGGCCTCACATGTCAGAAAATGTCTTCATTCTTCTACAAAGTGGATTGTTTTGGGTGTTTCTGGATACTTTCTGAAGACTTTCTATAGCCATCTCCTCACTCCCATAGTTGAACCTCAGGCTAGGCCCTCTGGTAGCACTCACTGCGTCTAACTCTCTTAATTTCCTTTCTACTTCTCTAGTACCCGGGTTGGTGGTGGAAGTTAGGAGCATGTGCTTCTACCCTTGGAGAAGGGTATCTTTCCTTTCTCTGCATCCTCACCTTCAAAAGTTACCATGGTGGTGGTGTTGCTAAGTTGTGTCCGACTCTTGCAACCCCATAGATTGTAGCCTGCCAGGCTCTGGTCCATGGGATTTTCCAGGCAAAGATACTGGAGTGAGTTGTCATTTCCTTCTCTAGGGGATCTTGCCAAGCTGGGGATTGAATCTGGATCTCCCGCACTGCAGATACATTATGGACAGAGCCACCAGAGAAGCCCTTAAAAGTTACCATAGCTGCCTGTTCTTGGTATCTTTTTCTTTTCTTTGTGGTTGTCAAAGAAAATTAGAACTGGACAGTAAAGTGGTAAAAGCAGATTTTATTTAGGAATTTTTGCTATGTGACAAAAGAGACCTCAGTTTAGAACTAGGCTCAGTTTTCAAGTCTGTGCCAAGCTGGGTATCTTAAAAATTGATGATCAATGTAATTTGCTATTTTTAAAGGGTATGCAGGTTCTGCTTTTTGCTGCCAGTGCTCATCTCTGCCAGATACTATAAGGTTGAGCCATACAAGAAGAGAAATTTTGCACATTAACTCATTTCTCAAGAGCTTACCTGAGAAGCAGAAATAGGTGGATGAATTTATGTTCACAATGGTGGGCAAATATAAGAGAGAAGCTCCTTAATGCCACCAGGAAAACCCAACAAACAAAAAAATGAACAAAGAAGGAAAATTGTCGGTATGGGAAGTTAAGTTTCTAGTTTGTTTGCTTCTAATTTTGATGACGGATTAAGCATCTCTAAGAATTTGAGTTTTGTTATAAATTGTCAGGAAATGAATTTTGAAATCAAGTGGAGAGCATTCTCTTGTCTGTGATCAAATTAGCGATATACTGGTTCCTTGTAATAGACTGATACTCTCCTCAAAAGATCTATAATAAAATTGGAGAAGATACAAGCAATCTAAAATGATCACAATAGAAAATGCCTGCCCATGGAGAGAGAAGGAAAAAAAAACAACAATAGGAATCTATGGACACAAGTGATGTGAGGACACGTGGCTATTTTCCATTTTCATGGATGATGTCAATAATATTGAGAGTATGGACACTGCCTGATTCTGTTTTGTTGAGTAGTAGGACTAGAAAATATCACCTTACCCAACTAGTTACAAACTTATGGAACTGATTTCTCTAAAAGGAAGTAGGGGTAGAAAATATAAATAACCTCAAAAATGATTTAACTAAATTTGTGGATGACAGCTTCATAATGGGTTATTGCAGAGAGTTAGGATGTTTTGGGTACACTCCTAACCTTTGAGGCTGACATCAAAGAACAGCCATTCTTGCCACAGCATGTCCCTTGGTGCCATCATCAGAGTCCTGGTAGGAAGGAAAGTGAGTCTGATCCAATGTGGCAAGACCCAGTCGACTCTGTGCCAGGTTTGTGTGGTTGTAAATTTAGGGTAAACTCCAATATGAGGGTTGTAAATTTCAGTGAATGAAAACTTGAAAATCTTAACTTCTGTATTTCCTAATCTTGGTTAATTCTTCTTTATATAATGTACTCTTAAACCTCATTTTTCAGCTGTTTGAGAGATCTCTTATTATGTAGCTTTTATTTGACTAGGATGGTACTTGGTAACCAAGTAGTCTCCTATACTGAAGGTTGAACAAGGTCAACAAATAACCTTGAAAAATAAATCTTACACCCTGGGAATTTCTTTTGCACATTAACACATTTTCAATTTGCAGTTTAAGACTGAAAAACTAAAATGGAAAGATTTTACTTTAATTATGATTTTTGGTTTTTCTGATAGATAAAATTCCCCTTTGAATTGATTATAATCTATATGTAGGCAAGCACAAAAGGTAGGTTTAGTGTTTTTAGGTACAGAGATTAATTTTCCTTATTATAACTTTTATTTTGGAGGGGGTGCTACATTCAAAACTTGGATCTGAATGCATTAGAGTAATGTATAGGAGTCAAGGGGGATCTTGTTTTGAAAGGGATTTGCATTCAGTAGGTGTAGAGGGAGGCCTGAGATTCTACTTCCAGAGGGTGCTCTGCCTGGAGTCTCAGGACCACATTTTGCAGAGCAGGACTTGAAAGGACTACTGCTAATGTAGCACTGTAGTTTGAAAAACCAATCTTGGTTTCAGCTTTCCCACTAAATGTTTTTGGAAAGTTTAGGGAATAATTAAAACAAATAACTTATATGAACAGGATCCAAATACTACATTTATTTGGATGTTGAACTAATCTAGAAAGTCCTTCTTTTTCACCTCTTCTGAATTCTTCCCATCTCTCTTCCCTTTCCTTCTTGAATATTTCAGTATTGAAAAGTGGGGGCTAAATGACACAAATGTTTCTTGATTCTATTAAACACACACAAACCCATGCACACACTCTTTAGTTCTGTGTACTTTGCCTAATTACTAGCAATAAAACTCAGTAAAGAGATTTAGGGCTTATGAATGTTCTACTTGGAGGAAATTGTAATTATGGTTATTAAGGCCTTTGGGTTTCTGTGTGAGTTTCAAGCAAATTAGAATTTTTATGTTTTCTAAAGAGACAATAACACTTCCCTGAAAAATTGTGACCTCTGCTAGGGTGTGCATGGGCATTCAGCACCTATGGTGCAAACAGCACGTGGGAAGCTTTGTTCTTGTGGGTAAATCACAGACACGAAGGACTGGGTTTTTCTCCATTCCATATGTGAAAGTAAGGATAATGAAAAGTAAAAACTAAGAAGTGGAAAAAAGTAGTGCATTGTATTTTGCTGCTAAAATTATTTTAAAAACATAATTATTACTTTCAATTCTTTAAAACATTTTAAGGCAGAATAATTGTCACTTACCTTTTATTTCCAAAGTAATTTTGTTTTCTATTAAGGTAACATGGGTTTGTTGTAAGACTTTACGAAATGCTGAAGAATATACAGAAAAAAGATGGATTCATTCTACTTCCTTGCATTTACCACTGTTAATGTTTTTGCATCTGTGTTTCTAAGATTTTTTTTTTTTCTGTGTGTATTTAGAATATAGACATTTCCTAGGACACATGCCAGGGGTGCAGCAAAGTTGCTTTATTTTCTACACTTGAGTTTAGTGTCTGTCTCGAAGCCTTGTTCTTGGTAGTGGAAAATTAATCCTGGTAAATTCGAGTACTCTGTCAATTAAGTGTTTTTCCATTTTCATCCCCAGATGAGCTCTGCCCTTTGCTCCTCCTCCACCGCTGGCTTCTAAGCAAGGTTTGCACCAGGCTTGTCTGGGGAGAAAAAGCAGTTGGGGTGGAGGAGGCCTCCATCATCCTGGTGCTACCCTGTACTGTCGTGCACGGTCAGCGCTGGTCTTGACTCTTCCATGGCTAGTCCTACACCTGCTGCCAGGGCCTCAGTTCTTGCCTGCAAGCTCTCTGCCCTCTGTCCTTAGTCTGTGGTCTCTCTCAGCCCCATCTGAGCTCTTCTTGGCATGTGAGGTAATTTCGGATGGTCTCCTAGACTGCTTTGGGCTCGAGAGGCCTTCTCAGGCTCTCCATACCTCATTCCCATGGCTTCCAAGTGTCCAGCTTGGAAGCAAACACTTCCAAAGCTTGGATGTGCCTGCATTCTTGGGTTTCACATATATCTTCTGGTCTGACTCTCTAACTTACCTGGACAGGATATGAATATTCTTTTGTGCAGCCATTCCCCTGAGGTTTAGGGCATATGGCCCTTTGTAGAGACACACTCTGCCTGAACTGAGTGTTCTCGTCTTCCCCCCACCACCCGGCAATTCATGGGGTCTTTATCCTGTCTAAGCAAGTAATTGGCTCTGATGATCTTTCGTGCTTATTTAGGACAGAAACTTTTGTTCTCTGTGAATTCTGCCTCCTGTTTTTGAAACTCATAACTCAGTGTCTCATAATGTGGTGAAATGTAAGGAATGGGAAGGTTTTGTTTCTTCTAAGAGTTTTTAAAATCTCATTTGGGAGTTGAAAATTTGGGTATTTGCACTTCTTCTTTGAGAAACTCTTCCTGAGCCAGTGAACTCCACTTGCTTATCTGAATAAAGAAAAACCTAAGGACTAAGAATGAAGTTAAAAGAAAAAAAAATCAGTTATAGTCCAGAATATAATGCCATTATATACATGTATGTGTTTTTAAATCAAATGAGTCCTGTATTATTTTTATAATTTGCCCTCTCACATTTTTCTATATCAAAAGAGCCTTTTTTGCATGTTAACATTGCTATATATAACAAATGATCTTTAAAGTCAGTATTTTAGATCTAATATACATTATTCAGTATTCTATTGCTGGACATTTTGAACGTTTACTACCTTTTCACTATAAAAACAAATGCTGTGATGTGAATTTTATACCTTTATGTATTTGTCCATTTCTTTCTATAGGATTCCTGAAAGTTACATTGCTGGGTCAAAGGAAAACTACTCTTTGACCTGTACTAAATTATACTCTAGAAGAACTGTACTAATTCACATTACTTCCAGGAGTATATGAGGTCATCATTTTCTAAATGCTTACTGATAGTTTTTAATCAGCCAACTCCTAAAACTTTAATATATGATGAGGTTGACTGCTTATTTTAATTTGCATTTTTTCTCACTAGTGAGGTTGAACATATTTTCATGTACATTTTTCCATTTCTTTGATCAGTGTTTAGCAGTTTAAGTTCCCTGCTTCCTCTTCTAAGAGAATCATTCTCCATGTTGATCTGCAAATATTCAGTACACACAAAATATGTACTTTTTATTTTTCAATTTGTCTTTCTTTGTTTAAGTATTTTTTTTGCAGTTTCTGGCTTTGTCACACAGCCTTTCAGGAGATTGTTTTGCTCTGTGAACATAGATTTTAAAATAGGTAAACTATTTTACAAAGTGTTTTTTTATCACATGTGTGTGAAATTTAGGTACCTTAAATGTTTATAGTAGTTTAATACTTGAATCTAATTCTGTTTTTCACTGATATTTCTTATGTAATAACACTATTTTTTTATGCCAACTGGTCTCTACTAAGCTACAAAGAAAAAGTTGCTATTTCATGATTATTAATTCACAGAGAGAAAGGTACAGTGGTTTGTGAGATGCTGTACATCTCCCAGGCAGTAAAGGAATCGAAGGTTAGGAAAATGTCATCAATGAGAGCATGAACTTGAGTGTCTTATCTCTTTTATGGAAGGTGATCCTTGCAGGCCAGTTGGCTGCTGTGTGTGTGTGAAGTTGGTCACACGCTAGAGCATGGAGAGTGATGAGCTGAAATGGACAGGCCATGTCTGTCTGACGGAGGCGACTGCCATATACCTCAGTTGATGGTTACTAAGCAGGAATGATGGTGTGATGGCCATACCATCTGATCATTCAAGAAAAAACAAGAAAGCTGAATTTCTAGAAAAAAAAATTAGGGGGAAAACAAAGTACTTCTATAGCTTGCCTAGGGCTCGTGGCCATCAGGTGGGAATCTCTGCTTAATATGGATATAGATGGCATATTAATAATGTTTTATCCATGCTAAGTTTCTGAGATCTGACAATGATATTGTGACTATGTAAGACAGTGTTACTCTCCGAAGGTGCATGCTGGATAATTGCATGTGAGGTATTGTGGTGTCTGCAACTTACTTGTAAATAATTTACCAAATATGAGTGCATTATTTCTGTATCTTTCTGTCTGTAGATCTGTGTGTATGTAGAAAGAGACATAGATACATAGATAGGGAGTGAAAGCAAGGGATATTATGATGTTTTTAAATAATTAGGCTACTTTTGAAATAACTTGTTCTTAGTGACTTATAAATACCAAGATAGGTGTTTATATTAATTATTTTAAACTATAAGTGTTTACAATGCTAGTGTCCTAAAGCATCTTTTAGAATCTGGAGTTCTTGAAATTCAGTTTTCCCAACTTATTGAAAATGAGACATTTATTCGTGTCCAATCTTTAAAGCCCTCCTTTTATTCAGGAATCAATTTCTTAATATTTAAAAAGGATATATTTATTAGGATCTTCTTGCCTATCCCATATTCACTATTTTTTTATTAATCTGTGATACTTTTCTCTTCTCATGTCTTTATTTTTAATAAATATAAAATGGAAGCAGAAAATAAGTTTTCTGTCTCTTTCATCTACTGTTACGTTATATCTTAAAAGTTGAGCCTAACACTGTCATCTTGTTAATTTTGCTCTTAAAAAATGTTTCCCATAAACCTTAGGAAACTTTAGCCTTCTTCACATTTCTTTGATCTTTCTGTTTTTCTCATGAATATATCCTTTTGTACATGTTGCTTAAATGTTTAAATTCATCAGAGGACTAAACCTTATTGAATTCTATGGGATATCATATTCATTTTTTTTCTCATTGAGATTATGTAAGTAGAGTCTTATTTTGAAAATATCCTCTTAATTCCTTTTCTAACCTAGAAATGTTGGCTGCAAAGCCAAACCTGTATCCTTCCAAACTTAAAAAAGAAATCCATTCTTAAAGTCTTGGATTTTACTTCTGTTGTAGTTTCTATATATTCTATACTTATAAACCCCATGGTAACATTATAATTCTCAGCAAATGCCTCCTTGTATTCAAGTTAAGTATTGAGTGTCTCCTTTTGCTGTTTCTGCTGTTGTCTGAAAGGTAGATTGTCAATAAGATAGGCCAAGGTTTGTCTGACATACAAGGACAGAGTTCAGCTTCCTCCAACTGTGTGCAGACACCTACACATGTCCTGTTTCTCTCCTTTGGATATTCTCCTCCAACTGGAAAACTCCTGGTCTCTCTTCAAGACCCAGGTCATCTTACCACCTGTGTCTTAGCTCTCCAGGGTGAATCTATTTCTTCTCTATCCCTAAGCACTTGGCAGCATGCACAGAAAATACAACTTAAAATCCACAGCACCTTAGTGAATGAACAACACCTTTAAAGGCTCTCAGTGATCAAATCAAGCATAAGCTGAGCACAAACATAACAGATGATAGTACAGTGAACAAAATCTGTGATTCCCTACAGATATAAACAAACAAGCAGACCAACAAATGAGGGAGAAAGGAAAGCTCATTCCAATGCTAGAATGCCCCCTGATAAATGGAGAAGAATGATGGAGTTAGAGAATCACCTTTGATAGTTATCCAAAGAATAGTTGATTCAGGCAAGAATCATTGGGCTACACAGGTGGCTAAGTGGCAAAGAATCCACGTGCAGTGCACGAGACACGAGTTCAGTCCCTGGGTCAGGAAGGAGGAGGAAATGGCAACCCACTCCAGTATTCTTGCCTGGAGAATCCCATGGACAGAGGAGCCTGGTGGGCTACAGTGCATGGGGCCACAAAGAGCTGGATACGACTTAGTGACTGCACAGGCACGCACATCAAGTTGGTTCAGTTCAGTCGCTCAGTCGTGTCTGACTCTTTGTGACCCCATGGACTGCAGCATCCAGGCCTCTCTGTCCATCACCAGCTCCCAGAGTTTACCCAAACTTATGTCCATTGAGTCAGTGATGCAATCTAACCATCTCATCCTCTGTCATCTCCTTCTCCTCCCATCTTCAATTTTTCCCACCTTCAGGATCTTTTCAAATGAGTTAGTTCTTCGCATCAGGTGGCCAAAGTATTGGAGTTTCAGCTTCAATATCAGTCCTTCTGATGAACACCCAGGACTGATCTCCTTTAGGATGGACTGGTTGGATCTCCTTGCAGTCCAAGGGGCTCTCAAGAGTCTTCTCCAACACCACAGTTCAGAAGCATCAATTCTTTGGTGCTCTACTTTCTTCACCGTCCACCTCTCACATCCATACATGACTACTGGAAAAACCATAGCCTTGACTAGACGGACCTTTGTTGACAAAGTAATGTCTCTGCTTTTTAATATGCTTTGTAATATCTAGGTTGGTCATAACTTTTCTTCCAAGGAGTAAGCGTCTTTTAATTTCATGGCTCCTCATCAAGGAATACTAAAACCAGTGTGTGGACGTTCGAAGAACAGGATGGGTACTTAGTCTCACTGTAGCTCCTCAAAAAATACATCTTGTAGAGCAGTAGTTCCCAACCGTTTTGGCACTGGTTTGGTGGAATTCAGTTTTTCCAGTTGGGGGAGGTGCGATGTTTCAGGCAATAATGCCAGCAATGTGGAGGGGATGATGCAAGTAACATGAGTGATGGTTCAGGCAATGCGAGCAATAAAGTTGAAAGTGAAGCTGTTAGGCTGCTCAGTCATGCCCTGCTCTTTGTAACCCATGGACTATAGCCTGCCAGGCTCCTCTGCATGGAATTCTCCAGACGAGAATACTGGAATGGGTTGTCATTTCCTTCTCCAGGGGAACTTCCTGATCCAAACCAGGGAGCTGCAGATGAAGCTTCGATCAGCTGCTGCTCACCTCCTGCTGTGTGGCCCGGTTCCTAAGAGGTCTGGAGCCAGTATCAGCCCTGGGGTTGGGGCCCCTGTTACAGAGGGAAAAACAGGGACCTTATAATATAGAAACCTGGCAGACACAACTTTAGCCAAGGGATCAAAATTAGTATCACCAATATTGCAACCAAATTCATCAAGTGCTTCTTGATCTGCACAGAAAAGGCCATAACGTCAGTTCATACATTATTCCCCAAATGTGAATCAGTCACTCAAATAGATACCCGGTAAATAACTGACCTGTTCTCTTCCAAAACATCAAGCTCACAAAAGAGGAACTGTTCCAGAATAAGGGAGACTGATAGGTATGACAGCCTATTGCAGTGCATAATCTTGGATGGGATTCTAGTCTAGGAAACAAGTAGATAAAAGGAACAATATTGGGATAACTGAATATGGACTGCAGTTAAAACATAGTATTGGATCGTATCAATATGGCAGATATTATAAGACAATATCCTGTTTTAGAAATAGATACTGAACACTGAAATTTAGAGATAAGAGTGTAACCTCTACAACATGTACTAAAATGGTTTAGAAAACAATATATGAATATATTTATATATACAGACATAAGTGTAGATCTCAATATACAAATTTACATTTGTAAACAGGCTCCCCAGGTGGCACTAGTGGTAAAGAATCTGCCTGTCAATGCAGGAGATGCCAGAGACACAGGTTCACCCCCTGGGTCAGGAAGATACCCTGGCGAAGGAAAGGGCAGCCCACTCCAGTATCTGTGCCTGGAAAATTCCATGGATAGAGGAGCCTGGTGGGCTACAGTCCATGGGATCGCAAGGAGCTGGACACGACTGAGTGACTGAGCACACGTCTGTAAACATGCACACATACAGTTCTGCCACTTTTTGAGAGTGACCAGCTACTATTTACAGTCTTCCAGCAGTGCGTGTGCAATTTGCTTTTGGCTTCTTAGGCTTGGAGGAGTAAAGGGGAATTACGGTTCGGGAGCAGAGGCAAACGGCTCTTGAACTCGTCAGTCTGTCAGTCAAACCTCTTCGCTGCAGTGCATCTTTAAAGTCCAGTTTTACTCCTTTGGACGGCGTGCAGAGCCTTTCTAATTACAGAGGTACACTTGCTGGGTTACATCAAAGGCTCCTTGTCCAGGGCAGGATTTGTCTTCAAAGACAGTGAGGAGAGGGGCCCATTTGCAGGAAATTGCATGGTTTGGGGGTGATGTTTGTTTGAACTTGTCAATTGGAGATTCCAGTTTTAAAAGTGCTGGCCTTTTGCTGTATGCCCAAACCGTTAAAAGACTTTCCATTTATAATTCCGAGGATTTCTCTTTCACTTCTGCCAGAAGAAACCTGTAACTCAGTTTCCCCTATTATCTTTCTTGCTATATCAGCAGTTTGAAGTATTCTTGGGGATGACATCCTAAGTTTTTTGATTTATGGGACTTAGTATAGTCCTAGTTATGTTAGGAAAGAATCAACTTAGTACTCTTAGTGACTAATCATCAAAAGGATGCTTGATCATTTCCTTGTAGCTAAAAACAGAGCACAGGGGCAGTGAGCAAATTACAAGGGTGCAGTCTAATTTGAAAGAAAGTTCTCACAGTTTTCATCTTGGTACAATGCATTTTTTTCCCTAGGTGCTGTATATATATCTTTTAATGAAGAAATTAAAAGCCTGGCTTTTGAAATCAGAGGTCAGAGCTGGATTTAAATTTGTCACTAACAAAGTGTATGACTTTGGAAAGGTTTTTTAAACTCTCTGATATGTTTATTCACTTTTGATAAACAGAAATTATGAGTAATAAGCACTACTTTCAAAAATGATGAAAGCATATAGCCTGCAGTTTGTCACATAGCGTGTTCCTCTGTGTTCATTTTCTTCTCCTCCCATATTGATTTTCCTCGTTTTCATTTCTTCTTGTTCTGAATACACATAACTTCTTAGACCAAGAATGGTTAAGTAGCTAGATTTCAAACTAACGTATTGATTGCTATAAACTTAGCAAACTGATAAAGCATGTTAAAATGAACTTTGATAAACATTAAATGCAGGTGATTGATTTAAAAATTACTGAGAACTAAACTCTGTGTAGGTCTGAAGATTTAATAGTGAATCTTTGTAATTTTCTTTAAGTCTATGTGATATTTCACCCACAGTGACCTAGACTGAGTGTAATAAAGCTTTCACTTTTTATTTTTGCATCATAGTGTATTCCTGAGTAATTGTTACACAATAATGTTTGTCAGCCCTAAGGGTTTGCTAGTGTGTTTTTCATTAAGACAATTTAAATTTTTTTTAATATCTTCATTTGAAGCGACCTTTCTCTAGGACAGTGTAGCTAACAGTATTCATTCTCAATTTTAAAACACAGTGGTAAAATCCACATCTAAAACACACGGATTCTTTAATCTGGTTAGTTACGACTCTGGTGGTTCTTGAAGGCTGTGTTGATGACACCAAATAAGCTCTCCGGTCGACTTTCCATTTATTGTCTTAAAATTAAAATAGTGAAATAATCAGGAGTCAGTTTCTATTCTAGGAAGCACGTGGTACATGAGAGACAGTTGAGTAACTTGTACACAGTGAGAATTCCATCATACCCTGTTTCCCCTTTTAAAAAAACCAATTTAACCTTTGGATAGATGGGGGGGTTTTTCCTATAGGCAGTTGGGTAGGTCAGACACTATGGCACTTAGCTTACAGTACTTAGGAAGTATGTAGAACTTATTTTGATATACTGTTAGTGTAAGAAGTATTTAAGTACTTTATGGAATAAAAGTCCAGCTCCGTTTATGAGCAGTTTGTTTTTCTCTATTTAAATAATTGGATTATCTCCTTGTGTAAACTTGGACTCATGTGAAAGTGGTGGTTTCACAATCTTCATAAATGTATATATTTAGATCTGCTCATGTTTGAGTTACCATTAGCACCAACATTCTGTCAACATTTCCACAGGGTCTTTTAAGTATGTTGAGAAAGTCCCAGCCAACCCTTGACGTGAGTAATCTATACTACACAGCAGTTTCTAGGCACGACTCAGAGGATCCCACACTTTCTAACTTTAAACTTACATATCTTCTGGCATCAAAACAGTTTGATGGAGTAAATTTTTTTTCTCTGTCCCAGATTCAAACTGGTGGCTTATTTTGTACAATGTAAGATATGTCTTCCTTTGTTTCAAAACATCATATAACTCTGGGCAAATCAGCAATCTCATGGCATCTTATATTGTTCTCTGACTTCATCAACTAATGAATGTTAATGGCCTTAGCCATTGTAGAAACTGAAGAACCCTTGCCCATGTTAATAGTTTAGTTTGGGGATGAGCATGTTTAGATCCTTAATTGTACATTTTTCCCCATTACCTGTCAGAGTTAACATTTAGCCTGGGAATATGCATTAAGATTTTTGTGTTAGAGTTTGTGGTGGGAGTGAGGGGAAGAGGAATAATTCTTAAAGGGCTTGACTTTGACAGTGAGTGTTCATCATGAGAAATACTTCACTCTTTGGGGAATTGTATATGCTTACTTGAGGGCTCATGATTTTAAATTTTTGTTAGCATCTATACATAGCTACTTTTATCTTTGCTTGGGTCTTTTTATTTGATGTTGGGTGTTATGACTGTTTTTGGAAAAATGTTTCTGGGCCTCATTTAATTCATTCAAATTCTTATGTTCTACTTGATGAGTGCATAGAACTGGCACATCAGAGTGCTCGTTTCAACCTTCCTTGAGCTTCTAGAACTCAGTGGTGCCAAACTCTCAGGATCAGGACCTGATGGGTACTGATTAAAAAAAAAAACACTTAGGTGTCTTGCATTGCAATGTAACATGTACATTCAGAAGCTCTTTTGGGAAATCTGTGGCTCGCATCACCAGATGTGTGACCTGCATCTTCTTCAGCTGCTTACATTTGGGGTGAACTATGTTGAAAGGATATGCTTTGTCTCAAGGTAAAATGTGTTGAACCAAAGTAATTTTTCCTGATGATTGCAGTGACTGCTTTGGTACAACCTTTCAATTTCCTCCAGTTTTGGCAGACTGCCTTGAATATTAATGATGATTTGTTAAATTAGAAGGGGAATGTGTTTATTGTGTTCTGAATAGGTCCATTGTGCCCTCAAACAAACCCATGTAAGATTGCATCCACATTTATTTTGCAACCGTATCTTAGTTCATCATCTTTCTTTGACCTGCCCTCTGAGTATTCTGGGCTTCCCTGGGATATCTTAGTTAATTCAGACTTGAAGCATGCCTGACACATGCCTCATACAAGCTTTCTGCTTCCTTGTGATGTGTTTTTTTTTTTTTTTTTTTAAATATCCCATCTGGTTAACCACACAACAGCCATGGCTAATCTTGGTTGTAAGTGTATTTCTGAGGTGCCAATCTATGAGGATTATGACTCATGTGGTGCTAGCACTCGAGAGGAATTAGGAGCTTACAGTTGTGGTCATTTTCCATGTTTTTGTGATGATATTAGCACTTCATGTGTTAAAATAAACCTGTAACTCTGCTTAACTTTCTCCCTCCATATTTTAAAATCTTCTAGTAGATTTGAGTTTTTGTTCAGTAAGATACATACTTTGGTAGGAACAGAAAAATCATCTAATTAAATTCCTTTAATCCTGATGTCATTAAAAATATTACCTGGTATCTCAGTTGGTAAAGAATCAGCCTGCAATGTAGGAGACCTTGGTTCAATTCCTGGGTCAGGAAGATTCCCTGAAGAAGGGATAAGCTACCCACTCCAGTATTCTTGGGCTTCTCTGGGTGGCTCAGATGGTAAAGAATCCACCTGCAATGTGGGAGACCTGGATTGGGAAGATCCTCTGGAGAAAGGAATGGCTACCCACTCCAGTGTTCTAGCCTGGAGAATTCCATGGACAGAGGAGCCTGGCAGGCTACATTCCATGAGATCACAAAGAGTCAGACATGACTGAGTGACTCTCACTTTCATAAAGTGAAGTATAAAGTGAAAGTGAAGGCGCTCAGTCGTGCTCAGACTCTGCGACCCCATGGACTGTAGCCTACCAGGCTTCTCTGTCCATGGGATTTTTCAGGCAAGAATACTGGAGTGGGGTGCCATTGCCTTCTCCTGGAGATCTTCCTGACCCAGGGATTGAACTCGGGTCTCCCACATAGTAGGCAGACAGTTTACTGTCTGAGCTACCAGGGAAGTCCTCACTTTCAGAGATGATTTCAATAGTTTGGGAGGCTTATAAAATGTTAGAAGTATTGTTTCCCTAAGGAATACTTCTGAAGTTAGGGATATATCCAGTCTTTCATTCCTAATTGACATGTTTTAGGTGGATAAACAATGATATTATTAATTATCAACTAATAACATTTTCAGACACCCAATGGATACAGGTTTCTCAAAGCTGATACTTCTTGGAGAAGTTAAAAGTTTCATAAGCCATTTTGCTAAAACTATTGGTATCTATTGAAGGACTCATAACAAAAGATAAAAAATGATTCTGAGAAGGTATGTTTCAATTCTACAGGTTATGAAACTTTTGAATTTTTGGCACAAGTTTGCCCTTCTCATTTTCTTTTCTAGACTAAATTCATGTTATTTTAACTCCTCTAAAACTTCAGTGGACATTTAAAAACTTACTTCTGTCAGAGCTTTATTAAAATTGTTCATTTTAACATCTGTTTTCTAAGGCATGGTTATAATGGTGAATATCTAGCATGTTAAAATCTGTTGTCTTTGCATCAAAGATCAGATTACATATTTCATTTTTATCAACATTTAAAATTTAATGTAAAATAAAGTACTCTGAAAGATAGGTATTTCTCATTTTGGTCAAATTTTACATGGCTTGTTCATTCATGATCTTGATGGCTTAGTCAAGTTTGATCTTGGTAATATACATGATTACAGGATTTTTTTTAATCCCAGTGATGCCAAGTTCTAGTGGAATGATCTATGTCCAACTTGATTTGTATAGGATCTGACATGCAAGTTCTCTATTATTGGTGCCACAGATAGGGTTTTTGTTTCTAAATATGTATCTTGAATTTGTAATTGGGTGGAGATAAATATTAGCAATTTTTGTGATAGGATGGATCGATGAAGTTAATAGTGTTCATTTTTTGAAAAGCTGTTGAACTTATAACATTGTTTAACTTGAAAATATAGAATGAGGCTAAGATGCTAACAGCTCATTGTTCAGTCTCATTAGTTTCAGAATTAGAAATCTGTACCCTTTGTCAGGAATGGATGCCTTCAGCTAGTAAGAATTTAGATTTCTTGTTTGGCAGGGCTTACAACAGAAACAGGGGAACACTTTTAAGAAGTATTAGGAGTATATTAGAAACAGATGGGCATTCAGCACCTACATAAAATGTTCTATGGGATAAAATGTGCATAACTGGGTTTGATTTAACAAAGGATCAAACTTAAAATATCAAGATTCGTAAAAAACCAAACTTACTTTGCAATTTAAGAGGAATAAAAATCAGGTGATTAGAATTAAGAGTAAAGAGTTTTACTTAAGCTGTTTTTTTCCTCCTTGTCTACTTATTACTGATATAAAGAATTGTTACCTGGTTTCTGCCTCATGATTTTTGTTTTCTATATCCGTATATTCCTTTTCCTGTCAAGGAGATATGCCTGGATTTGTGTTAATACCACTGTCTAACACCTTTTAGAGGATTTTTAATGTTTTATGTGATATATTTCATCCTTATAATTTTGGGTGGGTCTAGATTTAGAAAAGTGTTTTGGTTGGAATGATGAGGCCCTGGATCTCAGCAGGCTTCAGGGTTGGAAAAGTTGAAGCTTATGGGGAGAGCAAATAAACATGGTCTTCAAAGCTGGGAATTAAGATCTGTTTATTCACCTGCACACTTGAATTAAATCTCATAGAAATAGGCTGAGCCATTTGACTTATTAAGATCCTGACAAAACAAATTACTCTAGTCATGTTTAAAGGTCTAATTTTTGCCTGGCTTTAGATATATAGAGATTGGAGTGTGTATGTTAGTAGCTCAGTCGTGTCTGACTCTTTGCGACCCCAAGCCCACCAGGCTCCTCTGTCGATAGAATTCTACAGGCAAGAGTACTGGAGTGGGTTGCCATGTCCTCCTTCAGGGGATCTTACCGACCCAGGGACTGAACCCAGGACTCCTGCATTGCTGGCAGATGCTTTACCATCTGAGCTTCTAGGGAAGCCCAGAGATTGGTAGAGTCACCATATATTGGATGAAGAAGTTCTTGTTGAATTTAGCTGCTGATTTACAACATAGAGGTGACCAGGATAGTTGACACTCGACAGTGGTTAATTAAACCAAAAAATTTGTTTGATGTTTGGGCCACAAAGCTTCAAACTGCCAAAATTACATGCGTTCTTACCCTTCAGCTCTGAGGAGCACTGCTGAAGGCTGGGCAGGGGAAGAGAGCACCCTCAAGGCTGGGTGTGGCCCACATGGCTTTTGCTTTAAGAGGATTCCTCTTCGTAGGGTTATAAAGATATCTAAGGTATGGACTCTGATGAGTATTCCCTACTTCATTTTCATTGTCAGTTAAAGTTCAAGTAAATAAAGCAATGCATTTACTGATTTTAAGAATACCTTTTAAAAAATGTAGAGTATACTTTGTTGACTCTGAAATCTTTGTGGTCGAGATGAATGTTGACTTCTGATATATAAAAACGAAACAAAAAGCCTTTAATTTATAATGATTCTCTTAGCTCTGTAATTCTCTTTTCTCCCTCTTTCTTACTGTGGAGTGTGATTTATCGTGATAGAGAGCTCTGGGTTTAACTTTTGAACTTAAAATAAGTATAGCTTCACTTTTACTTTGTGATGACTGTGGTCCAGAGAACCTTCTCCTTAAACTATTTTGCTACATATGTAAATCTTCCAAGTTCTCTTTTACTTATGAAGCTGAGTTTGGGATTTGGATAACCTTGATATTACCTTTTCATATTTGTAGTTAAGTTGCAGAGCGAAAGGCAGCAGAGAACTACTGCAGAGGGCTCTGCGGTGTGGGGCTGCCTTTTGCTGAGCTCCAGCCAGCTGCTCCTGTCTTTGCCTTAGTCTCCTGGTTGTTCCTACTTAAGGGCTTTTTTTTTTTTTTTTGCACCACAAAAGTCATGAGAGTCATAAATTACATCTCCAAATATCATGCTATAAGTGTCTTTCTGCTTAAGGTGGGTTATGTTCTTAGACTGCCCTGAAAATTAAAATGAGTTGAGTTCTCCCCAGTCACCACTTTCTCTACCAAAGCCATTTCATCCATCACAGAGCTGCTGAGTCTTTCTGATTCTGTTCCCTTCACTCATGTTCTACAGCCTACTCACTCTACTCTGTCTTTACCTCCTCCTTACATGGAAGTTAGTCTGTGTCCCAATTTTTGAAACTTATATACTCATTCCTTGCATCCTGCTCTGAACAATAACAAAAATCTTAGAATAAAACCTCTTCAGAGGCATCTGGGAAAATTGTAAATAGTCTAGGCTTATTTCCAGGGGCTTCACTGATGCTCAGATGGTAAAGAATCCATCTGCAATACAGGAGTTCTGGGTTTGATCCCTGGATCAGGAAGATCTCCTGGAGAAGGGAAAGGCTAATTTCATGCATAGAAGGGACTGGCAGGCTACAGTCCATGGGGTGTCAAAGAGTCAGACACGACTGAGCAACTAATACATTCTCATTTTTTATTTCCAGTCAGCTATGTGAAAATGCTTTATGAATCATAATTATTTCACGAGAGTAAGGCATAATAGAAATCTTATGATGAGAATAAAAGCAGAAAAACTGACCCTATAGTAGAGTAGAGCGAGAAGTAGAGAAAGAGAGGTGGGATGGTTAGGGTGTCTAAGCTAGAGGTAGCAAGGGCCTGACCTATAGGAAGGTTAGTGGAAATCACAAGAGTAAGCGTTCAGATTACATCTTCAGAAGACATTATCATGGGAGCTAGAAGAGGAAGAAAACTTTTAGTAATGACCCAGCCACAGGAGTCAGGAGGACCAGAGACTGAGAGTGAGGTCTTGAATCAAGGATCTAAAAACTGGTTGTGGTCTTCATAAAAACAGTGTTGGGCATAATTGAATGAATGGTGTCAGTAGGTAGAGACTACAGATCAAACTGACACTCCCGAGAAACATGAGTGATGTTGGTCTGGTTCATTGGTAGGAGACGATGCTCACAACCTGATGAAATTTGAGCAAGTTATCACACTTCATGTAAAGTCTGATCACAGTTATGAGAAATCCCAGTTATGTACTATAAATGTTGTATAAATGTACGTATATAAAGGGGTATCGGGAAAGTTTGTTATGATTTTATTAGGAATACTATAAGAGGAGGTGATTTTCCATTTGATTTGATTCTTTTTTGCTCCACAGTTGCAGGTTAAAGAAAATAAGTGGTAAAAAAGAAATTAGTTGGGAAGCATAGATAGGCTTGCAAGCAAGAAAAAGTCCATAAAATAAATTCACTATGTAGATAAAAGCAGTTTAACAGTTGATAGGACAAAGTCCTAGAATAGTTGGGAAGAAGCAGATCTCAATGGTCAATTCAAATGGTTATCTTAGCCTTGATTTCTGGTCCCGAGTACCTTAGTTCTTTTTTGGCTCCTTCTCTGAAATGTTAGGTTAAGCTTTTGTTTTAGGGATTTCTCTGGAGGAGAGACTGTAAGAACAATCAGGGAACCCAGGAGAAGTAGGGAGATAGTGTTTGTGGAACTGAAACCTAGGAAGAACTGCTCCAAGAAGTGGTAAATATATTGGGTACTGAATCCTTTTAAGTAAAGGACAGGTGTGGTATACAGTGTACTTCGTTGTATTACTGCTAGTCTGAATACTGAATGTTTCTTTCCTATGCAGTAAAGACTATATGTAGGGCAAATAGGATTATAGTCTCAAAGTGAAAACTTTCAATAATTGATGAATTTTCTATTCCTTCTTTTGTAGATTAACTAATCCTTATCTAATCCTTATTTTGTGGGTTAACTCAGTAAAATGAAGTCAGTGTGGCCTTATACATCTTGTTGTATTTATGACCTTGCTCGGTATAAGGATAACTAAAAGTTACATGAATTTTTCATATTTTAGAAATTGTCCTGGGATTTCAGGTTGTATCATTTTTTTAATTTTATACCAGGACAAGAAACAGAATGTTTTCTTTTAATTACCCTTTTTGTCACTAACTGTAGTGAACTTCATGAGGTTTACATATTTCAGATGCTATTTTTTTCTTACGTTTCTTACCTTTTGTGGTACAGTTCTTTAAACCTATTTTCTAGCTACGTCCCTCTCCCACTCTACCATTCAACTTGTCCATAAAATTTTTTTCAGCTTTAGGATTTTAATTTCTTTCTCATTTGCATGTTTTATGAGACTGTTTTTTCCTACATCATTTCCAGTCATTCCATCCCTCCTAATACACTAAAGATACTTACTTTAAGGTTATTTTCATATTGTTCTTTCTTATTCTTTAGGTATAAAATCTCTTTCTCAGACTGATTGTTCCTCATGGGGGTTTGCTTGCACATGTGATTTGTTCATTTTGATGTTAAGGTGGTTTTCCTTGAAAGTCCCAGGTATCAGGGTTGTAGAAAATTTCAATAGGGTCATTTCATACTTTTTTTTTTCTTTGTGGATTTTCCTGGATCTAATCTCTTGACTTAGAAACCCCATAATACACTGATGATTTGAACTTGGATCCCACACTCGAATGTCTCGTAGATTTGGTGTAGTTACTTCTCATGGGTCCTGTATGCCCCCTACTCCAGGGCTGGAAATGTTTTCTCTGGCCAGTTGGAGTTGGGGCTTCTAGTACTTGTTTCTTGGACAAATAGCCTTCATGACTCGTCTACACAGAGACAAAAGTTAACTCTTTACATGCCTACTCCTGTAGTTACTTATATTGAAGTATAGTTGACGCACAATACTGGTAGTCTCATGTTTACAGCAATGTGATTTGCCATGCATGTTTTCTTGGTCTGGACTCAGGACCCTGCCTTGAGGTCTGCCTCTGTCTGCTTCAACATCTCCAGCCATTTAGTTTGAGCCTCCAGCCTCAAGTCTGCCTCTGGGTTTCCTCTCTGTTGCTAAGTTTGGTTGTGTTTTAACCTTTTTTTTTTTTTTTATTAGTTTTGCCATACAATGACATGATATCGCCATGGGTTTACATATGCTCCCCCTCCAGAACCCCCCTCCCTCCTCCCTCCCTCCTCCCTCCCCCCCAGGAAATCTCGATGCACCAGCCCCGAGCATCAATCCTGGGCTGGCGATTGATTACACATATGATAATTAACATGTTTCAATGCCATTCTCCCATATCATCCCACCCTTGCCCTCATCCACAGAGTCCACGAATCTGTTCTATACATCTGCGTTCCTTTTGCTGTCTTGCATGCTGGGTTCTCGTTACCGTCTTTCTAAATTCCATATGTATGCGTTAGTATACTATATTGTTGTTTTTGCTTCTGGCTTACTTCACTCTGGATAATGGGCTCCAGTTCCATCCACCTGAGTAGAACTGATTCAAATGAATTTTTTTTTTAATGCTGAGTAATATTCCATTGTGTATATGTACCACAGCTTTCTTATCCATTCGTCAGTTGATGGGCATCTAGGTTGCTTCCATGTCCTGGCTATTGTAAACAATGCAGCGATGAACATTGGGGTACACTTGGCTCTTTCAATTCTGGTTTCCTCGGTGTATATGCCTAGCAGTGGGATTGCTGGGTCATATGGCAGGTCTATTGGCAGTTTTTTAAGGAACCTCCACACTGTTTTCCATAGTGGCTGTACTAGCTTGCATTCCCACCAACAGTGTAAGAGAGTTCCCTTTTCTCCACATCCATGTTTTAACCTTTTTTAAATGGCAAAGGTTATTTTGTTTAGCATTTCTATATGTTTAGAGCAAAAAGAAAAGAGATACTTGTCTTTTCAGCATGTTGTGCTGACCAGAAGTCTGACATATTCATATTTAAGCATGTATTCTTTTTTCTTTTACAGCTAGTTATGTATCAAATCCCATTTGCAAGGGTTGCTTGTCTTGTTCAAAGGACAATGGGTGCAGCCGATGTCAACAGAAGTTATTCTTCTTTCTTCGAAGAGAAGGCATGCGCCAGTATGGAGAATGTCTGCATTCCTGCCCATCCGGGTACTATGGACACCGAGCCCCAGATATGAACAGATGTGCAAGTAAGTGGTCGACTTTTGTCCACCCTAGTTTACTGCTTATGCAACTTAGGGGGAGTTAAAAGTTGAAATTTTTGATTAAGGAAGTATGTTTTCAATATACTACAGAAATAGTTTAAGCTTAAACTTAAAAAAAAATGAATGGGGTGGGATAAGAACACTTTTGATTTCTTTTGTATAGAAATGTATTGTCCATGGGCTTCCCTAGTGGCTCAGTGGTAAAGAATCCACCTGGCAAAGCAGGAGACATCAGTTAGATCCCTGGGTTGGGAAGATACCCTGGAGAAGAGAATGGCAACCCACTCCAGTATTCTTGCCTGGAAAATTCCATGGACAGAGGAGCCTGGCAGGCTACAGTTCATGGGGTCACAAAAGAGTTGGACATGACTCAGTGACAAAACAACACCGAATATTGTACACACACTTTAAGATTACGTAAGTACTTTTTCATAACATGTATCTTGGACACAAACATGATAGGTAGATCTTTGTAAGACATACTTGCTTAGCACTTATCAAAAAATAAAGGACTTTAAATACCTTTATACTGGGAACATCTCTTGAGTTTTACCACAGTGTCTACAGCTTTTTTTCCTCTTATACTTAAGTTTGTAATACCTCAATTAGTCTAATCGGGAAGTTAATACATTAATTGAAAGTACCATTACTGATAAAAGATGTAATGAAAATATTTAGTTTACTTCAAAGTATTCTAAGTTTAGCAACTACAGAAAGGTCATTAGGGAATGTCATTCTATGGATAGGAATGCAAGTGCAATTTTTTAATCCAAAAATCATTTATCATTATAGCATGATTCTCAACTTCTAGGTAAATGGTAGAATTTGGAGTTTAAAAAAATGCGTAACAAAGAAACACCACCTTTTTTAAAGAGCTCAAATTTTAGAGGATAGAGTGGGTAAGGAGAAGGGGAACATGGAGTGAAATGACAGATGGGTAAGAAGTTTAATCATAATTCAATGTACTAAGCACTATATCAGCAGGCAACCAGTGTGTTATGGGAGTGACTTAATTACCTCTAACACATTGGGCATGACTATTAAATCAGCTGAGGTCTTTAGGTAAGAAGAGTGTTTGAATTTTATAATTCAAGGACAATGTTATTTTGGAAGGAGGCACAACTAATAGAGGAAGATTAAATCGAATCTGGGAGGAAGAAACAACACGTTTGAAAAAATAATGTGTTTGGGCAATGAGAAGTCTCATTTATGGTACTGTTGGCATCTTGACAAGGCACAAGTCCTGCACTGCTGGTCATTGAGCATTCTTAGTCCCTGCTCCTTAAATAATCTTCATTCCCCCAAATTACCATGACAATAAAAATTATGGCCAGATATTTCCCAACACCTCCTATGGGAACAGTACCATCCCTGGGGGAGAACCACTGAGTACGACTTGCTTTGTGTGAGATATGCTTGGAATTAAGGATGAAAAGGGAGGCTTGAGTGCAAATAATAAAGGTCTTGAGTGCCACGTTAAGAAGTCTAGATGTTATCTGAGGGTTTTGAGCAGGCTGTGAACTATAGCAATTGCTTTATTTAAGATGATTCTTGCAGAAGTGGAGGAGATGAGTTGGAGAAGGCTGCTCTAACAATTGCAGATGGGAAACCCTGTTCTGATGACACGTTTGTGGGTAGTGAATTTCAGAGATTTAGAGTCAATGAGATTTAGTAAGTAATTTCACGGAGTGAAGGGAGAATCAAATTTGATCATAGGGTTTCTGGCTAAGGTGACTGGGTGAATAGTTTTGCCATTAGCACAGACAGGAATATATAGTCTTACAGGAAATTTGTGTATTAATACTTCCATTTTATAGAATTATTTGGACTAATAACTAGACAGACACAGCTCCCCCAAAGTACTGATAGATACATTGATCAAATTTTTCAAATATATACCTTATCCTTAAAGTGTATGATTTGAGGTAGCTAATAATGTGTATTCTCATAGTTTTTGAACCACCCATAGGAGGATGGGGCCAACTTGAAATGGATTCCTGTTCAGATTGCTTTAGATCACCTATGTGGTGGCGGTGGGGATTTGAGCCCATGAATGGTCGGTGTGGGTGTTTATTCCAGACTAACAGTCTACAGGGAAGTTGAGGTGAGTTCAGATGGCTCGGCATCTACTCCAAGTTCTATGCTTAGCAGTCTACACACTGTGTATGGACAGGAGGGTGATCATTAACGTATTACTCCATATGGGACATTGGGGACTGAAAGCAACTGCTCTTAACAACTATGCGGGGACATGGGGGTATAAACCAGGACTGTTTGAGCAAACTGGAATGGGTAGTCATTCAGCAGTATTTCAGTCTATCAACAGGGTCTTCCTTAGAGGGACACTCTGAGACAGGGTGTCTCAGGTATGAGACACATACATTTTGGCTAAGGTGATCCCTTTTCTCAGAAGTGGAGAGGAGAGCAGTGACTGTAAATCAGCCTTGGAAAGAGAATCTCCATGTGAAAATGGGTTTGCCATAGTTACACTTATTGTAAGTGAATGCAATCAGTGTTGCAATTTACTGACCTAGAAATCATTACTTATTTGGTATAAGTGGGAAGTGCCTATTAACAAGGCTCCTGTGAAGCAAAGTGAAAATGGAAGATTATTTTTTAATTCTCAGTATACAACTTTGGATGATCATGGTTCGTTCTTAGTAATATTGGCTCTTTTTCATAGGTACTTGGCATATGTTGCATGTTATTTATATTTTATACAGAGGATGATACACTCCACTCTTTTTTATTCACTTCTTTTGCCATATATAGGCCATTACAGTATTGAGAAGAGTGCCCTGTGCTATAAGTAGGTTCCTATTAGTTATCTATTCTATACATAGTAGTGTGTACATGTCGATCCTAATCTCCCAGTCTATTCCTCTCCCTACTTGTCCCCCAGTAACCATGTATTTGTTCTCTACATCCGTAACTCTACTTCTGCCTTGTAACAGTTCCCTTGTACCCTTTGCTACGTCTCCACTTACAAGCCACGCCATATGGTGCTTGGCTTTCTGAGTCTGACCTCACTCAGCAGGACGGTTTCTGCGCCCATCCATGTTGCTGCAAGTGGAAGTATCTGGTTCTTTTCTATGGCTGACTAATACTCGGGCTTCTTTTCTTGACATTGTGTTTCTGAGCATATTTAAGCCTTTCTTTCCTTACAATGTTTCATCCTGTCTTGTAATTTGTTATTACTTGATGCATTATGAACATGTTTCCTTGTCATTAAATATGAGTGCATGTTTTCCACTGAATAGATAACCATAATATATCTAGTAATTATCTATTGAAAATTTGCTTTCAGTTTTTACCATCATAAGCAGTTATATGAAGAATTTCCTTGGGTATAGATTCTTTTGCTTATATACACATAGGTAATTTTATGCATTTTTCTGATTTATTTTCATAAGATAAACTTTTAAACATAGCACATTTTTCCAGCTTTATTGAGATATAATTGAGATAAAAGCATAATGAATATTTCTAAGACTTTTCGTATATATTGCCAAATGGTCTTTGGGAAAGTTGTGCCTGTTTACATATTTACTAATAACAGACATTTCCCCTTGCTTCTCAACAACAATGGGTATTAGTGACAAAAAGTATAGAACACACTTTTTTCTTTTAATATGCTTTTCTATGACACAAATGAAGGTAAACATATATTTTTCATGTGAATATTGGCATTGTAGAATATTTGCCAGAATCTTTGGCCTTCTTTTTCCATCTATTTGCACAACTGTTTCCTTAGTAATATCAAATGAAGTGTAAAAGAGAATTATATATTCACAGATCTTAAATGGAGCATTCAATGAATTACCACAAAGTGGACACACATATGGTACTACTACTCGAGAATAAATGTTAACAGCACCCCAAGAACTCTCACTGTATATTTACCAATTACTCCCCTTTCTCCTCCTTCAACAAAACTGATATCCTGACTTGTAACCAAAACCATGCAAAAGGTTATTTACCACAACACTGATTATACTAGCTACAAATTGGAAACAACTCAAGTGTCCAAACAATAGTGTCTAAAAAAGTATATGGAGAGCTCAAGATGAGTTGCAACATGAAGCATCATAAATACATCTCATAATCTGATATTGAATGAAAGAGGCTATAAAATAATATGTACATTTACATGCTTTTAAAAACATAGGTAAAATTAATCTATGGTGCTAGAGACATGCATTTATTGAACACCTACTGTGTGCTGACTTCAATCCTAGATATCTAGAGACAAAATAATGAGTAATAATTAGTTTCTGTCCTTGGAGTTGCTTATGGTATAGTCTAGTGATTCTCTACCAGGGATGATTTTTGCCTACTAGAGAATATTTTAGTAGTGTTTGGAGACATTTTGGTTATTATGGTGCTCCTGGTATCTAGTGGACAGAGGCCATGGGTACCACTTAAACACTCTGCGGCACACAGGGCAGCATCCTGCAACAAAGAATCACCTGGCCCAAAATGTCAATACTTGTGAGGCTGAGAAAGCCTGGTCTAGTGGAAAGACAGACTGTTAATAAAGTGTATTACGTGGTAGAGGCTGCTAACTATTTAGCTTCCATCCTGTGCCAACTATGCTATTAGATGTACTTTTTCTCATTTTATCTTTCAAATAAATGTGGAAAGTAGGTTATGGTGTTTTTGTTTTATGGATGAAGTTACCAATTGAGTAAAATACACTTTGTAATGTTTGGGGTGGATTTCACCAATGAAGGATATACCACTTATAAAGACTGTGTGTGTTTTCAGAATTATTAGGATTTAGTATTACAGGAAGAAAAAAAGGGGGGGAAATCCATGGAAAGGTATGGAGTTGCACCAAAAAAATCATTCACCTTGAAGTAAGATGCAGGCGGTTGAGTACACTTCTACTGTAAAACAAGAAATGGTGCTAGTTAGGTTGGTGGGGGCTAGGGCAGTGCAGACCTTATGTGCTAAATTTAGGTAGCAGAAATATCCTGAAAGCCACAAGTTGTCAATGAAGCATTACAAGTAAGGGAATAATAAGGTTATATTTGGGGTAATATTTTTCTTTTAGTTGGAAAATGGGCTAGAAGAGAGTCTGCAATAAAGATAGCAAGATCAAGCATCTGGGTTAAAAACAAACAAACAAAAAACCCCAGCTGCATCCTTGTTAGACTCTCCCTGGCAAATCTATATAAAATTTAACCTTCCCTATTGCAATATTTCCTTTTCTTTATCCCTACCACTCTCCTTTGCTCCCTCTTTCAATCATTCTTTCCCTCCCTTCTTTCCTTAGCACTTATGGGTAACTAATGCATTGTATATTTTACTTATCTTTTTTTTTTTCCACCTCTCCCACTAGTATGTAAGTTCCAAGAGGGAAGGTATTTTTAGTCTGTATTTTTCAGGCTCATGTTATGTATAATTGTCTCTCACCCATTATGGGTGCTTAGTAAATACTTGAATGAATAAATGACCTAAATCAATTATAGTGGAAGTAGAGGAGTGGAGAGAGAGATTGAGGAAGAATCAATAGGACTTCTTAATCAATTGGAGGGTGTTGGCCAAAGGTGAAGGGAGAGATTAAGATTACTCTTATGACTCTGACTTGAGAGCTGGAGAGTAAAATTCATCAAGATACACAGTTACAGGAGGAGGAGCATATTTGCTTGAGAGAAAGATGGTGGTGGAGAATGGTTGATTTGAGGCATGTTGACTTGAGAAAGTATGAGACATCCTGGGGAGGATGCCCAATAAATAGATGTCAGGGGCTGGAGCTGTCAAGGGAGGTAAGAACTGAATTATTGACAAGAAGAAAAGAATATCAACAGAGAGAAAGAGTTTTAAGGATTGAAGCTTGAAGAATGTGGACCTCTTACAGCAAGCAAAGCAAAGCCTGTGGTGGAGGCTATGACAGAAATACTAGGAACATGGAAAATTAGAGAATGATGTCTCAGAAGCAGGTAGGGAGACTTGAAATATTAAGGGGTCAGTGTCAAAGTCGTGCTGTTTAAACAAGAGTTGTTGACCTTGGTGGAGGTTGTTTCATTTTTATTGTTAAAGTGCTATCCTGATGACTGTGCTTTCAGGGAGTACAGGGAGCCTTAGGGAGGAGCCATGTGATTATAGACACTTTCTCTTTCCCCTCACCACTAAGCTTATTGAAAAAGACTCTCTGATGATAGGTAGAAGGGTTACAAATTAGGAAATCGTGAGTGGGGTGGTGGTGCAGGGGATGGTGGAGGGAGGTTTGAACAGAATATAGCCGGTTGAGAGGGAGAAAGGGATGATTAAGGACACCAAGATCATTTAAGAGACAGGAGAACTTAGGATCTAAAACCTAAGTGAGGAAATTAGCCTTGAACAGAACAGTTGTTTAATCAGCAGTCTATAAAGAGTTTACCTCATATCAGTCAAGATTTTGTTTTATTCATGTGTGAGGAAGAGGATCAAAAATACACCAAAGTGAAAGAAAATGGACTAGTACTTTTTTTTATGTTTAAGAAAATAATAAATATACTTATATTTCCAGGGGCAGTATATTTTAACAAAATCATTTGCAAACCAAAAATTACAGAATTGAAATTTCGTACTTCTGTATCCAGTGAACTGGCTACTTTTGTTTTCTCTCTGTTATATTTTATGATTCTGCTCTTTTTTTGACACTTTGTAAGAAATGTGTTTTGGGCTGGGAGAATGCTATAGTTTGCTTGTGTCTTCATTTCAGAAGTTTAAAAAACAGGTAATTATGAATGTATAACCATCCCTAAATTGATTAACCCCAAGGTCAGCATTTCAGTTCACTCAGTCATGTCCAACTCTCTGAGACCCCATGGACTGCAGCATGCCAGGCTTCCCTGTCCATCACCAACTCCCAGAACTTGCTCAAACTCATGTCCACTGAGTTGGTAATGCCACCCAACTATCTCATCATCTGTTGTCCCCTTCTCCTCCTGCCTTAAATTTTTGCCAACACTGGGGTCTTTTCAAATGAGTTAGTTCTTTCCATCAAGTGGCCAAAGTATTGGAGTTTCAGCTTCAGCATCAGTCCTTCCAATGAATATTCATAGTTGATTTCCTTTAGGATGGACTGGTTGGATCTCCTTGCAATCCAAGGGGCTCTCAAGAGTCTTCTCCAACACCACAGTTCAAAAGCATCAGTTCTTTGATGCTCAGCTTTCTTTATAGTCCAACTCTCACATCCATACATTACTACTGGAAAAAACATAGCCTTGACTAATTGGACCTTTGTTGGCAAAGTAATGTCTCTGCTTTTTAATATGCTATATAGGTTGGTCATAAATTTTCTTCCAAGGAGTAAGCACCTTTTAATTTCATGGCTTCAGTCACCATTTGCAGTGATTTTGAAGCCTAACAAAATAAAGTCTGTCTCTGTTTCCAGTATTTCCCCATCTATTTGCTATGAAGTGATGGAACCAGATGCCATGATCTTAGTTTTCTGAATGTTGAGTTTTAGGTCTCCTTTTTCTCTCTCCTCTTTCACTCTCATCAAGAGGTTCTTTAGTTCCTCTTTGCTTTCTGCCATAAGGATAGTGTTATCTATGTATCTGAGGTTATTGATGTTTCTCCTGGCAATCTTGATTCCAGCTTGTGCTTTGTTTAGCCTGGCATTTCTCATGATGTACTCTGCATGTAAGTTAAATAAGTAGGGTGACAGTATACAGCCTTGTATATTGTCAAGACGTATTCCTTTCCCAATTTGGAACCAATCATTGTTCCATGGCCAGTTCTAACTGTTGCTTCTTGACCTGCATACAGATTTCTCAGGAGACAGGTAAGGTGGTCTGGTATTCCCATTTCCATGGTTTGTGGTGATCTGCACAGTGTAAGGCTTTGGCATAAGGCTTTGGCATAATCAATACAGCAAGAATAGATGTTTTTCTGGAATTCTCTTGCCTTATCTATGATCCAATGGATGTTGGCAATTTGATCTCTGGTTCCTCTGCCTTTTCTAAATCCAACTTGACCACTGGAAGTTCATGGTACTGTTGAGGCCTTGGAGAATTTTGAGCATTACTTTGCTAGCATGTGAGATGAGTACAATTGTGCAGTACTTTGAACATTCTTTGGCATTGCCCTTCTTTGAGCTGGAATGAAAACTGACCTTTTTCAGTCCTATGGCCACTGCTGAGTTTTCCAAATTTGCTGGCATATTGAGTGCAGCACTTTAACAGTATCATCTTCAGGATTTGAAATAGCTAAACTTTAATTCCATCACTTCCACTAGCTTTGTTCATAGTGATGCTTCCTAAAGCCCTCTTGACTTCAGATTCCAGGATGTCTGGCTCTTGTTGAGTGATCACACCATCCTGGTTTTCTGGGTCATGAAGATCTTTTTTGTATAGGTCTTCAGTGTATTCTTGCCACCTCTTCTTAATATCTTCTGCTTCTGTTAGGTCCCTATCATTTCTGTCCTTTATTGAGCCCATCTTTACATGAAATGTTCCCTTGGTATCTCTAATTTTCTTGAAGAGATCTCTAGTCTTTCCCATTCTATTGTTTGTCTCTACTTCTTTGCACTAATCACTGGGGGGAGGCTTTCTTATCTTTCCTTGCTATTCTTTGGAACTCAGCATTCAAATGGGTATATCTTTCCTTTTCTCCTTTGCCTTTTATTTCTTTTCTTTTCTCAGCTATTTGTAAGGCCTCCTCAGACAACCATTTTTCCTTTCTGCATTTCTTTTTCTTGGAGATGGTCTTGATCCCTGTTTCCTGTACAGTGTCACAAACCTCTGTCCGTAGTTAATCAGACACTCTGTCTATCAGATCTAATCCCTTGAATCTATTTGTACTTCCCCTGTATAATCATAAGGGATTTGATTTAGGTCATACCTGAATGGTCTAGTGGTTTTCCCTACTTTCTTCAATTTAAGTCTGCATTTGACAATAAGAAGTTCATGATCTGAGCCACAGTCAGCTCAGCATTTGTGTTTTTTTTTTTAAAAATTTACTGCATTGTCAAGTTTGAGTCATTTTGGAAGCTCCTGCCATTCTTGATTCATACAGTGTAATGATGCATTAAAAAAAATGAAGATATTTAGAATTAACAGAAAGATGTTGAGAATGTTTTTAATCAAATGTGGATAACTGAACTACAAATAAGGTGACATAGATATTACTTTGAGTACCATAAAGTCTTTATAATTGTTTAATGATCTGTGAAGATGCAGACCTCTTGCAGATATGTTGATGTAACCTCACTATTTGTGGGATTACAGGAGAAATAAAATAAAGCTAAAGAAAGTCTTTATTTGGAAAATACTTACAAATTGACTGAATATACAAATGGGTCGCACATGTGAAACTGATACAGAATTAGACAGTAGTAGGGCAGGACGAGAAGGGGACGACAGAGGATTTAATGGATGGATGGCATCACCGACTCAATGGACATGGGTTTGGGTGGACTCTGGGAGCTGGTGATGGACAGGGAGGCCTGGTATGCTGCGGTTCATGGGGTCGCAAAGAGTCGGACATGACTGAGTGACTGAACTGAATATACAGCATTATCTAAAGTGCTGCTGAAGAACACAGACAGATAGGGTTGGTGTGTCATGTAACAGAGGATAGAGAAAGGAAATCTTCCCAGGTAGGACACTGGTAAAGAATCCACCTGCGATGCAGGCAACCCAAGTTCGATCACTGGGTGTGGAAAATCCCCTGGAATAGGTAATGACAACCCTCTCCAGCATTCTTGGCTGGGAACTCCATGGACAGAGAGCCTGGCAGACTGCAGCCCATGGGCTGCAAACTTAGCAACAGAGAAGGGAGACGTCAGTGGTTAGATGAGAACAGTTATGAAAAGCCACGGAAATTGTGTGACTTACGTATATTCTCTCCTTCTGTCACCATCTAGCCTAGGTGGCTAGATAAGTAGTGAAGAGCTAGGAGGAATTCGGAGGACATGCATGAGCAGGAAGTATGAAAGCGCCAGTAATGAGACCTTGATGTAAAACCTGTAGATGATGAGTGATATAGCTCCAACTAAAAATAATATTCAAATTTAGGGACTGAAATTCTGATTATACTAAAATGAAACCAGAAATGTCCTACATCATGTAATGTTGGAGTTGTTTTGCTTTATAGGTTTGATCTCCAGCAAACTAGCAAATGGATTAGGGGGATACATTGAAGGAGTCTCTCATAGTCTTTATTTTGGAGTAGAGGCTGTGCTGAAGTCAAGGAAGCATAATAATAAAGGAAGAACTTGAGTAATTTTCCTAGTGCTAATAGTATGTATTTATCTGGTGAGGAAAGAGGGCACACTGTAATTTGGGAGTTGGTTTAGGCTGTGTAAAAAAGTGTGCAAATGTAGCAAACACTTAATGCTTGCCTTTTATACGTTATACAAGGGCAATATGTGTTTTTAGGAAAAAATGCAAGGGCATACAATGTGGTAAGAGCCATGGTAATTATGCCCTGGGTGTTCAGGGAACCCATAGACATCAGCTAACATGCACTTGGAGGTGGGTAACTCTTAAGATTTTGTAGAGAGTATATTGTCTGAAATGATCCCAAGGGAGGAGTAGGGCGAGTAAGAGAAAGAGGAAAAAGGGCATTCACAGTGGAAGTCCACTGAGAGAGAATGTTTGAGAATGGAATCCTGGAAGATGAGGATGGAGGATCATTTACTAGTCTGAATTTTCTCTAGTGGCAGCAAGGAGTTAAATGAGGTGATTCTTAAACTGAAACGTACATCAGAATCATCTATAAAAACAGGGGTTGTGGGGTGCTCCCCTAGAGTTCTGCTTTGGTAGATTGGAAGTGGTACCCTAGAACTTGCCTTTTCAGTGAGTTTCCAGGTCATGCTGCCATGGCTGGCTTCGGGAATCACTGCTACAGTGTAATAACTATGTTGTCTCTAACTATCGCTGATTATGGAAGAGAAGACTTTGCATTTAGTAAAAGCCACATTTTAATATGCATAAACACATAAGGATATTGTGATGTGTATTCTTTCCCACATCCCTCATTAATCATCAGTGTTTTAAAATCAATGATCATAGGTCTGATTGTGGATTCTACTAAGTTGACCATGGTGGAATACACTGACTTTCAGATCAGGCTTCCAATGCTCCTGACTCTATGCTGGCTCCCTTCTCTGCCTCCCCTATTTTGTCATAATTCCCTCTTCCTAATTCTCTAAGATTCCAATAGTGTGTGTATTTTGGCACATATGGTATTTGAATTTATAATTGTGTCTTGCTATCTAGGAATCTAATTCCCGTATGCTTTGATTTTGTGGACAGAGTTTCTGACGGAAAGTAGCTTCTTCTAGGAACTCAGACAGTTAAATAATCTACCTGCAATGCGGGAGACCCGGGTTTGATCCCTGGGTCAGGAAGATGCCCTGAAGACGGGAATGGCAACCCACTCCAGTACTCTTGCCTGGAGAATTCCATGGACAGAGGAGCCTGGCGGGGGGTCACAAAGAGTGGGACACGACTGACAGCTAACACCGTCACTTTTACTGTGCTAGTAGGAGCATTGTGAACTTTGACTTTGGACCAGACTTTAACGGGAAGAGGAGGGGAGTGTTAACTGGCAGAAAAGCAGGATCATGGTGACTAACCAGGTAGAGAGGGGCCTTCTGTTGGCCTTGTCTACAGCTGGCTCAAGAATGGAGATGGATCGGGTATTAAAACTTTAGTCTTTGACAAGGGATGAGCCTCGCATTGTGAGCTCCAGTGTCCTTATCTATTAAAAACCAGGGGAGTCTATGAAACCTTTACTCGAGCATGTTGAGATTCTGAATGCCTTCAGAAATCCCTCTTGTTAGTTTATCGAAATTCAACAGATTCTGTGTATTAATTTTGTATCCTGTGACTTTACCAAATTCATTGATGAGCTTTAGTAGTTTTCCTATAGCATCTTTAGAATTTTCTTTGTATAGTATCATGTCATCTGCTCAGTAATGACAGTTTTACTTCTTTTCCAATTTGGATTTCTTTTATTTTTTTTTTCCTTCTTTGATTGTTGTAGTTAGGATTTACAAAACTGTGTTGAATAAAAGTGGCAAGAATAGATACCTTTGTCTTGTTTCTGATCTTGAGAGGAAATGCTTTCAGCTTTTCACCACTGAATATGTTGTTAGTTGTGAGTTCTTTTCTATTCATTTAAATTGGGTATACTGTGAAGACATTTCCTATCTTTCCATTCTGTAAACAAATTTCAGATAAAGATAAGCAATACCTTATTGCGCTGTGCTGAGGAAAGCAGGTAGTAATAGCATATTTCTAATAGTTCTTAAAGGAGAAGATGTTTTATTCAATTAATAAACACTTTCACTGATTTATCTGTGTGCGTTCACAACCTGAGAAGGCCTCTGTCAAGCATGTAGAAATTCCTTTAATTACAAACTACACATAGATCTGGAAGAAACCTAATTGATCATATTCCCTCTCCCCCTTCTCCCTGCAACCCCAACAAATGTGCATATTGAGACTTATGAAGGAAGTATTTCCCTGAAGTCACACAATTTGTCAGTAGCAGAGTGGCCTCAGTGTTTGAAATACTGACTCCAGTGGAAAATTGGTTCCATTATACTGTTTCTTAAAAATAAACCATGTATAGATAAAACTTTTATCCATAGTTAGAAACCTGAGTATTATAAAAAGATATCAAAGTTTCTTTGATTTTTTTAAATGAATGGTCAGTTTAAATGTTTTAAATCCCATTAACAATTGCAAGACATTTGGTTTTTTTTTTAAAAGAAATCAATTTGTGGAAAATCACTTTAAAAGAACACTGTATTACAAGGAACTCTTGGACTCTGATTGGGCTTTTGCAGTAAGTTTGTAGCTTTACAAGCTTAGACAAATTGTGTAACACACTCTGAAATAACCTTCTAGTTCATAATGACCTTCTAATTTATAATTCTAATGACCTTCTAATTCATAATAATTCTTATAAATATCTATTAAAAATTTTGGTAATGGAGTACTACCTGGTATTGGCCATTCACTTCTCTAATATTGATTTCTCTGTGACTTTATATGTATTTTAAGTCTACTTTCTGCTGTGTTCAGTCTCTCCTTCCAAACCTTATCTTTACTTGGTTTACATGAATAGGCATACTTTTATATCTTAAAGATTAAGACAAGAAATAAAACATAGGAGCTTCAGTGTAGTTTGTAATAAATTGATGCCTAATTTGGAAATGGAGCTCTTTATTATTTAAGTATTTTTGTTTGTAACAAAATCATGTTGTTGCATTAAAATTCATGAGGCAGATTCTGCTTCCGTGTTTATTCTAACCTGAAAGAGATTCACTGTTAAACTTGTTAGTCATTTAGCAGATGCATCTGTCATCATCTGTGTCAAGCACCCAGACCCTGTGCATACTGAATAGAATCAGGTGTGCTCTGTCTTCTTCAGGGCTCTCCACTTAATAGGGTGATTATAGTGAACATAGTTATTAACAACTAAGAGAAGAATTACCATCATGGGTGTCTGGATGCTGGGAGACATGAGGGGTTTTGAGGAAGCTTCATGGCTAGGGTGAAAGGTGCACAGGGTGACAAATGAATGTGGCATTATAGATGGGTATGTCTAGTAAGAAGGATCTTGTGTTTGAAAACTGAAGGTTTGAACTGATTTCAGAAGTGAAGGAGAGCCATTGAAAAAGTTTAAAGCAAGAAAATGACGTGACTAACCTGTGTTTTTGAAAGATCACAGAAGTCCTCAGGTAGCTGCAGTCAAACAATCTTGGTTTGAGCATTGTGATCTGAAACACTAGTATGGTTAAACCATCAAGGATTTAAGACGTAGGCCAAATTGGAGAGACTATCAACAACTCCAGTCATGGTTCTTCGCCTTCACGCCACAGTTGTCTACTAGGCTGACCTAGGGTAGCCATGCTGTGACTACCTGTAGCAAGACAGACTCTGCTTTAGTTGTATCAGATAACCTCTAGAGAAAACTCAAAGGGTGCTCTTTCTTGCTATTTGATCTGGAAGACAGGTTACATCTAACAGATATTCTAAGAGCTGGGATGCATAGTTTCCTCTCTGTGGCAAGCACGGCCATGTGATTTTCAATACTACTTATAAAATATTTAAAAATTTTAAAGTATGGCAGCAAGGTTTGGAAAGCATCTGTCCTGACATTTAACAGAGGAGCTTTTTTCCAAGCTTACATTTAATTTTCTTGTGGGTTTTGCAGCTCTCTTGAATGAGACTATTATTTCAGGATATACCCAAGTCCAACAACATCATTCTCTGTTAAAGACAGATGCAACCTTGCACTCTGTTTCCCTTTGTGTATAGCACCTCTTTTGTACTTTAAGTTTTAAAGTGCTTTCCAGTCCATTCTTTCATTTGTTCTCAACAATCCTATGATGGTGGTAGTATTATTCCTACTTACAGAGCAAGGTTAGTCCACTGACAAGCCTAAGGGCTGGCTGCTACTGCATGGCACAGCAAAGACCGTATCTACTTTTATCATCAAATGAGGTAGCAGACATGACAAAGGTACCTTCACAAACAGAGCTGGGTAAATAGATCATATCACGACATACAAACACGATGCGGGTTTTAGCCAAAATATTGTTTTGTAAAATTATTCTTTTTTTTTCCTCTTCAGACAACCCCTTCACTGACAAATGAATGCCACACATAATGGAGAAATTAAAAGCTTATTAAAATAGGGTGGAATTTGGACCTGTTGCACACTGATAAGTAGTCATCCTTTAAGTTTATCAGTATAGTGTGTTAAACACTGACATCATATTGCCCCATGCTGAAATAACTAGATTGCAGCATCCTTATGTTTGTTTGAAACTGTATTTGTCTTACACAGCCAGTGTGTATTATACATCTCTATGACTCTCTAAGCTTAAGTGCTTTCATTTGGTGTTTTAAAATGAAATTCTTTTATTTATTTTTTTTCCTTTCTAATGTGCCCTATGAATTTCCATCATGTTCTAGCTATCATAGTCAGCATCATATGACCAGCAGCAAAATCAGGCCTGTCACCTTTTTGGTAGGACCCTTAAGGTGAGAATAATTTTCAGATTTTTTTATTGGTTGGAAAAAGTTAGAAAAAATGGTATTTTATGACACATAAAAGTGATACTGTAAGTTTTGGGGTTCGTGAACAAAGTTTTATTGGAAAACAGTCGTGTGTTGTAATCATTTACGTATTGTCTGGGGCTGGTTTTGTTCTACAGCAGAGTTGAGTAGTTTAGACAGAGGCTGTAGAGCCCACAACACCTGAACTACCTACTGTCTGGCCTTTCACAGGAAAAGGTGAAAGGCTTTTACCTTTTAGGAGTGTGAAGAAATTGAGAGATTCTTCCTATTTCGCTTGGATGGAGGCTGAGTGGAGTGCAAGGCATATGTTAGCTTACATATGCTTTTCCATTTAGTTGGGTGGAGAGATCTGCGTTTTCCAACATTTGGAAAAGTTCAACTAAGTTCTCAGGTCTGAAATTTATTAAACTGCTTTGGTTCCACCTTAATATGAAAGGGTAACAAGCTACCAAGAAAAGAAAAGCACAAGGAGTAACCTACATGAGAGGTTGGCTACTGGCAGGAATTTAAAATCTGAAAAGAGATATTAATTTGGTTTATAATTTTTGAAGCTTCTTTCACTGTTATCACGTTCCTTTTCTATTTTATTTTGAGGTAGTCATCCTTTTCTTTCATATTCTTTAAATGACGGGGGGAAAAGCCCTTTAAACAACTAGCTTTGTATTCCCATTGTTTTGAGAGTCATTTCAAGTATCCATCACTTGAACATATGAGAAATGAAGCCAGTGCTTTCATAGTTCCTTATTATTTGACCACATGATTTTACACAAGGCTCAGTGTTTCTTCACATTTCTTTGTGTGGGTGGGCAAGATATAATTTTTAAATAGTCAGATGTTGCAGTGAAGGTACCAGCAACATATTTTACAAATTTGAGAGTTTTTCAAAAGAAATGTTGTAACATTTTAAATCAGGAGGAAACAATTTTTGACAACATATATATCCTCTAAAGTTGAAATAAGGCTTCAACTCTGACATTGGGCTTCCCTTGTGGCTCAGCTGGTAAAGAATCTGCCTGCAATGCAGGACACTTGGGTTGGATCCCTGGGTTGGGAAGATCCCCTGGAGGAGGAAATGGCAACCCACTCCAGTATTCTTGGCTGGAGAATTCCACGGACAAAGGAGCCTGCCTGGCTCCTCTCATGGGGCTGCAAAGAGTCAGACACAACTGAGCAACTAACAACACACATTGGCATATAAAACAGAATTCTGTAGTTATCTGAAAAAACAGTGTATACATTTTTGGACTGAATCCATTCGTTCTACCAAACTGCAATTTGAGGATTAAAATTACTGTCAGGACAAGATTTTTCCCATCTTTGTTGTCACTGTTCCAAAGGCCATGCCATCTTTAGTGCACTTCATAAACCGAGCATCTTTATCGTGCTTAGAAAGGGATGTGGAATATTTAAGGCAACCTGCTGAAGGTTAGGTTTATTTGGCTCTAGAATGTAATACAGATTTCATATGGTATGTTTCAACCTTTTCTTTTTGTCCTGATCTTTAACTTGATAGTCTGATATAGGTAACTCAGATATTTTCTCTTCGTATTTGACAGTGAAGGGACTAGGGCACAAAGAGGATGTAACTTTTCCCCCCACCAAATTCAAAATTACATTTAGATCCCAATTTTCCTAAATCCTAGCTCTGAATGTTTGAAGTAGATGACTTTCTTTGTTGATACTCAATGATCATGTTGTGTGTTTAGCTGTATGACCTAAACAAGAGTAAGGCTATATACTATGTTTACTATGGACAGTGTCTTTGAATAATGCCTTTCATTTGAGTAGTACATATATATACATATATACACACAGGTATATAGTTAAAATTTATGTAGATGTATAGGACATATAATTAAAATAATTATGTATATGTACACCTATCCACAGAGTATCCTGATACCTTATTTGAGCTTCCTTCCACCTGATATCTTAACTATCCTGTTGGCAAGTTTTTACACTTACAATAGTTCGCATTCTTTTCTTAGATATTACGCTGAGACCTTTGCCTCTGTTAAACCTCTGAGTCTTCTCAACTCGGAGATACGGCCTGAGGTTACCTCCTTTTTGAAGGTGAGGATACTGAGGCAAAGAGAGCTTTACTGACTTGTTGACAGTCACACAACGGTAAGGGAGCCAAGATTGTAGCCTCAGCTCTGCTAACCACTGTACTATTTGAAAGACCACTATATTCTTGACATGGTTCTTATTCTCTGCCTTTGGTTCTTGTTCAAAGTGTCCTCTTCTGCTCTTGACATAGCTGGATTTCACTCTGCTTTAACTCTTCTAAATAATAAAGGCACTCTTGACTTAAATCCATTCCGGTGGGCTTTACATGGACTTCTATTCTGGATCTTCTCTTAATTCAGTGAAATTAATGCTGGGTTTCTGCATCATCATCATTCAAATAGCACAGTTGTAAGTATGAAACACTGAGCCTGAAGCTTCTGAATCTGTCCTTTTTTTCCCTTTAGGTTGAACTATAATGAAGTTTCTGATGAGCTGTGTGTAACTAGACCTTACCAGAAAAAATGTAATTTTAGATTTCAGGTCATAAGTTTTCATCAGCCCCTACTCTAATGGGATTACTGCAGTAGGACACATTGCAGAGGCATGACTTGGGTAACATAAAGCTGAAAAACTTTATTTAGGGATATTTATAAACCATTGCATGTTTTGAGAAGGAATGTTAAACAGCAGTATTTGAAGTTGTTAGAGAAGCCTAAAAATATTCAAACAATTTTAAGAAACCTCATATGAAGTTGCACAGTCTAGTACTTTCCATGTGAAAAAACTGCTTAAAGTCTAATTTCAAATGACTTTTGGAACAACCTGTTCCTTTAATTTCTGTTCAAAGTTTAGCATACACTGAGCCGAGAAACCTCTAGTTTTCCAGGGGATGATTTGATTTGATGTTCTTTGATCCTTGAAACTGCAAACTGAAGACTAAATGCCCCTACCCCCTGCCCCCCATTTCTGCTATGGGTGTGTCTGCCAGGTTCTGAACGGAGGTGCCAACACTAAGGGTGATTGGAGAACCATACGCAATCAGATACTCATGATGTACTGAGGAGCCTGAGGCCCACAGCCCTGGTGACCAAGAAATAACAGATTCCTCAGTGTGTGTCTGAGGTCCTTTCTACCTCACCGATTCCTTCCTTTCTCCAATAATTGATTGTAACTGATAGAATTACATTTCTACAGTTGAGTTAAGCAAAGGTTGATTTTTTTCTTTGTTTTTCATTTTTCTGTTTATATTATTAGCCACACAGTGATATTCAAATAAGAGATGGTTTTTGTCATCTAGATTTTGCTGGGGAGATAATAAAACCCTCTTGGTGTGTCAAGGCCCTGAGTACTGAGGCACCATAGGAAGATGCCTATGGGGAATGGGGGAACTATGGATATTTCTCTTCTCTAAGGTCATCTCCTCCTCCACCTAGTTTGTTGGTTCTGTTGATTCACTGTAACTCATTTTTCTGTGACTGTTAGCTCTTAGAGTATGAGCCTCTCAGTGGTTTTTCCTTACCTCTACTGTCTTCCTGCTTTCGAGAAGCTTGCATGCATGCGTGCTAAGTTGCTTCAGTCGTGGCTGACTTTTGTGACCCTAGGGACCATAGCCCGCCAGGCTCCTCTGTCTGTGGGATTTTCCAGGCAACAATACTGGAGTGGGTTGCCATGCCCTTCTCCAGGGGATCTTCCTGACCCAGGGATTGAACCTGCATCTCTTATGTCTCCTGCATTGGCAGGTAAGTTCTTTAATTCTCATGCCACCTGGAAAGCTGAAAATTAGCTCTCCCCAGCTCACCCTGTATAGACTTTAGCATAGTTACATTATTTCCTTGTTGCCTGCCTGGGTAACTTTTCTATTAGTAGACAGAAGATCCTGAAGTGCAGGAACTTTGCTTTTTCATCTGTGCCTCTAGGGTTGCAAAGAGTTGGACACAACTGAAGCAATTTAGCACACGTGCACTCGCTACCATCCTGATGCCTGGCCCCTAGGGGCTCTTATCGATTAACGTGAGGGAGCATCTATGAATGCTCAGTCTATGGGGACCTCTTACATCTAGTTAGATGAAAACCTAATCTTGAACTTCATTTTCATTCATTCGTCACTCAAATACTTAAAACCACACAAAGCAGAGATAGTTTATATTTTTACCTCCTTTTTTGAAACTAAACAAAATACGAGGTGATTTCCCCACTCATATCCATCTAAACTCAAGGAACCATTCCCTCTATCTAACCTGCAGTTCATTCTCGCCTCCCTTCAGGGACCATCACACACATGTGAACCATCTCCAATATGTTTGAAAGATGGAGTTGCCCTCTTTGGATTCTTCTCTCCCCTCTATCTCTCACCTGCTCAGCAGAGGTTCCAACTTCCATAGCTCCTATGACCTGCCACACTTGCATATTTACGTTCTCATAACTGTTTTCAGATGTTGGGCTATTTGTTCCTCCAATACGATTTGTAGTCCTTTTACTAGCAACCATGGTTTTTCTTTTTATATTAAAGATATTTACAGTGCATGTGCAAGCAATCTCATATTAAACATTCAAATGAGCTTTTAAATATAAAGGAATTGAGTTTTTAAATGGCATTCTCTTGGCAAGCACTAAAACTCAACCATGTGTCCGGCACTGTGTTAGAAACAAGGAATTCAGAGATTGAAAAAAAAAAAGTCTGTAATGGCAGAAGAGAGATGGATCTTTCCTCTGCCTCTAATGTACCCAGCACATGCTTCTAATACCTCTTAGGCTGTGTTACAATGCCCTGAAAGTACCACATGGCCCCTTCTCGTTAGCTTTTGCACCTTCAAGACAGGGAACGAGTATTACACTTTTATGTTCTCATAAAATGGCACAATACCTGGCACATACTCCCATTTTTTGAGAATGTTTGGAATGAACTATTGAACTGAACTAGAGTATAATTTGAGAACTGTTATAACAGAGCCAGTATGGATACTGTGGAAGGACAGAAGGGATACCCAGGCTATTTTTCTATTTCTTGGCTGGAGCAAGCCTCTTGCCAAATGACAGCCCTATCAGTTAGCATTTGGACACAGTTTTACTTGGACAGTATTTTACTTAAACCAATACTGGCAGTCCTCATTCGGTGGATTACATTTTTGAGGAGGCACTGTAATTTAGAAACATGTAACTTGGATAAAGCAGGGTCTTGTATTTCTGAAAAAGGATTTAAAGCCCAGATTTTTATAGACAAAACCCATATTTAGTCAAGTTTGATAAACCTATTTTCTTAGGCAGTATGAAGTTTTATAAAGCTTACCAGTGTATTGAATGATCCCATTGGTATTTTGAAACTCATTTGTTTATAAAAAGGACATAAAGACTTTCCTGAAGTTTTAATACAGTGGCTATTTCTGGGGAGTAGACATGGTGTGTCATTCAGGTAAGAAAGAATATTTCTGTATTTCCTGTTAAAGCTTCTGTATTGTTTCAAATTTTTATTTGTAATGAGGATGTTTTACTTTTATATAAAAATATAATTTTGTATAAAAATGAGTTAATAGAGTTGATATGAATATGAGTTGTTTAAAGCTTAAGAATTTGTTTGGGGAAAGGCTTCTGGCTGGAGGGGAAAGGACAGATCTATGAGGCTGCACATATGGTGGCTTTCTAGAACTCTCTTCAGTTTCAAGAGAAGTGGCTGGACTGGGTAAGAGGTTGTGGATGGACCTGAAGCCAGGGAACAGAGGCTTTCAGGGGCTGAAGTGTGTTAGGAAGCCTACTGGCAGGGTAGGTGGTTTTATGCAGTTGTTAGCTTTAAAAAAACTTTTGATTCTAAGGTATTCATGATTAAATTACTCGTGTCAGTTCAGGTTGCTCAGTGTGTAAGGTGGCCTGCTTTGGTTTTATGTTATGGCAAAGAGTGACTGAGACCAGGAAGGTGGGAAGGTCAGAGGAGCTTTAGATCACATTACAACTTCAGTTCAGCTCATTCATGTCCAACTGTTTGTGACCCCATGGACTGCAGCACGCCAGGCTTTCCTGTCATCACCAACTCTCAGAGCTAACTCAAACTCATATCCATTGAGTCAGTGATGCCATCCAACCATCTCACCCTCTGTCATCCCCTTCTCCTCCCACGTTCAGTCTTTCCCAGCATCAGGATCTTTTCAAATGAGTCAGTTCTTTGCATCATGTGGCCAAAGCATTGGAGTTTCAGCTTCAGCATCAGTGCTTCCACTGAATATTCAGGACTGATTTCCTTTAGGATGGACTGGTTGGATCTCCTTGCAGTCCAAGGGGCTCTCAAGAGTCTTCTCCAACACCACAGTTCAGAAGCATCAAGTCTTTGGTGCTCAGCGTTCTTTACACATCCAAACATGACTACTGGAAAAACCTTAGCTTTGACTAGATGGACCTTTGTTGGTTAAGTAATGGCTCTGCTTTTTAATATGCTGTCTAGGTTGGTCATAACTTTTCTTCCAAGGAGCGAGCGTCTTTTAACTCTGTGGCTGCAGTCACCATCGCAGTGATTTTGGGGCCCCCCACCCCCCGCACATAATGTCTATCACTGTTTCCCCAACTATTTGCCATGAAGTGCTGGGACCAGATGCCATGATCTTAGTTTTCTAAATGTTGAGTTTTAAGCCAACTTTTTCACTCTCTTTCACTTTCATCAAGAGGCTCTTTAGTTCTTCGCTTTCTGCCATAAAGGTGTGTCATCTGCATATCTGAGGTTGTTATTTTTCCCGGCAATCTTGATTCCAGCTTGTGCTTCCTCCAGCCCAGCATTTCACATGATGTACTCTGCATATAAGTTAAATAAGCAGGGTGACAATATACAGCTTTGATGTACTCCTTTCCCAATTTGGAACCATTACAACTTGGCACCAATCAAAAGTGAAAGTGTTAGTTGCTCAGTCATGTCTGGCTATTTGTTTCCTCATGGACTGTAGCCCACCAGGCTCCTCTGTCCATGGAATTCTCCAGGCAAGGATACTTGAGTAGGTAACCATTTCCTTCTCCACAGGATCTTCCCAACCCAGGAATCAAACCCAGTCTCGTGCATTGCAGGAAGATTCTTCAACATCT
Source organism: Antilocapra americana (assembly GCA_007570785.1). Lineage (NCBI taxonomy): Eukaryota > Metazoa > Chordata > Mammalia > Artiodactyla > Antilocapridae > Antilocapra > Antilocapra americana. The sequence continues at coordinate 33,573,109 of ML661885.1, forward strand.
GAGCCACCAGGGAAGCCCATAGTTACAGCAAAGGCTATTAATGGATTCATGCTTAGTCCGTCAGTCATGTCCGATTCTTTGCAACTCTCGGACTGTAGCCCACCAGGCTCCTCTGTTCATGCGATTCTCCAGGCACGAATACTGGAGTTGGTTGCCATTCCCTTCTCCAGGGGATCTTCGGGACCTAAGAACTGAACCTGGATCTCCCTCATTGCAGGTGGATTCTTTACCACCAATCAAAGCTATTATTTAAATACTTCAAAGAATAAACAATGTTTCGCTTTTTTCCTAAAGATTTAGAAAGTACCACTGAACATGTGAAAACAAAGGATACTGGCAAGAGATGGTAAATGATTATGTTGAAGGCTAAGGCAGGTTGAATGCATATCATAGAAGGGGTATAATTTCATGCTCCCGAATCTGGAAAAAAAATAGGCATAGGATAATATTTCTTTATTCAGTCTTGCTTGGTAAAAATCAAAAGAATTTCATTTAGAAATGTTAATATAGTGGTATTTTCTGTATATTTAAGTAGCACAAGTATGTATTGAAATACATTTTCTGTTGTAATTTTAATACATACATACATTACAATTAAAAGATTCGTGGCTCATAAATATAACTTTTAACATTTCAAAATTCCACTATTCCCATTCCCAAATTAACTTCTCTAAGCTACTCCATACAGACACACATACACTCCTGCAGTGGTTTTACTGCATCATATTCTATATACCCTGCACTTGGCATTTTCATTTAATGATGTGGCTTAGAGCTTATTCTCAGTCATTGCTTACAATTCACCTTGTGCTTTTTCATGGTTGAAGTATTTTTACAATTTGAATGCATCAATATTTTATTGTACTTAAATTTAAGAACAAATAATTAAACTTTCTTTTAGCCGGATTTACACCTGAAGAAGGGACTTTAGAGAGAATGATAGGTATTCCAGAAATCCCACATTCTATGGACTGGTATTAGGAGCATGGAATGAAACAAGGAAAGGGACCTACAGGTAACAGTAATGATCAGGAAAGGATCTTGTAAAATTATTTCCAAATGCATATTGTTACAACTTTTTGGCCAAAAGGCTTGTTGGTGCAGACCATGTTAAAATCAGATCTTACAGATAACAGCTGGTTTATGAAGTGTACAGTCTTTTCTTTTTTAAAATATAATGTGTTGTTCTCTTCACCCTTTAGTTCTGTTTTATACTTTGGAATGTTTATCGTTACATCTTGGAAAATAATAATGCTAACAAGAAGGGCGGTTTGCTTTTTTTCTTTTAAAGTGTAGCAAGAAAGCCAACAATTTGTGGACAGGATGGTCATGTATTTTGACCATGGTTAAGGAGCTACTGACCAGCAATAGATCATTGTTCTATTAAAATATAGGTTACAGCATTTAAGACTACAAATGAACATTTTATAGGGTGATAAACTGTTCTTCTATGCCCACCATCATCCCCTAAAAGAGCAATGGTATAATTTGACTATGGACTTTCACCCACACATAGTTGGTTTTCCAATTGTAAATTTGGGTAACATTTTAGAAGTTGAATTAGCTGCTTCAGGGTGGTCATTTAATAAAGTCCTGTTTAGACTCAAAAGGTGATGAGTTGCCATTGTCTTTTTATAAGTCTAGAAGCTGTCATTATTTATATTGTAATTGTTTTAACAGAAACTTTTTTTAGTGTCTAGTCCACATTCTGGCTTTGCCTTCTTAATTTTTAAAATTTTGAAATTCAATAATTTCATGTTTTGGTTACATTTTTTATTCAATGATATCTTTGGTTGCAGAAACTAGATTTGAAAGCTTTTCTGAATTATTAAATCACCAAATACAGTTACTCAGAGGCTTGTTAAATGAGTAAAAGTGTTGCCAGGGAGTTTTCATAGAGCTTTATGTGCTGTTAATTGCCAGCAATTAAATCTGTTACAAGTAATAATGTACTGTAATCTGTTGAAAACCTCACCTTTCAATTAACCAGTTCTACAACCTTTCCTTCCTTCTTTTGCAACTTGAAGAGTAGTTTAGAGTCTATTTATTTTCACCTATACATGCCAATTACCTCTGGCCCAGATGTTACTGGCATACCAGGGAATCTGATCTTGAGTACAAGTCTAAATTATTGCTTCTCTTTATACCTTGTTGTAATGTGAATGGTTTGGTGGAAAAATACATGTTTCTAATCCACTGGTGCAGACTACCTATTATGACCTAGTCAATTTACGTGTGTTATTTCAAATCCTCACAATAGCCTTACAAAGTTAGTGACACCCCTGTTTTATACAGAAGGAAATAGAGACTCAGAGAGGCATGTATAAATAGCTGTTCCGAGTCAAGAACTGGGGAGGTCAGAGCTAGAAGTCAAGGTCAAAACCATACCTGACAGACCTGAAAGCACTTCTCTTTCATCAACTGTTTCCAATGAAATGCAGTTAATGTGTTACAGAGAATAGATTTAGAAGGCAATCTGTATAGGGGCCCTCAGCACCAACTCAGCCGCTACCAACTTCTTGACTTAGTCTCAGGTTTCTTATTTGCGATATAAGGGTACTACTGCTCACTTGATGGACTGTCGTGAAGTGGAGATGTATGGCACGTTGTGGGTCTTCCCAAAAATGACCTCAAGTCCCCATCCTGGTTGATACCCGCTGATGTAAGCAAATGCATTACAGAATTTTAATTTACTGTCTTGGAACAGAAGAGACTGATTAGGTTGTTTCCATTATGTTTTTCATAGTACGTCTTTGGAAGAGCAGAACAGACTACAATCCCAGCAGCAGTATCATTTGTAGCGGGGGTGGTTTTCTTTTTAACCTTCATTTTAATCCCATTTAGAGTTGCAAAAACTTCTGAAGGGTCTCATGCTGCCTAGGGCCCCGGGCTGCAATTTTGTCTCAGCCTATTGATGTGGTGAGCTGTTGGAAGAGGTAGGAGTGATGTAGAAGGAGACGGCATCAGGAAACTAATGAGCTAAACACGTATTTCTCTGACCACTAGAATTCCAATTGAGCTAGCTGGTGAGTTTATGAAAGTTTTACTTGCAAAACCAGTAAATTGTTTGACTGAAATTTTCTTTCTCTTTAAAATTGTTTTTAGGATGCAGAATAGAAAACTGTGATTCTTGCTTTAGCAAAGACTTTTGTACCAAGTGCAAAGTAGGCTTTTATTTGCATAGAGGCCGTTGCTTTGAGGAATGTCCAGATGGTTTTGCACCATTAGATGAAACCATGGAATGTGTGGGTGAGTAGTATTTCATATAACCTTCAAATTTCCACTTTTATTTTAACACCTGTTTCTTGGGGGGGGGTGGGGGAATGCATGCTGGATGTATTCATCCTAAAAACGAATTGGTTCTCTTGTTATTAATTAGAACTGAAAATTATTGAAGTTCTTTGCTATTGAGTTCTTTAGTCAGTCTGCCATTGGGTAGTATCATAAATTACATTTTGCTACAAAATTTGCTGGTAGAACATTAGGTTAAACTACTTAAATGCTGAGAATGTTTTTATGATCTAGGTAATATAGCCATCTATTAATTAACCTACTAGTAACTGTTAGAGAAAAACATTTTGTTTAGAAGAAACTGTTTAAGCAGTGTCATGTGGTTAGTTAGTCTATCATTTTCATTATGTGTATTAATTTTATAGCTTCTTGCTTAGCCACACATTTGTATAAAAAGAATCTATTAGGAAGAGATTTTTTTGTGTGTGCCATATATACTTTATTGATGATTGACTGCATGTTACAAAGTGCATTAAAACAATTTTACTAAATTTAGGTATGTAGAATGCATAATTTAATCTCCACATATATACTGTTTATAAATAATAATCAGGAATACATATTTTTATAAATTTCGGAGGTTTTTGTGTATTTAAAAAACCTCGTGGCATTTTATGCCACTAGTTAAAATGTAAAGATCTGTCAGTACCTACATTTTGATAAATGCCTGAATCTAATCAAGTGTAATAGCATCTTTACCACCCCCAACCCCAACATGCCTGAATTTTATTTACCATGTTTTATATCTGATATGGTGTACAACAGAGAAATGTATCACTAATGAGACTTTCCATCTTTTTAAAGTGGAGACTTAAGTTGAGAACTTTTTTCCTGCGTAGATACCAAAGCAGTCTGTAACTATATTTGAAAGCTTGCAGAGAACACATTTAAATGACAGACTTTTGAAGAAATGTGTGCTTATGTTCATATATATGTATGAATTGATACATGCATATAAGCAACACCCTATTGAAAAATATAGAAAGTCACCAAAAGGGCATATTCAAAATGTTGGATTTGTTTTTGAGAGGTGAGACCCATACCAATTACAGAAATCTAGAGGAAATTCTTAGGAAGCCTTTAAGCATTTAGGTATAAATTTAACAGTATTCCTAACAAATTAACAGTAGTCCTATGCATTCCTCTGGATAAAAATCTCAAATAGCTTTAGAAAACCTAAGAGTCACCATGATGCCTTATGAGATCTGGAATGAAGAAATGTTCATTGTGTGTGGATTCTGTGCCTGACTCCTCTTCTGCTATTACACTGGGAGCTTTTAATGGTGAATTTGATGAGGTTAACTCTGTGTATTTTTATCCCAAGGGAGTTGCAGAGTAGCCTACTTTTTCATTATATGACGTTAAAAAAGGAGGATGCTAAAAGTTTTTACATACCTGGGAAAACATACATTTTCAAATATCTGATCATATTTGTTTACTTTTCAAACTATAGCATCAATTTAGGGAATAAGAAATACATACTGTGGTTTCTAGACACCTATTAAAGGAAATGCGATAATCAGAAAATGCAAAATAGGCTCCCTATCCTCTTCATGAAGTATTCATATTTATTTCTAACTAAAACTAACACACTTGTGAATTTCAGTGGGGGCATGCAGAATTTACCTGTAAAATTTTGTCTCCTCTTCATGGTATGAAAACAGTATATTTTACTGTAGGTTTTAGCTGTTGAATCTTTTAAAGATAATATATTCAATGTCTTTAGAATGGACCAGTTAGCATCCCATCAAAAAATGAACAAGGACAAAAAGAAAATAATAGTTTTTAAATTACTCATGTGGCAGTTTTTTACTTTTATCTGTAACTCCATAATGCCAAAATTTCCCCAAATGTATATACAGGTCTTGTAGGCTGTACAGCTTAATTTTTGGTATCTGAGGGCGAAGGAGTAGAGAAATACTGCTGTATAAAGTTTGTAACAATGGAGAAATGTATACCAAATTGTTATCTGTGTTTGTTTTTTCTCTATTAGAAGGATGTGAGGTTGGCCACTGGAGTGAATGGGGAACTTGTAGCAGAAATAATCGCACATGTGGATTTAAGTGGGGCCTGGAAACCAGAACACGACAAATTGTTAAAAAGCCAGCAAAAGACACGATACCATGTCCAACCATTGCTGAATCCAGGAGATGTAAGATGGCCATGAGGCATTGTCCAGGAGGTGAGTTCAGATAATCCCTATAGTGGACTATGTGCTTTCTGGATTTTCCTCCTCCCCAATCACCCTTGCTCCCAATAAAGAGTATTTATCCATGAAGGAAACCTGATAATAACATTGGCAAGAGGGTAAAATTCCACAGTGAACTTCCTTACAGACAAATGCTTAAATTGTGAAGAATATAAAATGACTGTTTAATTTCATGATACCTTGAAAGTAATTTAGAAGACAACTTTACAAATCAACTTTTCAAATGAAATTTCTAAAAGTGTGTGTGTGGGTCAGTGTTTCTCTTTTTTTTCGCTAATGTACCATAAAAGCCAGTTCTTATGAAATCAGGCCTTTGCAGATGTTGCTCTAAGAGAAGCAGCCAACTTTCAGTTGAGAAGAGTTTAGATTAGAAAGGTTTATGGAATCCGTAAAATCATCTGTATCACTGCTAGTTGAAGATGACAACTTAAAATAAACTTGCCCAAACACTGGGAGGAATAAACATTGTCTTAATGTTGCCACAGTTAGCCGGTTCTCTGTTTTGATAATAATTTGTGGAAAACAGCTACTAGTATGTGTATGTTTATTTGTGCCTTTGTAGTAATTGCGCTGATTTGCAGTAATTATTCTGTAATAACAGGATTAGGCCCACTTACAAATTGGGGGAAGCGTACATGGCTCAGGTGCTGGCTGGAGCCGAGTCAGTATGTTGAAATGCAGTTCTTAGCGCTGATGCTGTGCTTCTGAAAGCAGAATCTCTTGTTACTGTTTATTTTATCACTAGCGGATGCTGCATTGCCAAAAATGAAGTTAGGGTTTTTCTAGTGCACAAAATAGAAGAGCAAAAAAAGAAAGCTGCATGTAGAAAATTGCCCTATGAAACAATCAAAGCTTTCGTTTGCCTTCGTCCTTGCTGTTGGGGCATAGCTTTCAGCTTTGTGGCTGTAGCCCAGGGAAGAATATATATCTGCTTAGAATGGATTTATATCCACATTCTGCTGCCTCATAGAGAATGTCTGTGACCCATGGAGGAAGACAAAACTTTTAAGACTTGAAGACTCCAGTCGGCCTTTTGAGAACTATTAGATCCAGATTCAGAAGCTACTATTAGGAAGGCAGCTTTTCCTCTTGAATTAGTTTTGCTTTTCTTTGCTGAGTCTTTGAAACAAAGTTTTTTTGGGTCTGCTTTGCACTAACAAGGATGGTTTTGTTCAGTTAACCTGGGTATTTTTCAGTCAAAATATAAGAAAATATTTTCTTACAAAACTAATAAGCCACTTCTTGGATAGCTGAGAGCATTTAACCTGCAACCTTGTGCCTAAAAACAAACCCGATGTATTCAGGTATTGGGAATAAAGGCTTTCTTTGTTGTATATTGTTTATATAACTACCCCCACTCCTCTTCCAGCAACGTGGTCCCCCAGTTGTGGTTTACGTTAATAGCAAAAATTAACCTGAAAATGCTCCTTTAACAAACCTGCTTATGTGGAACAAGAACCAGCATGCCCCCTCCCCTCAAACTATTTTGACTTAGCCCTGGTCTTGCTGAGAATTTTGTAGATAACAGCTGGATTTTTAACCTATAATGCTTATTGCATTTTTTTTTATCCTTCCAAAAGCAGTCTACTGTCTTAAGAGATATAACCTGACACTGTCAGCAATTAAAATCATGTCAAGACAAAAGTTTATGTATTATCTGTTAATATTTTCTTTGACAAGTGAACCAGTAATGAACTCTTGTTTAATTTACATTTAGGTTTTGCCAAATATTATTTATTAGGATAGACATTTGCAGAGACAAGCTATTGCTCTAATCTCTGTATTGACATATTCAGCTTAATAAATTGAATTTTTAAGTAAACTTTAAAGTTAGTAAGTTTACAAAGTTATACCGGAATTTTTCTGTTTTATAAAAAAAGGAACTAACATAAAATTGGTAGAAATGGAAAATGACTCTGCAATAAAATAACTTCTATTTACAAATGTAGGAAACGAAAACTAGAAAATTAATTTTGGAGCTTGAGCACGAATTGATAAAAATTGGCATAACTTCCAGTGGAGTATCCCACCTTGCCTCAGGTGAGAGAGGAAAAAGTTCCTTTCTTCTGTAGGTCATGGTGATTAATGGAAGAATGGAGAAGAAAACCACTTTATCCTATTTTACATCTTGACTTGATTTCAGTGATCTGCTTTGACAAACCATGCAAAAATGTAAGTCGTAATCAGGTTGGGAATACAGGCATTTTTCAGATCTTTTCAACATATGTATGGATTTTCCTCCCGTTGGAGCCAGTCTTAACCTGATTGCACACAAACACAGCCTTAACCTCCTTCACACTAGAGCACAGGCACATTAAAATCAGCTGCTTTTCATTACTGGAAGGCATAAGTTAGAGGTCAGCAAAATGGAGTAGTCCTAAGTCAATATATAAGACACCACACTAAAACTATTAAAAATCAAACAATAAATGGCTGAAAGATTTTAAAACAACAATGTAATGCTTTAGTCTATTTTCCCTTAACTATCAATGCTTGTTTGCTTTCAAACAATGAAAGGATATTTGAAAATATCTTAAGTCATGGACTGATATATGACATGAAGTAAGCATTTATTTCCACACTTTTCTTGATCAGTTATCTTCTCTTTCATTTCTGATGATGTAATCTGTAGAGTTCCTTGGGCTTTTCTGACACTCATTCTTCAGGATTCCCGTCTGGTGATCAGATGATCTGGGTCTCTGCACCCTGTCACTCATTAATTCTATAATCCTTGGCAAGTCACTTAACCTCTCCTGTCCTCTATTTCCTATTTTAAATTGAGGGTGTTGGGGTAGGCAACCTTGAAGATCCAGTCCAGTTCTAAAATCCAATGATTCTAAGACTGATTGCCAAAAATGACATGGATATATTTTGTGGTTGTCACGTGAAGGGTGAGGAAGAGAACTGTAAGCCCAGGAACACTGTTTTATGACCAAGAACTGAACACTTTTCCAGTAGCTACTGTGGTACATTTGTGCAACCTTTTCCATCTGGCAGTTCACACTCTTCCTCTCTCCTCCTTCCTTTTCAAAGACTCAGCAAGATTCTTGTAAAATCTGCAAATGACTTATAGTTTAGTTAGTGGGAGATATGGAGAAAGACAGCAGGAGGATGGAGAAGGAAAGAGAAGGGGATCATAAAAAGATAATGGGAAAAAGGGAAAGAGTGACAATGAGTTAGAGGGAAAAACTGAACAATGAGTGTAGGAAACAAGGGATAAAAGAACAGACTACTTAAAATGAAGACTTGGCTCCTAGCAGATGTAACTGTCTTCCCTTCTCTCCCTCCCACCCTGAGCTCACTAATAGAATTCATCATGTTGGGACCAAGTTATTCTATTAATATATAACCTGCAGCTTTAAATGGAAGAAATTTAAAGTTTGCACTATGTTGTACGTTAGGCAATATATTAACAGACAAATATGAATATGCTATTATAGTTAAGTGACAAACAGAAGGACAAAATCATGGCTACTGAGGTACAAAGTTGGGAGACATTCATGTATGGTCAGGGGAAGTGTCACTTGGAGGCGACAGTAATCTTTCGCAGAATTGACCAACGCCACCTCAACCTGAAACGGTCTGTCCTATCTGTAAAGTCCCGTGGCAACTAGTTTTAATTTATTCATCAGGTGTTTGTTGAGCAGTGCTGTGCACCAGTCATTGGTATCATGACATTAGAGAAGTGGATGAGTGCTTATTTCGTGTGGAGGCGGGAGCTGGGTGAAGAAAAGTAAAGCAGGATAAGGAGTGAGTGAAAGATGGGATTGGGCGTGTATTATGTCGGGTGTTCAGGGAAATTGAGGGAGTAACATTTGATCACAAATCTGAATGAAGGAGTTTTTAAAGACCTAAGGGAAATTTTCTTTCTTTCTTTTTTTTTTTTAAGCTCTTGACTCAGTGGCTATGTTTTTTGAACATCATTGATTTTCCCATTACCTAATAGAGAAGAGGAAGGAACTAAGATCTAGGATTCTCTTACTGGGCCACAGAGATGTAGTGAGTTATTAATGGTAAAGCCAAGAGTGGGAAACTCATGTTTACCTGTACCTTTTCTTTGTTCCTTATTATAAAATGCAGAGATAAACCCATAGTTGTCTAACATCAAAGTAGCTGACTTTAAACTATTTCTCCCTCCGCCTCAATGCATCATTTTATTTTTGTTTTACTAAATGTTTCTTAAAAACATGGCACTCCGCCATCACTATCTCCTCCCAACGTCTTCCCACTTGAGATAGCTAGTGAAACACACTTCAAAGGTCATCTTATAAATGCAAAGTGTTGAGTCACTGGCTTTGTTTAGATTCCGCCATTCCTGTAAGCTATTCCTGCCTTACAGGAGAAGGCCATCTTCTGTAATTTCAGTATCACTGGCCCTCCGTTTGTTGGGGGGAAAAGTGCAAGTACATGACTCTTCTTTCATCTTTAGTCTTTCAAGGCCGCCTTCCCATTGAGGCTGTCCCCACAGAACCACACTTAACACTCTCCTCTGCCCCTTTGCTCCAGGGCCTGCCCAGGAGTTCTGGGATCTGAACCCAGCCCCACTTCTAGCAGCTCGGTGCCTGGAATGGCTTCTCTCTGACTCAATCTAAGCAATCAGATGGTTAAAGTAATTTCGGTAACGCTTGGACAGATGCAAAGATAGCCTTGTCTTTTTTGCTCATGGCAGCCTCAGCACACCATACTGCAGCTGTTCGTTACAATATGCTGCAATTCTTTAAGCCCTAGGTCATATTTTCTCAGGACTGTGCTAAAATTTAAACATAAAAACTGCTACTACTTAGGATTTCAACTTGAAAATAACTCACTCCTCCTCTTACGTGACATTATTTGACCAGCATCTACTTTGTGTTTTTAAGTGGCTTTTAACTTTGTTGTTCTTTAGTCCCTAAGTGGCGTCTGACTCTTTTGCAGCCCCATGGGCGGTAGCCCACCAGGCTCCTCTGTCCACGAAATTTCCCAGGCAAAAACACTGGAGTGAGTTGCCATTTCCTTCTCCAGGGCATCCTCCCACAGTAGGGATCAAACCCACATCTCCTGAATTACAGGCAGATTCTTGACTGCTGAGCCACTGGGGAAGCCCTGGCTTTTAACTTGATAGGATCTAAAAGAAAATACTATTTAGCAACCTAGAACCAGAATCTCTTGTAAACATCTACTTTTTAAAGGCAATATTAATAAGATCGCTCCAGTTTTTGTTTTCTGTGTATAAACTGACAGCAACATGTAGATTAGGTATTAGATACGATAACTAAAGATGATTGTAGATTGTGATGGATTAAACCAAGAGCAGGAAATAAGCACATTTTCAGTAGATGGGGTCAAGAAAATATGCTTTAGACATATGTTCTTTATTTCTCTACATTTTGTTTACATTTGAGTTGCAATTTATGTGGTCTGTTTTATACATGCCAACCTCAAAAGTAGTTTGGAGGAGAGAGGATAAGAGAAAAACCTCTTTTCTTTTGAAACTTTCAGAGTTGTCAAGAATGTAGATGTTGAAATTTTTATATGAACAAGAGAGCATCTAGAAAAGGGGAACTCTTTTTGCCCTTTTGTTTACTATGCTGAATTGTTTCTTTTAAAATCAGTGATTTGTGTTAGTCACCTTGACAAAACTGTACTATTTCCCATATACTCTGGACACACAGCAGTGAATGGTAATGTTTATTTTGTTTTAAGTTGAGGCAGTCCCTCATAAGCAGCCAAATCTTAAATGTAAATGTATGCTTATCATATAAAATTGACATTTAACAAAAATCCACCTGCTTCCCAAACATTTCTCTCAGTAAAGTATCTGTAAGTCCTGCTTCATTTGTACTAACAATGAGCCTTTAGGCTGTGTCTTGGGGTGTATGCCCTCGCTTGCTGCTGCCCCCACCCCCACACACTGTTTTTAAAATTTTTAACTTATTTCTGGCAAAGTGGGTAGGGGATAGCCAATGGCACCTGGTGGTGGCGGTGGTTTTTGTTCTCCCTTTTTGGGGCTTTTTTCTGGGTGTGGAGGCAATGATTTTTTTTTTCAGTTCTCACATTTCAGAAGGTAAGAGTCTGAGGAATGGGGGAACAGAGAAGTGGGGCCCAGTGTGCTGTGCATGGGAGCTCATGGAAAGTCCAGAGAGGGCAAGATGCAGTGCAGTCTTGGACTCGGACACAGAAATTCAGGGGCATGACCAGCGCCCATCGCATGGAGTGAGAGAGGGGATTTAAGACAGCCTCTTCTCCCCGCTGCATTTTGAGCCTATCCTGGGGCCGGGCTTGCTTGCCCGAGGGGCCAGGGAGCGAGTGAGTGAACCCACACTCTGTGCCATTCTCTACAGCTTCCCGTCTGGAATCTCCATGAGCCCCATGTAATTACAGTCTGGAGCAGCATGTACTAGCCTCTTTTATGGGTGCTCGTAAAGAGGATTTCTCAACTACGTATGCCACTGAAGGTCTATGTGTAACAAGGCAAGGATAGGAACGTTTTGGAGGAGGATTTCTTTTATGAATTCTACCCAGCAGTAAGCTACTCTGATCTTAATGTAAAATATATAAAACAATTTTTACAACACTCTAAAATAAAAACAACTTTAATAGGACACACATGGTGTCAGTGGTAGATTTTTTTCCCCCTCTTCTTACAGGAGACTTTTTTTTTCCCCTTATGAGATAACGGAGTCTCAAGTACAAATCCTCTAATGGTTTCTTGGAACAACTTATTTTCCTCATCAGACACCTCTCTGGGATCTTTAAATGGTGTTGATAAAAAGAGCACAGGCGGTTTGCTCGGTGAGATTTCCTGTAAATACTCCAGCTACTGGATCGACCTCCAGTTGGACTCATGGATATCCTCCAGGATTAGGACGCAGAAAGAAAACATTTTCATGGAAATGATGACAGAGTTCTACTCAAATCCCAGCGTGGTTCATGCTGTCATCATACAGAAGTGGTTAAGACGGCAAAATTACTTTGTGCAGCAGAGAGGGGCAAAGTTCAGGTGGCAAATTTGATTCCAGTTTAAACTCAAAATGTTAAGGGCAGTAGATTCTGCTTTACAGTTGACTTGTTTGTGTAATATGTGGACCTAATAATCTGTGTAGCAGCCTTATTTTCTTGTTTTTAAGGACTTTGGAAACGAGTAAAATTATTTGAACTGGTATAGTGCAGAGACATTAATAATTGGTGTCATACCTTACAGCCGGCCCATTACTCAAAGGATTTAATGATAACTTAATGTAAAAAGTATTTGATAACATGCTAAAACAAAACAAACTTTTAAAGATCAAAACTAGGAAAAACTTAGAATAAGAGCTCAGGACTGACAAGGAGAATGGGCCATATGAATAGGTGCTGGGTGAAATAATGGAGCCAAAAATTTGACCTTGGGTTTCCTACCAGGCAGTGGGAAAATGTGGCTATGATTCTATCTTAATTAAAAATAAATGGTTACTTATAAAATATAGTGTCAATTTAATAACAGCTTTTGGAGAGAAAATCACACGTATGCATATGTATATACATACAGCACATATATACCCATACATATACACAAACATGAATATATACACATGCCCACATGTATGTATATATGAATGTATATGCATATTCACACATTTATACATGACACACACATGTATGCATACTTCAACTTCAGACACATTAAGGTGTGCACAAGGGGTGAGACTTACATTGTAGAATTAAGGAAACTAATAATTCTCACAGTAAGGGGAATATTCTAGTTCCATGAGGAGATAAACACTAAACAGATTTCTCAAGTGGGAAATCATACCAAGAGCAAGAGGTAGTATGGCAGACAGTGTCTTCAACACCACACATGTCAAACATATGTATGTTTCTGGAGGTGGAGGGCAACTTGGGAGTGTTTATCCCACAGTGAAGGGAGAAGGTTTAGTAGTGAAATATGAGTCTACAGAGGAACAGGCATCATGGAATCGGGACTTTCTGGCTTACCAGTTACATTTGAATGCCGTCACCCACTAGGTTCTTTTAGTGAATATTGAATCCGCTGAGAACTTCATGGTATCCAGAGAATCTAGAAAATGTGCATTTGTACTGAGGGCCAACTATGCTTTGAGCCTGTAATAAGCCAAGTTTCTTTTCTACCTGGTAAGATGTTCTTAACTAAGTTCAGAAGTTGCATATTTAGATGCTGAGTTCTGATGATTATCTCAGGCCCCACACTAACATTTTAAATATCTTTTTGCGATATTTTTTCTCTAAGCCCGGCCTTCAATTATTTTAACCTTTCAAAGTGGTATGACATGAGAGAACCATGTGGATTTTGAGTAAATTCTTACTGAGTTGAGTTGACTTTATTTTTAGAGTTTTTAAAAAATATATTTATTTATTTGGCTGTATTGGGTCTTAATTGTGGCACATGGGATCTTCTTTATTGCATCATGCAATGCGTGGGCTCTAGTTTGTTTACTGTTTATCTCCTGTGGAACTGTACAATCAATCAAGATTTAGTCATCCCATGGCATGTGGGATCTGAAAACAACCCCAACCAGGCATTGAGCCCATGTCTCCTGCATTGCAAGGCAGATTCTAATTCCAAATTGACTTTGTTAAAATATGTTACCAGGTAGTTTCTAATACCTCTTTCAGATTTACTTCCCTTATATAATTCAGGTATTAAGTGGTGGAGCTGAGCTTCGAATGCAATCTGTGATTTTCCCCTGGCCATGTCTATAGGTTCATCAAATCAATTATTTAAATCTTATGTTTTAAAGAAAGGGGCAAATTGGGAGTGGGGGGTGATAGAAACAAAAGTTTATAGTCTAGTTGGGGATGAAGAAAATGCACATTACAAAGTAATGTAAAGACACACATGTAATGTAAAATAACCAAAGAAACAAAATTGAATTTGTAAATGTAAGTATTATAGGTCCTGAAATGACAGGAAACAAATCCTGTTTTAGCTGTTGTGCAAGGGAATGTTTCCTGAGGAGCAAAACGTAGGAGAGGTGGGTGGAAAACATGTTTGAATAGGGAGATCATTTGAGAGAACATTGTGGGGAAAAGATACAGATGTTAAGGAGTACCTCTTGTGTCCAAGGGAGGCTGAGCAGAAGCGCCTGGCTGGAGCTCAGATATTGAGGATGGCAGTTGTTAGCAGCTCACAGCAAAAATGCAAGTTGTAAACTGAGTGTGTGAGGCACCTCTTTGGAAAGAACAGGATTTTGAATTTTATCTTAAACAAAGGAGAGTTCTAGGGGACTTCTGAGTGTGGGAGTATTTTGGTAGAATATTGATTGAAGGTGGAAGTGGCTGAGGGTGTGTTGGTACAGTGCAATGGGCTTCCCAGGTGGCGCTAGTAGTAAAGAATCTGCCTGCCAACACAGGAGATGGAAGAGATGCAGGTTCGATTCCTAGGTGGGAAAGATCTCCTGGAGGAGGGCATGGCCACCACTCCAGTATTCTTGCCTGGAAAATCCTATGGACAGAGAAGCCTGGTGGGCTACAGTTCATGGAGTTGCAAAGAGTCAGATATAGCTGAGCACATACACACAGGAAGAAGGGAAACTGAATGTCTCGATTTGGGGCAGGGCATCAAGCAGAGTCTGAGTTTGGGAGAATTCCCAGAGAATACTTCTGGGTTCTGATGTTTATGCATTTTTCTGTAATGCTTGCTTCTCTAAAGAGCACAGGATTTTGCCTTGACTTGCTGTCCACTGTGACCTTTAAATCTTTTCCTGCCAACTTTCTAAGCAAAGCCATTCCCCAGTTTGTATTAGTGTGCTTTATCTTTTTAAGATCTAGACATATTTTGCATTCACCTTAACTGAACTATGGGCTTCCCTTGTGGCTCAGATGATAAAGAATCTGCCTGCAAAGCAAGGAGATCCCAGTTCAATCCCTTGGTTGGGAAAATCTCCTGGAGAAAGGAATAGCTATCCACTCAAATAGTCTTGCCTGGAGAATTCCATGGACAGAGGAATCTGGCAGACTACAGTCCATGGGATCACAAAGAGTCAGACACAGCTGAGTGACTAACACTTTAACTGAACTATATTTGCTTTCTAACTGCCACTTCCATTTGCCACTTACCAAGACCCTTGGATGTATTTTTCCCTATTTTCTAGTTTATGATATTACCCTTCAAATGGTTGTCCTTTACCAGCCATCTTGGAGTATTCTGACAGTTTAAAGTACGCAAATCAAATATTATTCAGGGCAAGGATGAAATGATTCTGTAGGACCCAATTTCAATTGTATAATCTAAGATGGTTTTATCTGGCATGTTGTTTACTAGCAGCTGCCTGGAATGCTGGGTTGAGAAGGAATCTGAGTTAAATGCTGCTCAGGAGAAAACTGTATAGTTATCAATTTGCACTGTTTGTGGTGTGGGATGGGAAATAATGTTGTATTTGTTCTTCCAAATTCTCTAACCCTCCAAGTCCCCAACACAAACTTGGCTATCTTTGATAAATAGTCATCAACTTTCTATCTTATACCTTTAGCAGCAGTGAATGAGTATATATTGGAAAAAAGCAGTGTGAAAAACTAGTGGAAAGAGTTGTAAATTTGGTTTATACTGGTCTTGGTCCCATATTGGTTGAATGGCATAAGTCAAATTACTTAATTTCCCAACACTTTGTCATTTATGAACTGGGGATATTATGTCAAAGGATTGTTGTGAGGAGTAAATGAGCATATATGCAAGTTGGTGAATTCTTATTATTCTCTACATTTCGCTGTAATTTCCTTGTTAATTCTGCTGTATTTTCCATTCTTCCCAGGGCTTACTCTTACCTAGTCATGCTCTCATTCAACATGAATCATCTCCTGTTTGAGCCCCAATCCCATGGATCTGGCCATCGATGCTTCCTTAGATATCCTGCCAGCATGTCAAACTAAGCACAGCTGAAACCTACCTTACTATCCTTGGAAAACCTTGGTTTCTGGGGGATGGCTAACATTTCTAAAGGCATCACTAGCTTCCCACTTACCTAGGACCTCAGCCCTACCTTTAAATCTCTTCCTCACATTCACACAAATCAAGCTCAGATCTTTGCTTAGCCACCTAAAAACTTGAAAACTTGAAAAGCTGACTTAATCTTTCTATGCTTCAGCATGTATTATATTTGGAACATAATAATAGATGCCTGCTGCATAGGATTTCTAAGAGGATTAAACATCCTTCATACCTTGCCTTGCATGGGATCAAGGATCAGAAAATATGGGTTGTTATTATTTCATCTTTTTAAAATAACTGCTTATCCAGTTCTGTTTCTCCAG
The DNA here is from genome assembly GCA_007570785.1 of Antilocapra americana. Classification (NCBI taxonomy): domain Eukaryota; kingdom Metazoa; phylum Chordata; class Mammalia; order Artiodactyla; family Antilocapridae; genus Antilocapra; species Antilocapra americana. The sequence goes on from ML661885.1 coordinate 33,589,853, forward strand.
TGTTCCTTTTTATTTCTGTCATCTCTATGTAAAGCCTTTTTATTCTCTTTACCTAGAAGATTGTAATATCCTTTGGTAGGCGGAGAGAATGTAGGTTCATTTGATACTCAACATTAAACTCTTTTAACCTCATTTTAGCAACCCACTCCAGTATTCTTTCCAGGATAATCCCATGGACAGAGGAGCCTGGTGGGCTACAGTCCATAGCGTCACAAAGAGTAGGACACGACTGAGCGACTGAGCATCCGTGCTCACATAGTGTGATCTAGGTGGTAAAACTGAAACAGTTCTAGAAATGGCTGGGACAGCCACTGAGCATCCTGATGAGCACAGGGCCTAGGGTAGAGCAAGCCTCAAATGTTGAGAGGGATGAAGGTTGCAGTATAACTAGGAAAGGTTAATAGTGGCTGAAAAGGTGATACATTCAGAATATAGATCTGGAGTCATGGGGGGGATTTGAGTAAGTAAAACTGAGTAGAGGGAGAAGATCAAATGAGCAAAACCATAAAAAATGGATGTGTATAGCTACCATATAAGTAGACATGGGGCATCTACTTGATATAATGTATGTGTTAGGAAGCAAAAAAGGAAATATTGGGGCAAAATGAATAGAAAGAAGACAACAAATGAACTCAGTAAATTCTTCAAAATTAATAATTACCAAATTGAGCCTCATTGATTGACCAGTGCCAGAAAAAAAATTGAGAGTAACTGAAGAATTATCATAAGGAGGAGAATTTCTGCTGATTCGTGATGATTCATTTACAAACCTCAAGCTTACCCAAGTTGTTACTCAGAAAGAAGGATGTGTATAGGGTATGGATGTATAACAGAATCAGTAATGTGTGTCGCTTCATTGCACCTAAAAACATTTTAGCTATGGAAATTCAATTTCTTAAACCCATTATGTATCAGTCATTTAATCTTGAGAGAGTAAGATCCATAGGTTGAGGGAGGATGGGATCCATAGAAGGGAAAAAGTCTCTAGACACAGATCCAGGAGTAGCCAAACTAGATTCTCTGCAGGATTTCACAGGACATGGGTTGCTTCATGGCTTGTGAGGAGGAGGCCCGGCAGGGAAGTATCTGGTCTCACCCTGGCTAAGAGAATAACTACTTTTTTCCTTTTTTATGTTTTGGGGTTTTTGTATGAGTTTTCCTTTGTTGGGTGGGGGGGGGACTTGTCTCTCTCTAAAACAAAACTAAGTTGCATTCATTTACATCCCTTCTTTTACATGGCAGAAGCTAAGGCGCAGAGAGGATGCATGAACTCCCCAGGGTAATAGAGGATAAGGGCAAAGCTTGGTTCTGGCTTAGACACCAAACCTAGAGCTCTTGCTTCCATACAGCCTCCTTTAAAAAAAAAAAAAAACAAACCAAAAACTAGAGTCTAGTTTCTTTACAATGTTAAGTTTCTGCAGTACAACAGAGTGAATCATAAGTACATATATATATACCCTCCTTCTTGAGCCTCCCTCCGCGCCCCTCCCATCCCACCCCTCTAGGTCATCACCGAGCACCCACACAGCCTCTTTTCTGTTCAGCATATAGTTATCTCTGGCAATTCCTCAGAGGTGCTGTGACTAGGATTTTCATGTTCTTGCATATATACATCTCCTGTACTGATTTGCACTTTATTTTTGCAGTGTTTTCTCTCCAAATAGTGGTATAAAACTCAGCTCGGGCTGATTCAATAAAGTATGTGCTTTTCATTAAGGTGGACTATGCAAGATTCTGTGATGGACCAATAAGACAGCCTTAATCTTGCCTTTAGCTAGTTTACAGTTTTTCAATTGGTTATGCAAATTACATAGAGTTAAATATGGTATTAGATGGACAAGCACATGATATGCTCCAAACACAACTTTATTTCATCTTAAGCTGCCTCTTTAACACTTTTATTCAGTAGGCATTATTTTCCCTTGTTCCTAGGGGAAGATTCTGGCAGGTCTTAACATCTTTTCTGCTCACTTTTTGGTGAAAAAGTCCTATGGTCATTTTGTCATTGATATAGTCTTGATTTAATTATTAGATAATAACCAAAAACTAGAAACCTGAATTCATAATAAGCCTTTGATTATTATCTTGGAGAAAATGTACAACAGACTTTGGCTGACACAAAGAGTCTCTTTTTAAAAAATATCTATGTATAGAAGAAAAAAATCTCATTTCCAAACTATCCCTTTCTTGAAAATTCTAAAGGAAATAAACCTCTGATGAAATGAAATGGTAAAAAGCAACTAATGCTAATTCCTGTAAGATCTGTATTGTGTAGACTCCCTTTCCCTTTGTCTCTTTTCATTTTACATCAAAACCATAGGAGGAAACCACATGCATGTCTTGCACGTATGCAAAGATTTCTTGTAGTATCCTTGTATTTTCACGTTGAGCATGGTATTGATAACCTGAGTAATTTAAAGTAATTTCTGCTTCAAATGTCAAGTGTCTGTAGCATTTCAGATCTTCCTCTATTTGGTGTAATTGTCAGCTCTGAGCTCACAGACTGACCTAATACAGTCATCAGATATGCTTTGAATTAAGAGTTATTTGGCTAACTTCTGTAGCCCTGTTTGAAGCAGTGCTGTGTGTCGCCATTACCAGTTTGCTTCTACTTTATCAGAAACATCAGACCTGTGTATCGCAAGAACCACTATGTGAAATTTTCCACCAGGTGGAGGACATGTGAGCATATCTGGTTGCAAAACTATAATATCAGTAGTAGCCTAATTTGAACCATGCCTTTTATAATAGCTTACATTTATTAAGAACTTGCTTAAAGGAGTTCAAACAAGGGTGGTGACCTCTTAGGGACCCATATTTTAAAACCCTTTTCTTCAGTCGGGCAGTCCTTAAGTTGTTCATCTCTTATGCAACTGGTAGTATTTGGTAACAAATGATTCCACAGTGTTATGCAATGAATGCATAATGAAAGATGGATTGAAAATTCAAAACTTGTGGTCTTTTATTCTTGTACACACACTTATGTGTGTGTGTGTGTGTGTGTCGGGGATGAGAATTAGTGCTTTCTGTGATGCATTTAGGGAAATGTTCAATGTTGCACTCGGCATTCTGTTTGACAGTTGTCACGTTGTTTTCATTGTCTCTCCATTTTGTTTATTTCCCTGCTTCTTAAGCAGCCTGATGAAATCTCATCAGCTAACCGGGATTGAATTTTGATGAGTGTCAAGTTGCTTTGATGAAATCTAGTGTAATTATCTTAAACTCGACTTTATTTGGCTTTAATGCTGGCATTTTCCATATTGAGAAGATTAGAGCATTTTTCTGCTACTGGAGATAGAAGCCCTGTAGGAAACAAAGATAGCTCAAATACAAAAAGGAATGACAGGAGTTCATTTTATACCTTTGTTTCAGAACTACTGTCCACACATTCAGACTTCCTTTTAAAAAAGTTTTAGCATCCATTCCTTTTAATAGTGATAAAATCAGAATTAGCTATTAGCCAAAACTACCCTCACCCGTGAACTTAGAGAAATAGCATTCTTGTTGACCAGGAAAAAAGCGTTTGTGTCCCATTATCTGGATTTTCCCAAGGGGGACAAAAATATTTTGTATATTAAATACAAGATGATATTCCCTTTTGTCAACCAAGGCAACAACTGAGCTTTTAAATTGTACCTCCTAGTGTTTTTTTAGGCTACAAAGCCAGTACTATTAAGGAGTCAAAGAATTTTGGAGTCAAACGACTCCTAAATTTAAATCTTAATTTCTGATTCTTATGACATAGAGGAAATTAAACTTGCTGAACTCTTGTTACCAGTGGATCTCTTTGGAGTCTACGCCATACCACTCTGAATGTACCCAATCTGATCTGAGAAGCTAAGCAGGGTTGGGCCTGGCTAGTACTTCAATGGGAGACCAGTGTGTCTCTTTAGAGATCATTATAATGCCAGAATTTCAAGAGGTTTAGGCCTTAGGTCATGGTTGTACAATAGGATCTTCAGAATATTCACACAGTCTGAAATAGGACATTTAGCTCTTCAGCTAATCTATTTTCCCCTTTTATATAGGATGCCAGCACTCTTCTGCTGTCTCCAAGGCTTCTAAATCTAATGTGTATTGGTTGTAGAATTTGAAGAGATAGCCTGCTTTTATTCCATAACCATGGACAATGCAGCCACCCTCATCAATTCTTAAAAAGACTGGGGCTGCTCTTTGGACACTTGGAAATACTTATCTCAGTTTTCTGATTTGAGTTGATTCCCTAAAGTGATTTTAGAATTTTGACTGGCAAAGTCTGGCACAGAACATCCCCACTCAAAAATGCTTATAGATAGTGGCAGTTTAATGGAAGACAGATAATTGGTGGTAGATAATTCAAGGCAGTTCTATAGCCCTGAAAGAAAGTTATGTATGTCACATTTCTTCAAAATCATCTGTTTTTGTATCTTCACATAACCTAATTCAAATTATTTCCTTTTTCATGTTTTTTTCCTGGGTCAGTTTTCAGTGGGCATAACCTACCTGATCTATTAAACACTAACTATAAAGAGTTCACTTCTTAGTTTTACTACATTGTTTATAGAGTGTTCAATCAAGGACCACTTCAGAGTTACAGCATTACTGGGTTCTGCCAACTGTGAAACCAAGCTGCTTTTCTATTGAAAAACAGAATGTGTGTGTTAGTCGCTCAGTCATGTCCGACTCTTTGTGACCCCATAGACTGTAGCCCAGCAGGCTTCTCTGTCCATGGAATTCTCCAGGCAAGAATACAGGAGTGGGTTGCCATTTCCTTCTCCAGGGGACCTTCCCAACGCAGGGATCAAACTCAGGTCTCCTGTGTTGCAGGCGGATGCTTGACCTCTGAGCTACTAGGGAAGCCCCTAAAAACAGAATGGAATCAGCTAAATGCCAACTCCTTGTTAAGTTTATTCGTGGTCTGACAGATGCCCATTCTGATGGAAATGAGCCTTTATTTCCATCAGAAAATGGAGTGGTATCTTATGGTGGTGTAAATTTCATTGCATTTAATATTTTAAGTAATTTATTAATTATCTGGCAAAGGTTATCTTAGTGGAATTTACAGATGTAGCCCCAAAACAAAATAAAAATGTTCCATATTTATTTATGTACCACATGCAGAAATTACTTCAGTATAAATGATTTCTTTATTATACTGATATTTAGCTGTTGTGGGCTTTCCTGGTGGCTTAGATGGTAAAGAATCCGCCTGCAGTACAGGAGACAGGAGTTCGATCGCTGGATCAGGAAGATCCCCTGGAGAAGGGAATGGCTACCCACTCCAGTATTCTTGCCTGGAGAATTCCATGGATAGAGGAGCCTGGCAGGCTATAGTCCATGGGATTGCAAAGAGTCAGACACGACCCAGTGACTAACACACTTAGTTGTTGTTACTATTATCACCATAATCGAGACCAAAGATATGGTGAAGCTTTTGCATACCCAAGTCCTAGACTTCCATGCAATTTGATTTAGAGAAAGCCACCACAGAAGATAATTTCTAGATGAAGAATACGAGAGAGTGAATCGTAGTGGCTCTGTGCTCAGGCTCTTTAATGAGTTCTGACTGTGGTCTACGCCACAGCTCCAGATGAGTGGAAAACAGTTATTCCGGAGTCTGAATACAATTGCTGTCCTCTTGGTGTAAGGGTTTGTTGATCAACAGGCTTGAAAGAAATTAATAAAATATGCATTTTTCTGGTAAGTTGCATGGTTTCTCATTATAGTAGATATCCTACAAACTACAAGCTGTGTTAACAATGTAAGTCAAGATTTGAACAGTGTGAAAGCTGCTATAGCTGAAATTAAAGTAAGAACCAAGTGCTTAAAGAAGGGAACAGGCACAATGGAAAAATGTCGATGGCAGTTTGCTTGCGGTTCATAAAGGAGGTATATTATACCTTGTTTTTTTAAATTGGAGGATAATTGCTTTGCAATGTTGTTAGTCTGCTGAACAGCAACATGAATCAGCTGTAAGTATACATATATCCCCTCCCTTTGAAGCCTCCCTCCCACCACCCCCATCTCCCCTGTGTTCCGGGAGCTTCCTGCTAGGAGCTTCCTGCTAGCTAGCTATTTTACACAAAGTAGGGTATACAAGTCAATGCTGCTCTTTCAATTCACCCACCCTAACCCTACAAAACAACAAAAAAAACTTTATGAGAAGGGACGTGTGATTGGTGTTTTCATCAATAGCTAAAACAGTTCGGTGTATTTGATTCTTTTTCATCTGTTTGTTAAAATTTTTCAAGTTGCTTTTTCTATATAATGACTTTGCTTTCAAATTGTGCTTACATTCTTCAGATCTCCAAGTTCTTTTAAAATATATTTTTAAAATGATGATAAAACAGCACATATTTAAGGTATACAAATCTCCTTTGATGTCCTGACTCTCCATTTGAGACACCCAACTTCAGGAAGGGGCTTGTTGAGGCAGATCTTAAATGGCTTTGGGCCAAGAGGCTGTGAGCAGAACACCCGCAGGCACAGACTGGGAACTGAAGCTTTTCTCAGGGAAACAGACCATCTGACTTTTTAATTAGAAAACCATCTAAGTCTACACCTCGGTGTCATCTCTTGGGACTTCTAAACCAGAAACTAGGGTATCTTTACTAGTGTTTTTCTTTTATAAAACATGCCATAAAAATGTAGAACCATAGCCAGGGGAGAGATCAGGGGTAAGGGGGTGTGTCTCAAGGGATTGATAACAGGATTAAGACTTTATAGAAATCATTTGCATTTCTGGCTAGCGTCTGTTATAAAGCACACATACTTAACTTGGCTGGAGCTGTGAAACCTGGTGTTGTACATTTCAGGTTCCTTTTAGGCAAAATTCAACACTTGACCTTCTAAGCAGAAACGACCACCTCTGTGAAAATTTAAGAACTAGCCCTGAGCTCAGGAAAGGGTAGACTAACGTGAGGGGAAACCCCCTTGGGACAAAGTGGTTTCTCTAGCCAGGTCAGTGGCAAAAGGCAGGACGCCTTTCAAACTGGTTGAAATTGAATATGATGTTATGATAGCAAAATGAAAAGGGTTTGGGGGCTACAAGCTATGAGGCTGAGGAAGCTGTGTTCTGCTGTGTTGACTTCTGAGAGGTCAGTTTGGATCTGTTGGTATCAGAGGTTTCCTTAAAGTTATCTCTAGTTCAAAGATGATATTAAGCATGGTAATTTTTTTGTTTTGTTTTGGGGAGAGATGATGTTTAGAGAAAAACACTTACCCCAAATAGGCACTTTATTTTTAAAACAGCTGCAGAAAAATCAAGGATTGATTGTTTTCTTTTTTTGTATTACCAAGGTTGTAGCCCACACTGAAATGACAGCAGCAGCAGCAGCCCACACTGGCCTTTGAGATTCTAGATAGCTTTTATTTTTATTATTATGTTCATAGGATGTAGGCAAAATACTTTGCATTTAACTTACTTGGCATCTTTTACTTCAGGTTCCTGTACAGGTGAGCAGGTGCTTCATGGAGGTCAGTAACACGAGGAAGATTACAACAAATTTATTTTACTTCTTTACGTTCAGTGCTCCGGGCTGTGCTCTTGCAAATGTTCTCTGTTTCGTGTGACTGAACAGCAAAACAGAGGCCAAGGCACAACAGAGACAGTTTTAATGCTCATAATTAAGCTGCTGTTCCATGTAGCTGTCCCAGAATAACTTTTTAATCATTGTGCCCTTTGGTCTAGTAACTTTCTGGGTACCTTCTCTGCTGCCTCATTCTCCCTGCTAAACAGTTTGTGAGGGATCAGCTGTACTACCAGGCCATCAAATGTATTCAATTTTGGAAGCAAACACTTCATGGTTGTTTAAAAATCCAAAGTATTCACATGGGGGAAAGTGTGGGAGGTTTCAAGTTTCTGAAACATTCTGCAGAAAATGAAGTGATAACAGTTCCTGCCGGTGGCCATATGACTCAATAATAACTGGAAGAAAAAAAAAAATGTTTGTTTAGGCTTGGCCAGAGTTAATAACAAGAGTTGTAATCTTCTTTTTGCTCACAAATCTGTTTCCTTTCTCCACAACACCTTTCCTCATCTTCTGTAGACACATTGGTTTTTTCTGAGACCTGGCTTCACTCTTCGAGAGATGTGTTCAGCATGTATTCTGTGCCAATTCAAAGCTTTGTTTTGATTCCTATCGTTCATTAAAAACACAATAACAGCAGAACCTCAAATATCTTGCCACAGTACAACGTTAGCCTGTGTTATGGCAAAACGTGGGGAGCGTTCGTGGCCAGCAGGCAGGGGTAGGTGCTTAGAAGGTTTTCATTTCAAGTCCATGACTTACAGCCTCAGTTCATCAAAATGCACTAGTCACAAAGATTTCAGAATACATTTGGCACCAACATGTGCTAACATGAGCTTTCGCTGTGTTTAAATTCCTTCTCAGCTTGGCCAGCCAGATCTTTATTTTATTTTGGGGCAAAGGCACAACTGTCACCCGGCTCCTCAGAGACTATATGCCTCTTGGGAGGGGCTCCTTTTTCCTGAACCCCTGCTTTGTGTTTAGCTTCCAAATGCATTTCACGTTTCTAGAGCCACAATCAGGTGAGCCACCCAATTTTTAATCCATTTGGTTGATAGGCTGGGGCGTTATGGTCTGTTTTATTGTATTTATTTATTTTCACTAAGTGGGTGGGATATTACAGCTTTAATAAATGACCTTTTGTGCTGATAGTGTTGTGGGCAAAGAGACTGTATATTTTGAAAAGAAAACCTTTCACTTCAATACATTAAGTAATTCTGCAGGAATTCATAACTGGAAGGTTTAAGATAATGTATTTTAAAGAGGGTTCCAAAAGCATTGCCTCAGAAAATGGTGGGTAGTTGTGAACTGTCACAAGAATGAAAATTACTTGGACCTTTCTGGGTTAATTTTAATTTCTTAATATTTTCAAGCTCTGAATTCATATATACTTGACAACAGAAGCCAAATATCTGATTTAATAAACATGCCAAGAAATGCAGCAAAACTAACATTTTTATCTGTAGCAATAAAACTGCTGAGTCTATTAAATGTCTTAATCTCTTCTAGCTTGACATTTAAACTCTAAAGGACACTAAAATTTTTATGTTATGAGAATGTTGCCTGAAAAAGCCCTACTAGGATGCAATTTCAAGAATCCTATTGTGGACAGGTTCAGGATTTTAAGCAAACATACAAGAAATTTCAGTATTTATATACCTTGTTCATTCATATTCCCTCTGTATGTGTATATATGATCAAGATGTGTATTTCCTTAAGTGGTTTGCTGAAAATATGGAGGAGGAACTCTCCTTGTAATTTGGATCAAATCCATTTGGTGAAATACTCAGTTACTAAAAGGCTTGGTGAAAAAACTATCCAGAAAAGTCATAATGTAGACTCGCAGGTTACATATCCAGGGGTAAGTATTTTAGTGTCTCACCTGTGAACCGTCTTGCTTCTTGATGTCCTGGCATCTCCAGTTGGTGTCAACCTCTTTCAGCCTTGATGTGACTACCACCTGGGCTTCCACTGTGGGGCCACCTGCTATTTCTGTTTCTATGTTTTGCAGCCCTCAAATGATGAGAGGCGGAAAGAGCAAAGGAGTAAAGAGAGCAAAGGCTTTGAAGTTGGACATCCTGAGACTGTCTCACCAGGGCAACCACTCATTACCCTTGTCCTTGGACCATGTCTGATACTCTTGTTCTTTTCTGTGAAGTGGGATCTTTCAGGCTTAAGGGAGAGAGAACACAGTATGTGTGCATAGCTCCTGTTTCCCGATGCTTACCGTTGTTTGTTAGTGTGGGTCTGTCAACTCCAGCTGACCCTGGATGACTTGCTAGGATGCTAGAGAGCTGCAGCTTCCAGGAAGCAGTAATACTAGGCCAGATTCCTGGCTCCTTCTCTTAGACACACAAACCTAGGTCATTTATTCATGAGGCCCTCAGGGTACCTTCTGCCACTGAGTAAGTATTCAGTAGTAGTTTGTGGCCCTGACGCAGCAGTCCTGTGCCTTTATGTCTTCTGATTCTGCCCACTTAGTTGGGCAACTGTCTTTGATTCAGACCTGGTCATGGTTTCTCCCAATCTTGACTGTCTTCCCACAGGTGTAAGGACTTCCCACAAATCCAGGACTCAGCAGGAAGCCATGAGACGGCAAATTTCAAAGATGAATATTCAGATTATATCCACTTTGAGCCTTATCTCATGATGGGTATCTTTTGTACTACTACTATGTTTTCTGAAACAAGTTTTAAAATTACTAGCTTATAGATTTGCAGTAGTACATAAATTTTGTGTATCTGGACATTTTTATACATATTAAAGTCTGACTATTGTGTAAAATATATATTATATATATAGTTACTTTACACATATTACGTATAATATTATATAAGTATCATAGGAAGATATGATGTAATCATAGGAATAAGACGCCTTGCATGTAATAATCCTATGGGTTGGTTGGTTTGTTTTTTACCATACTTAAGTATAAATTTGAGCACTTAAGATTTCCCTGCATTTTGGGAGATTTTTTTTTTTTTTTTTTGGTCAACAAGGCTCCTAAATAACAACAACAAAAGTCATTATGAAAAAACTCAATAGCATCTCTAGTTACAAGTATTAGTCAATCAGCCATAAGCCAACATGGTTTATGTTTCTGATGGAAAGGATTGTCACACCCACTTCTCAGTCCTCAGTCACTCTGTCATGTCCAGCTCGTTGCGGACCCCATGGACCATACAGTCCATGGAATTCTCCAGGTCAGAATACTGGAGTGGGTGGCCTATCCCTTCTCCAGTGGATCTTCCTGACTCAGGAATCATCCTGGGGTCTCCTGCATTGTAGGCAGATTCTTTACCAACTGAGCTCTCAGGAAAGCCCTACATAAGTAGATAGTCAGTAAATATCCGAATGAATGTAGCTATGTAAAATGTTCTTCCTTTATACTTTTTTGAAGTTTTTAAATTTTGTATGAATAACATTATCTTAGTATTAGAATCAGGAAAAAATACCCTAAGTTATTTTACAAGAAACTATTTTTGTGATTATTATTATAAATGTTCTAATATTTTGAACTATTTTCTTAGATTGAGTAGTAGAATTACTGTATCAAAGAATGTTTTTTTAGCCAAAATTCATATTGCCAAATGTCTTTCCAAAGGACTTCTGTGTATTATTGTGCTACTGGTAAATAGTATTAGCCTCATGCTACAACTTGCCAGAACTACATGTTCTATTTTAAAACAATTATGTTTTTAAAAAGCTTTCCTCTGTTTTCAGTTATATTCATTTATTAATGAGGGGGCTCCCTCTTCCACTCCTTTGTTTACCAGTTGCGCCCCTCTTTTATGAACTGTCTTTGGAACCTTTGCCCATGATAGGCAACGAGCATGTGTATTTATTAAGAAGCTTAGGGAAAAAGAGGATATAAAGAATTATGTGGTCATTTTATTTTTTAAGATGAAGGTTTAAAACCTTCACAATGGAAAAGTTTTGAAATGATCACAGCTGGTTACTTATGAATAGATTGTCCAATCTAAGTATAAAGTTTTTAACTTTTAGATGGACTGAAATGAGTACAAAGTTTCATAAAAATGCTGAATTTCTAATCTTTTGTGTTGTACAATGATAGTTTTAGCTTCTGCTCTTATCTTCTAAGCTTTCTAAGTCTTGAGTAGTGCCAGCTAAAACAAACATAATTAAGGGGCTAAAGTAAGTGGCCCAAACAAAAAGAATTAAGCCTTTCTTTTGAAAAATTGTTTTAAGAAAATTAATTTTAAAATATTCCTCTGAGGTAAAATTTGGCATATGTGCTCCCCCAGAAATCTGTTCACAGGTTTCAACATTTTTTTAGAATTGTTCATGTGATGGTACTTACAATTTTTTTTAACATCAATTTGTATTTTTTATATGGGTGATAAATTGGAGACCAGCATTTTTTTTAGGAGCACTGATGTAAAGGAAAGAGAATGGATCATTTCAATAAATGTATTATACTTCATATGTGTTTGAAACATACATGGCAGAAGATGAGATGGTTAGATAGCATCACCGATTCGATGGACATGATTTTGAGCAAACTCCAGGAGATTGTGGAGGACAGGGAAGCCTGGAGTGCTGCAGTCCATGGGGTTACAAAGAGTCAGACATGACTTACATGGCTCAAATATTGTTGACTGAACAACAACAATATTTCATATGAACAAATATGCGGTCTCTTTGGCCAGTTTCTTTTCAAAAGTTGATTGTTTTATGTGAGCTTAAGTTTACTTTTACAGCAGACTTAACATGTATGTGTTTTTGGTTGTAATACTGGAAAAATTATGCTATCTTTTCCATGTTGTAAGTGGAGACTCCGTGAGGCAGTGTTCTGAGGAGGTCGCATAATGGCTGTTAGTCTTTCTGTGACTGAATGACATGCAACAGGCTCAACAGCATGGGCTGGAACTTAGCCGCATCTTCTAATGCTTCAGAATCCCCCTAACCTGATTCAGTCTAAGGTTGAGGAGATCACTAGCCATGTGGACAGAAGACGTCACAGTCCTTGCAAATTCCTCAGCCCAGCTGGAAGACCCTGTTACCTCTCAGTCTCTAAGCTCTTTCTCATTTTTAACAGAAGTTATTCCCAATTTTGACTCTTCAGAAGATAATATCTTCCCTTTAGGACAGACAATTAAACTACCTTACCTTTCTTTCCATGTGCATATTTTCAAATACTGTACCTACTCAACTTGTATTTTCTCATGAAAAAGACAAACCTTTTTCTTTCCAGGCTACCCAGGTATTCCTGACTCTTGGTCCTCCTCCACAAGGTGTTATTTGTCTGTTATGACCTTTTCTTTATTATATCTTCCCTCTCAGTGACTTCATTACCCTAACCCCTGACCCAACACATCTACTTGTTTATCCAACACGTACTTCAAATTTTAAAAAATTAAAATGACTTCTAATTCTTCTTTCAAATAAGGTCTGCCACCTACTATGTCCTATTTTAGAGATTGGCATCACCTCCCGACTCTTTTTGGCCTGGAAATCGTCCAACTCCTCTGTTATCCTTATTTCCATATTCATTTGGTCACTGATTCTACTTGATTTGGGCTTCCCTTGTGGTTCAGTTGGTAAGGAATCTGCTGCAATGCAGGAGACCTGGGTTCCATCCCTGGGTTGGGAAGATCCCCTGGAGAAGGGAACGGCTGGCTACCCACTGCAGTATTCTGGCCTGGAGAATTCCATGGACGGTATAGTACATGGGGTCACAAAGAGTTGGACACAACTGAGCGCCTTTCACTTTCTACTTGATTCTACTGCCTCAGCAACTTACTGAGTGCTCCCTGTCTTCATTCAGTCCTACTCTTCCTTCGTTTTTCTCACCTTGACTACTTTAGTGGTTTCTTGACTGGTCTTTTTTCCCCCCTCTAACTTTAAAAATGTACCTATTTAGTATGTGAAATTAGAATCTAATTTCATCCAGGTATTACCTTGAAGCAAACAAATATATACATTTTTTAAATGATGCTGACATTTCTAGATTAACTATTATTTAGTGATAGTCTTTTTTTTTTAAATACATGTTGCATTTATTCTATTAGTATCACCTCACTTTAAATTTTAGCCAACATCTTGTTTCATATTCATTGTTAGTTCCTAGTTTTATGTAACTCGACTTTTGTAAGGTTTATTTATTTTGCTTTTCTATTTTTGGTACAATATTTGTTTCTGTAACTTGACACCAAAAATGATCCAGTTCGTTTTGGGAGCACCAGGCATCCAAACATAAGTAATGTAGAGTGATAACATTCATGTGTTTTGACAGCATTTAAAGGGAAAATAAAGGAGGCTATGTCAAAAGCGTACTACAGATCTCAAATTACCAAGGGCATTACAGGACTTTGGCTATCTTGGAGCTATAAGTGTTGCAAAGCTATGATTTGGAGGGTATGTGCAGAATAAAGACCTACTTTATATTAACATTTCTTTTTACTATAAAGGAAATAGCACTGATTTGAAGAGAGTTAGTTTACACAAAGTAACTCTTGTCCATTGTTAGCCTCAATTTTCAGGGTAAGATTAATAAGAATTATTAAGTAGTTTAAACCTTAAGTTTGCATCTTGTAATTAGCTTAATTTTGTGTCACAGGTTTTAATGGGAGCCATCTCAGCTCTTTTATTCCCTGGCAAAGTACTATTATGTTTCTAGCCTGGATAGAGGAATGCTGGATTTTATGTATGTCTTGAAACAAGTCAGCACAGTTTGGTTAAAACAGCTAACTAAATGATGAGTAGCAAATCAGACTGTAAAATCCTACTCGGTGGTTTAGCTTGTCAATAGGGTTTGAACCATATCATAGTCCCACAGCGGTCGGGACCAGTCTGGTAACAGGTCAGCCTCAGTGCCTGGCTCTGCTATTGACACAGGGGATGGTGCTTGGGCCCCTGACAGGAAGCCAGTTTGTCCAAGTGCGAGATCAGAGATGTGTGTTTTTAATAAGGCTTTGTTGAGTGCCTGCCATGAATTAGATGACTTATTTAGGGATGAAGCAACATTCTTCAAAATCATTACAAGACCAAGACTACATAAGTTTGGGTGTTTTTCTTCATCGTGGTTCACACTGCTTCTGCCATTCACGAGAAATCCTGGTGGCAACATGGTGTCATGAAGGGCAGTTTTTAGGTCAGATGTCTGATGGACTCACCATGTTCATCAACTGAGCAACTGAAAGATTCATGGTCCTTCAGAACTGGAGACAGTGGGACAGTACAGCAATCAGAGTGACAGAGATTGGGCTAACAGGCCTGGAAAGTTGAAATCCTCTTATCTTTGTTATTCTTTCAAATCTGGTTTCCTATTTTCCACTCCTACTGTATTTCGAACTCTTGAAATTTTCACGTAACCAGGCATGATGACATATTGTTGAAGCTTTGGGATTTAGGTCCTGGCTCCTTTACTTATAGCTGCTTAACTTCAAGTCCTTAGTTTACTCATTTGTAAAATGATAACGCCCACCTCCAAAGTTGTAATGAAAACTAAGTGGATCAATACATGTGAAATGCCTGGAGTAGTATAAAACCTCACATGGATGTTAACTAATAACGATATTGATAATATCAGTCCAATTAAAGAACACAGATAAAGCAATTTTAATGGCACTCATCTAGAGAGAGGATATAAGGAGAGCACAGCAGAATCAACCAGATGACTTACAATAGGTAGCAAAATAGACACATGGCTTGTTTTCTATGAATACTCTAGCTGAACAGAGATTGCATAATCCCCACTGGCAACATTTTCCTCACTGGTAGATACTGTGCCTTACAGCTGCTTAAAAAAATCAGAGTTAATCGTATAGACAGAATTGCTTCACATTTCCCTTCAGAGTGGGAAACCTATTTGGATGGGTAGAAAAAAACAGAAGAAAAAGCAGCTATTTAAAATACTAAATTTATCTAAATTTCCTACAACCCATCTTAGCTGGTTAAGATGGGAGAGACAAAGCAAAAGAAGAGAGTTTTAAAGCGTCCTTTAGAGATTTTGAAAACTTAATTGAATGTTTCTACCTTGGTAAAACTGAACCCATTTATCTGTATAATCTCTTCAAACTTGGAGTTATTGAAAAACTTCTGTCTTTTCTCTCTATTCTTAGCCAAAAGCAGTTTGCATGTTATTTGCTTACTTGGGTGCAGTTCTGCAAGTCCGCGTATTTAAAGTTTGTGAGGGAGCCAAGCCACAGGACCTGGCTGCCTTTCAGCTGCTGAACAGGGGGCATGTAACTTGCCATCGGCCCCCAACTGCGAGAACTGTGGGTGTAATTTCTTTTTGCTCATCCATCCTGAAGTGAATTTATCTCCTCTACACATTTGTTTTCCTTTGGATGTTTGCCTTTTGTTGCGTGATCCTCACTTTGTTGAACACAAGTACTTCTGTAGGGTTACTTATCCTCTCAAAACAAGGAAAAATTACTTTTGCAAAGCTGTTTTAAGTCAGAGGATGTAACGTAAATCCCATCCGAAGCAGCAGTTCCCATCCATCCAGAGGTGGGAAGAAGAGAAATTTCTAATACAAGTCAGAAAGCTAACAGTCCATCCGAGCTGGAACAGAAGGACCATGATGGGCTTATGGCAGTGTCAGGCATGTGGTCAAACCTGCCCTGTGGCTTGGCTGTGAGTCAGCTCCTTTCATGTGGCTGGTTGAAGGGATGCTAAGGAGATTTCTTCCTATCTGTCTCATGTATAGTCTTTTTGTTATTATTATCATCACCCTCACCATCACCACTAACATACATTCAGCGGTTACTATTTGCATGGCAAAGAGTTTGTTCTGTTTTTTTTTTCCCCCCCATAATATCTTATGAAAAAACCCAAGTAAACTTTCTGGGCAGCCCAGTACTTGCCATGAACTGGGCTAAAACTTTATTTCCTTGTTTAATCATAACCCCAACTTTATCTAGTACGAACAACTATTTCTTACATTAAAAATGAGAAACTGAAGCTTAGAAGATATCAGCTATGAGGCTGTGGATGAATGAATGTGGCAGAGTGAAGATTTACATTGGGTTTCTCAGTCTCTAAAGAGCATGTTCTTAACCTCCTAGGCAATGTTGCTTTCCTGAACTCAGATGACAAAGTATCCACTTTGGAAACTTACCATTTTTAAATGCTGTATACATAAAAATTTGGAATGGCATTTCTCTTAGTTCCCTTACTTTTATATAAGTACCTCCAGTAAAGGGAATCAAAGGTGAGGCTAGAAACAGCATTGGAGAAATCTTTACATAATTTGGCAAAACGAAACTTTTAGTTTCTTGTTACAATAAATAAGACATTTTCAAAGAAGAATGGGTGGTATTTACATAAGCCTAATTATTTATGCAAACTTTCTCAGTTAAGCAGTGCCTCTGTTAACTATATACTTGAGAAAAAGAGCAGTAAAAGATGATCTAATAAGGTTTAAAGAACATAAAGATTACACAGAAATCTGGTGGCCAACTATTTTTCTCTCTGAAAAACGGTACTTGTATAACCACAGGAGAAAGCTTGGAATTCACATAATCAAGAGTGCCTTGGTACGTAAGGTTTTTAAGAATATTTAAGTATTCCTTTGGATTTCTAATATGCTTTTTTTCAGGGTAAATGAATATAGACACATTTTAAGGCAGATTGATGGAGGAGATGAGTTCTCCAAGTCCTGGCCAACACTGTGATATTTTTAAGGTCCACATTTAATAATTCTGATTAGTGAGAGGTGGTTGATTTGACATTTGCCATTGGTGTAAACATAAGAGAGATGGACTTGAGAGGTGTCCTTAGCCATGTAAACTTGAGGTTTTAGCATTTGAACTTATTTAGAATTAATGATCAATGGCCTCTGGTTTAGAATGGTATCTAGTTGGATTTGCTTTTGTGACTTCCCTCCTGAGTTCTCCCTAAAACCCTGATAAGGATGAAATGGATGATACTGTAAACTAAAACCAATGGTCAACTTGTCATCAGAGTCCAGAAGGAAGTTTCAGTAAGAACCGAAAGGACTATATTTAAAAATGTAAGTGGAGGGTTATTTACATTATGCTGCTGATGACTGTGTCTCCCTGAAAGCTAGAAATACTTTCTATACTCGCAACCGACTGGCTCCTGGGTCAGAAATGAAAGTTCCATGTCATTTAGAAAACCGGAGGGATGTCCTTTTGTTGTGTGGCCTCAGCCTAATAACAAGAAAATGATAATTGTAACTAATAGTGATATACCTAATAGTGAATACTTCTAATAGTCCATGAAATACATTAGCTTGTTTAATTACTGTAATAACTGTGTGAGTTAGATTCTGTTGTTGTTCTTGATTTCCAGATGAGGAAATAGAGGCACAGAGATGATCAGCATTCACTGTGTGGTTTGAGCAAGTTGACTAATGGGGCCAGAATTTGAATCTGCACTGTCTGGTTTCAGGGCCTGTGCTCCTAGTGACAAGGATAAACTGCCTATGAAGCCAGATGCCTCTTTCCTACATCTTTCTCTCTAAAAAGTCTATCGGTATTGCTCTTCTTACAAATGCCAGTTCCCAGAACATAAGCATTTACATAAGCATGCACACTGTGTCCTGGAAAATGTGGTTCCCTTAACTGCTGCAAGTCAGGGGTGCTGGGAAGAACCTGATTGGAGTGACTGTTAAAGATCATAATTTAATGTGTTTCTCTTTATTGTGTCTGAAATCTAGACAGTCATTTAGAGAAGGTTCCATTTTAGTTCAGCATAGTCATAGCAGAGAAAAAATGCCTAAGCATTGGATTAGGTTGTGTGCGTGTGCTCAGTCATGTCTGACGACTCTTTGTGGACCTATGGACTATAGCCTGCCCGTCTCCTCTGTCCATGGAATTTTCCAGGCAAGAATACTGAAATGGGGATACTTTTACAGGGGATCTTCCCAACCTAGGGATCAAACCTGTCTCTTGCATCTCCTGCATTGGCAGGCAGATTCTCCACCACCTGGGAAGCACATATTAGGCTGTTGTTATTCAGTCGCTCAGTCATGTCCAATTCTTTGTGACCCCATGGACAGCAGCACACCAGGCTTCCCTGTCCTTCACCATCTCCTGGAGCTTGCTCAAACTCATGTCCATTGAGTCAGTTATCCCATCCACCCATCTCATCCTCTGTCTTCCCCTTCTCATACTGCCTTCAATCTTTCCCAGTATCAGGGCCTTTTCCAATGAGTCAGATCTTTGCAACAGGTGATCAAAGGATTGGAGCTTCAGCTTCAGCATCAGTCCTTCCAATGAATATTCAAGACTGATTTCCTTTAGGATTGACTGGCTTGATCTCCTTGCTGTCCAAGGGACTCTCAGGAGTCTTCTCCAGCACCACAGTTTGAAGGCATCAATTCTTTGGTGCACAGCCTTGTTAGGCTGATTAAATTGGGAGCTGGCTAAATCAAGTGCTGTTCAAGAGTTGAGATGTATATGGAATTTAATCAATACCAAGATGGGCAAAGAGAGGCTCTGAAGGCAGTCCTGCAAATTTATCCCTTAAATCTGAGTAAACTATACTTTTTTGGAAGAAAACATGATTTTATGGAATAATTACTGTAAAATAAGAGGGAAATCATTCTAAAACTTAGCAAAGTTCAGATTCCTAATATTGTATTATAAAACAGAGGGAAAAAATAGGGGGAAAGTTTGTCCTCAAAAAGATACAGGGAAAACATAATATTCATAAAATAGGTTAGAAAGTAACAGTAAATCAACTGAGATAAACAGAGGTCAGGCAAGATAAAAAGTTGAAAGCAAACTAAACATAGAATGGTCACATTAACATGTTCATTGGAGAGTGTCAGGCACAGAATTGATCATTTGAAAAATAGAATAATTATACAGGGGAGAAACTTGGAAAGTGAATAGAATTTTAGCAGATAAGGACAAATTGCTAAAAATGGTGATGGAAGAGATGATAGATATTAACAGTAAAAAATCTGAGTTGAAAAGTGGCCCGGTTTTATAGAGCCAAAGAACTTAGTCTGTTAAAGCGATATCTACATATAGTCATAGCCTGGCAAAAACATGGCTGATTCATATTGAGGTTTGATAGAAAACAATTAAATTCTATTAAGCAATTATCCTTCAATAAGAAATAAATTAATTTAAAAAAAAGGATAAAAAGAAAATTCTAAAGAAAGTACTTTACATCCAAAGGACAAAAATCAAAGTCAAGCTGTCCTCAGGCTTCCAGTTTTGGTATTTTGTTTTGTTTTTTAAGTAGTAGGAATAGCATTTAAATTTTGAAAGGTGAAGAATCTAACCCTATAATCTTGTAACCCAGCTAAGTTATCTTTACTGACATATCATGCCACCTTAGTGACAATCATGAATTGTCACTAAGGGGATATTTCTATAACTTGCAAAGGTTTTACTCCAAATTTATGAGTCAACCTCTATCATAAGGGGTTCACATACACTTGCCAGCAAAAACATTTCAATGATGTGACTCCAAGCAAGAAGGAGGTACAGTGCCTTTCAGTCCTACCTCAGTTAGTCTTCTCAATAGGATAGTACATTGCTGCATGACAAACATTTCAAAATTTAGTAGCCAACAATCAAGAATTTCATTATAATTTTGCATGGATCCAAGCATAGACAGGTTGTAGCTGGGAGGCTCTAATTTTGGGGTGCTCATTCTGTCGTGTCAAGTCACTGCTGAAGGTACATCCATCTGAAGACTTCTTACGCCCACGTTTGACTCCTAGGCTAGTGCGGTCAGAACAGTTGATATTGACTAATATCTCTCTCTCCACATAGTCTCTCCACATGATTAGCTTGAGTTTCCTTACATGATGGTGGACCCAGAATGGAGCTGTAATGATTCTAGTGAAAGAAGTTCCAGAATATTGTGTCTGTCATAAAAGTCCAGATTCAAAGGGAGTGGAGGACCAGACTCCTGTGGGTGAGAGGATGGCATATTGGTACAAGGAAGGAAGAAAACGATGGCAGCTATCCTGGGGGCATACCACTATACTCTTTCTCACTGCTCACTTTATTTTCCAATATAGGAGGCTTTCAGCACTATACATAATAGACATGAGTTTGAGTAAGCTCCAGAAGTTGGTGATGGACGGGGAAGCCTGGTGTGCTGCAGTCCATTGGGTTGCAAAGAGTCAGACGTGACTGATCGACTGAACTGAACTCAGCACTGTACAGCATCGTTGCTTGGTTAACACACATCAAAGAGTTTGTTGAGTTGTATTAAACAAGTCATTAGGTTAGTTAATTTACTTTTTAGTTCAGAAAGCCTTGGCTGGATTATTACATAGATATTTTCAAGTATCTTAGAGATATTCTGGGAAATTAGTTGGGATACTTTCATAAACTGGAAATAAATTACTTTTTCCATTTCAAAAATGGAAGACTGGCCTCCACTATCCAAAAATTTGCCATCCAGCCTGTTTCTCAGAAATGAATTAGATTCAGATAATGAGGATTACTGTAGTGACAGGACAGAGATATACTTAAATATATGACAATTACAAAGTAAAATGCCAATGTATTCATTTCTTGAAAAAACATTGCAAAATATTATGAGAAACCAAGTGGTTGATTAGCATTTATGAATGGTAACACTTTTGTTTACAGCATATATATGTGTGTGTATGTATATATAGATATATATATACTTTTGATTAGCAGTGATTATTTCTGAGGGTTTTTTTTTCTATTCTGGGGGGATATTTTATGGTGATTTTTTTTTAGAGAAATATTATACCTACTAAAAAGTGCATGTAACTTATATTACAATTTAAAGAACAATGATAAAGTCATCCCTGCACTCTACCATTCTGTTTATAAGGTAGACAGTTACTGGCAATTTCACTAAGATGGCAGAGTAGATCTCCAGCCTCCATCCCTCCACACAAATCAATCAAGTAGAGAGCTATCCACAAACAAAGACAATGCTGGGAGAGCTCTGGAATCAGAGAAACTTCACCAACTCAGTTGAATAAAACAACCTGAGAACAACCCCACAAAAAGGGAAGGAAGAAAGTTTCACTTCTGCCTTCATCATCCTGTCCCCTGAGGCCACATTCTGGGCACCAAAGGAGACTCCCCAGCTGGAAAGAGTTCCCCCTACAGGGAGAGGAAGAGTGTGCTGAGTGACCAGCTCCCCTGCCCTTCGAGTACGAAGGACCCACTTCAGTGACCCCCACCAGAGACCAGCAGAGCTGGGACGTGACCCACAAAGACAGTTGCCAGGGTTCCAGTGTCAGATCCACAGAGGAACAAAGCACGATTCCCAGTGACCTGTCCTGCAGATGAGAACAGCAGCTTTTGCTACTGAAGAAACCAGGGGCCGGCACAGTCACCACTGATTTCACTGCGCTTTCACCCCCAGGTATTCATGTTTGCTGACACCAGCCGCCTGAGTCCCTCCCACCCCAGCGAACCTGGGGACTCTCTGTGGCTGTGTGAGTGGCTGACACCAGCCAGAGCCCCCCAGCTGCCCTCTCTGCTCTGTGTGCTCTCTGGGCTAGCCCCTCCTGCTGTGCACTTGCACACTGCTTGTCTCCTGCCCATCGTCGGCCTCCGTGGCCGAGTGTGCTCCTGTGACAAGGTCTTATAGCCATGCAGATGCCCGCTGATAGCCAAGACCTCCAAGGCTGCTTGTGGTCCTGGGTCTGGCCCGGTCACTGGCCTGAACTACTTGGGTGGGCTCATCGGCAGCTAGCCCTCTAGCTGCACAGCTGCATACCTCTGGCCCAGCCTCCATCACTGGCCTCTACTGCTATGTGCACGCCCACGGAGAGACCATGCAGTCACAGGAGGATGTGCTGATAGCATAGCCCCTACAGCTGCTTGTGGATCTGGACCTAGCCCTGTCTGCTGTCACTGGCCTATGCCACTGCTCACCTGCAGCTAGACACTCCAGCTATACGTCACATGCTAGCAGCCTGACTCCTGACACCAGGCTCCACTGCTGTGCCCTGGAGACCAGAGGCAGCAGCTGGGACAGTCACACCGGCAGCCAGAACCCTCACAGCTGCCGGCGTACCTACTGCCTGCCCTGGCTCCCACCACTGTGTGTGTGTTTGCAGCTGGCTTCTGCCACTACCCAGGTACCTGCAGCTGGCTTTCCACAGCCGGGTGTGTGTTCACAACAGGCTCCAGCCACTACTGCTGCCTGCCTTAGTCCCTAGCCTCTGAACTGGGGCTCACCGCTGAGAACCCCAACAGCCCTTGTGACCACTGAAGATATTCTTCCTGCAGCATCACCAAAGACCATGCAGTTGAGAGGGTGCCTACTTGCCCCACCCCTGTTCAACATTTTACTGGAATTCCTAGCCAGAGCAATCCATTAGACAAGGAAAAGAAAGAAAAGGCATCCAAATTGGGAAGGAAGAAATAAAATTGGCTGTTTGCTGTTTCTATGATCTTGTTCCTAGAAAAAATTTAAAACTCTACTGAAAATTTTTTTTATACCTTATAAATGAATTTAGTAAACTTTCGGGATACAACATCAACTTACAAACATACCCTTCTGTACACTAAGAATGAACTACTGGGAAAAGAAATAAAATAAGCCCATTTATAATAGCATCAAAAACAGTAAAAGGGAATACTGTTGAAATAAATTTAACCATGGGAGTGAATGATCTACACACCAAAAACTATAAGATAGTAATGAAAAAAATTGAAGAAGACAGTGGAAAAATATCCTACATTCAGGAATCAGAAGAGTTAATCTTGCTAAAATGTTGATACTACCCAAAGCCATCTATAGATTCAGAGTGATCTCTATCAAAATTCCAACACTGTTTTTCACAGAAATAGAAAACACAATGCTAATTTTCATATGGAACCACAGAAGACCCTAAATAGCCAGAGCAGTCTTGAGAAAAGACAAAGCTGGAGGCTTCGCACTTCCTGATTTCAAACTATGGTACAAAGCGATCAGAACAGTATAGTACTGGCATAAGAGCAGACACACAGAAGTAAACCAAACATATCAGGTCAACTAATATTTGACAGGGAAGCCAAGAATGCTCAGTGGGGAAAGGATTGTCTCTTCAGGACATGGCTGTAGGAAATCTAAATATCCATATGCAAAAGAATGAATTTGGGCCCCTATCTTTCATCACCAGGAAGTAACTCAAAATGGATTAAAGATCAAAATGTAGGACCTGAAGCCGTAAAATTCCTAGAAGAAAACAGGTGAAAGTCTCCTTTTGGAAGGATTGTATTACTTTACACTTAAATCAGACTTATATGTAAATACTTCATTATTTTTTTAATCTACTTCACACTTATGGCACTTACTTTTGAATGTATACATGTTATGGGTGCATACCAGTTGTAGTTGATAGTATTTAAAATTCCCATGGAGTAACACTTAGGGAAAAAGCACTTTACCTGCATAACATTATACATTCAGATAACCCTTAATGGGAACTAATCTAATTTCTACCTATAAAATAGAATTTTGCTAGCATCAGGGGGTATTTATTACTCAATGGAAAAGCCACAGTATTTCATCAGTGTACTCAACTCGTGTAATGCACAGTTTGTGGGGTTACATGAAATGAATTTGGAGAAGGATTTAAGCTGAAATATTTTCTTTTTCCTTTATTTATTTACTTTTTATTATCACAGTTTGGCACAGAGAATACATGAATTCAGTTTTTTCCTGCTGGAAAGACCATTCGTTTTTTGGCTTTCTCTTGTAGAGATCTAAAAATGACAGTATGAGAAAGGGATTGGGGACCAAAGAGAGTTATTAAACATGTCCATGGTCCCTGCACTCCAGGAACAGAGCGAATTACACAGGAATTAAATAGTTCCCTTTGCTCAAGTCTAATATTACCAGATAAGGTGTGAATGCAGTTTTGCCTGGAGAGAGTCCCTGCTCTTTGCTTTTTTTATCCCTTTGATCATGTGAATGTGGCCAGGCACATCATAGCCATAGTAGAAAGCGTCTCCAATCTGCTCTTTGCTTCTCTTCCTCCGGTGTCAGTAACCTCGGATTTCCTCATTCTGAAGAACCTCTTGCTCGCTCCTTCCACCTCTCTCTTGCTTTCTAGTGGAGCCTTTATGCTCTCTGCTTCACTCCATCATTTCTGACTTAATGCAGCCAGCCTGGTTTCTGCATTCAGCATCTCTGAACTCCTGCTTTAAAGGTCATTGATGGTGTCCCAGGACCAAATCATATGGCCATTTTCTCTTCTTTAGCTTTTAAATAAGAATTGTATATTTTTATCCATTCATCTGCTGATGGACATCTAGCTTGCTTCCATGTCCTGGCTATTGTAAACAGTGCGGCGATGAACATTGGGGTACACGTGTCTCTTTCAATTCTGGTTTCCTCGGTGTGTATGCCCAGCAGTGGGATTGCTGGGTCATACGGCAGTTCTGTTTTCCGTTTTTTAAGGAATCTCCACACTGTTTTCCATAGTGGCTGTACTAGTTTGCATTCCCACCAACAGTGTAAGAGGGTTCCCTTTTCTCCACATCCTCTCCAGCATTTATTGCTTGTAGACTTTTGGATGGCAGCCATTCTGACTGGTGTAAAGTGGTACCTCGTTGTGGTTTTGATTTGCATTTCTCTGATAATGAGTGATGTTGAGCATCTTTTCATGTGTTTGTTAGCCATTTTTATGTCTTCTTTGGAGAAATGTCTGTTTAGTTCTTTGGCCCACTTTTTGATTGGGTCGTTTATTTTTCTGGAATGGAGCTGCAGGAGTTGCTTGTATATTTTTGATATTAATTGTTTGTCCATTGCTTTGTTTGCTATTATTTTCTCCCATGAATGGATAAGAAAGCTGTGGTACATATACACAATGGAATATTACTCAGCCATAAAAAAGAATATATTTGAATCAGTTCTTCTACTGAGGTGGACGAAACTGGAGCCTATTATACAGAGTGAAGTAAGCCAGAAGGAAAAACAACAATACAGTATACTAACACATATATATATATATGGAATTTAAAAAGATGGTAATGATAACCCTGTATGTGAGACAGCAAAGGAAACGCAGATGTATAGAACAGTCATTTGGACTCTATGGGAGAGGGTAAGCCAAGGGTGGGATGATATGGGAGAATGGCATTGAAACATGTAAATTATCATATGTGAAATGAATCGCCAGCCCAGGTTTGATGTATGATACAGGCTGCTCAGGGCTGGTACACCAGGATGACCCAGAGGGATGGAATCAGGAGGGAGGTGGGAGGGGGGTTCTGGAAGGGGAACACATGTATACCCATGGTGGATTCATGTCAATGTATGGCAAAACCAACACGATAAAGAAAAAAATTAATGAATTTAAAAAATTGGTGAGAAGATGAAATAAAAAGAATTGTATATTTTTAACATGTACATGATGATTTGATTTACATATACAAAATGATTAGTCCAGTTTAGCTAATTAACATATCTTCTCACATACCTACTGTTTTGTATGTTGGATGAGAGAACATGAAATCTACTCTTAGCAAATTTCTCCCAGGGTTCAGCAGTAAAGAATCCACATGCAATGCAGGCGATATGGGAGACATGGGTTTGATCTCTGGATTGGGAAGATCCCCTTGGATGAGGAAACAGCAATCCACTCCAGTGTTCTTGCCAGGAAAATCCCATGGACAGAGGAACCTGGCAGGCCACAGTCCATAGGGTTGCAAAGAGTAAGATATAACTATGCACAGACACATACTACAGTGTTAGTAACTATAGTCACCATACTTTTTTACTTTAATGCTTAGAACAAAATGCATATGGCCCAAATGTTGCCATTTTGTATTTCTAACATCTTCCTTGCACACTTCCCTAGCAGATCATGTGTTCAGAACCTCCTTATGATCTAGTTTCATTGGTGTTTCTATAATGGAAATATTTGGGTAGGACGTATGACAAAGCAATCCTTATATAAGCTCATAAGCTCTAACAAGTAGTAGTTTAGTAAGGCTTCAAAAATCATATCCTATCATGATGAAAATGTCTCCTTGTCTTTGAGTTACATCAGTGATTGATTTCTAAATGAGGAAATATTCCAAAATGGTCCCCTAGACCAATTTGCATTTGAGTTGAATGGTAGCCATAATGATCAATCATTTTTCTCTCCCTCCTTTTCTTTCCTTCCTCCCTCTCTTCTTCCCTGTCACCACACAAGTTCCTCTTGTCCATAGTTTTGGTTGTTTCCATATTTTATTTATGAGCACAGGAACTGGAAGAGAGATCTTAAGTTGTGCTCTGTCCTAAGTTAATAGGAATCATTTTCCTGTATTTTATGGATGAAAACTGGCCCCTTAAAGAAACTTTGCTGTTCAGTGCAGAATGTTCTTTGTCAGAGCCAGAAAAATAGCATTGATTATTGATGACTCCAAGTCATAAACTTTTACTGTAGGAATTTTGCAAGCCTTCTTCAGTTTACAATTTTTAATTCCCCAGAAATTTTTATTCTTATTTTAAAAGAAACTTGTAATTTGTTGGTCATAATCCAAAAATATATAATTTTATGTTGTAAGATGAACGCACATATTTACATGAAAGTAAGCTGGCCTCTCAACTAATATGCCGAGATAGTCTATGGAGAAGGACATATTTTGGATACACATGCCCTTAGGAATACACACACGCACCTCAGAGAAACTGTCCCTGGTAATGTTGGTTGCGTACCTCATTGCTACTGAGACTTTCAGTGAACCAGAATTTAAGATATTTCAATGGCATTATTTGGTAGAATTCTAAATTCTTTTATAAGAAGACTTGGAAATACATTGTTGTTCAGTTGCTCAGTTGTGTCCTATATTTGCAGTCCCGTGGATTCCAGCACTCCAGGTTTCCCTTTCCTTCACGGTCTCCCAGAACTTGCTCAGGCTCATATCCATTGAGTCGATGATGCCATCCAGCCATCTCATCCTCTGTCATCCTCTTCTCCCCTGCCTTCAATCTTTCCCAGCATCAGGGTCTTTTCCAGAAAGTCAGCTCTTCTCATCAGGTGACCAAGTGGAAACACATTAGGGTCATTTAATATTACTTCTAAAAAGGATCAAAGTATAAGTATCAATCGTATATTTATCACCCCCACATTTATTTTTGTTTTGTATTAGAATCAAACTGATGGGAAGTGATTTCCAGGAGTTTCTTAATTCATCCCTTATCTTCCAGCTGAGTTCTAATTAAGATACTATCAGAAAAATGGTTACCTAATTTTTGAAAAGTGGTAAAGCAGAAAGCTTTTCATATCTGTCCTCAGTAACTTTCTAACTTCTGCAATAGATAAATAAATTATTATGGTTGTATTCCCTGATAGCTCAGTTGGTAAAGAATCTGACCCCAGTTTGATTCCTGGGACAGGAAGATCCCCTGGAGAAGAGATAGGCTACCCATTCTAGTATTCTTGGACTTCCCTTGTGGCTCAGTTGGTAAAGACTCTCCCTGCAATGAGGGAGACCTGGATTCGATCCCTGGGTTGGAAAGATCCCTTGAGAGAAGGGAAAGTCTACGCACTCCAGTATTCTGGCCTGGAGAATTCCATGGACTGTATATAGTCCATGGGGTTGCAAAGAGTCCGACACGACTGAGTGACTTTCACTTTAATGTGGTTGTATTGTAGCTCTGTAGCTATAATTATATTAATGTCTATTTTTGATTAGCAACAAAGTAGAAAGGTCGAAAGCAGTTCTATTTTTAAAAGATAATTGTTAACGTATCCTGTGACCATTTACATCTTTTTTGATTCTCTGTAATATTTCCCAAAAGTCCTTTCTAAAATAACTATTTTCATATTGAAGCTTTAGGTCAGATTTCATCACAGGGCCTTGAATCTGCTCTGCTCAGGTTGTGAGAAGTGTGTATTTTATAACATAGTAATAATTCACTGATTTTTTAATGTAGTTTTTCTTATCAAATTTCAGGTGATGTCTTTACTGAAATTATAGTAGTTTGGAATGCAAGTCTCCTCTTGGCTATATCTGGTTCAGTGATTTATTTTAAAGCATTTACATTAAATTTTTTCATGTTGTATGTAAACTTCATTCCTCATGTTTTTAACACATAAGCCAGATAAAACTGATTAGAACATAGTGATACAAGCATGAACATAAGCAGTGCTTGGGAAATACTACAGATATTTATGTGTATATGTGTGTGCATGTAGGTGAAGTAGTTTATTTTGATTTTAGCGTATGTATTTAACAATCTTAAGTACACTTTCTGGAGAGTGAAATGCCATTTTCAGTTGTGGGGAGGTAAACTCATTTTACTAAACAGTAAGATATTTGTGAAAAATATAATTAGCTATGTTCTGCTCTTTTGATATCTGGTAATCACAAAGATATCAGGATTCAAGATAACCCAGCAAAATGTGATGTCTCTAATCATCATTAATTGTGTGGAACATGTTATTTAGAGTACCTTGAAAAGTATTTTTCTTCTAATTGAAATCCATTGCTTCTACTCAGGTGGTTGACAGAGATTCACAGTGACCAAAACATTTGTCTGATCTTTACTTATAGAGACTATTTATTTTGGCAAGTGTTTGTTTACTTTCCTTACCTTGCAAGAATAACAAAGAACACATGCCCTTGATCATCTTGGTCTTGTAACAAACCAATGATAGTCCCAGCCCCCATTTTAGGAATTTAATGGTTCAACTGTTTAGTTGAATGACCTATTCATAGAGTTTGTGGGAGTTTATGACTAAAGGGAAGAGTGTAATGCTGACTCCATCTTACTTGCCTCGCTCTAAGGAGATCACAGTTATTGTACCACAAAGGTGATGAGATAAAGTATAGCATAGTGGATATTAAGAGAGTAAGCTTTGGGACCACACTGAGTTCAAATCCAAACTCTCCTACTTACTGGCTGTGTCACTCGAGGTCACCTTACCTCTCTGACCTTCTGGATCTTCTTCTGCAAAGTCGGACCAAAGAGAATATCTATTTCACAGGAATATTTTTAGTATGAAATGAGATAACGTATATAAAACACTTAGTCCTGGCACACAGCTAACAGAGCATCATGGTGGTGATTTAATAACATGAAGGAAGCTCATAGTATCTTTCTGAGAGAAGGAAAAAGACTTGTAATATGTCTCCTCCTTTCTGTGATATAGCCAATAACATTTTAAGACCCCTGGTATTCACATCACCAGGTATGAGGGGTACTTCTCTTGTTTTTCCAATGTTTAAAGTGCCAAATCTGTACCCAAGAAAGGCAGAAGCTCTAAAGTTGATCATAGGTTTAATTTTTTTTTCCAACTATATTTTTTTTCTTTTTTGGTTCAACTCTAGAATTTTGGCAAACCAAACAGATTGTCTTTCAAAACAGAATATATTGAGTGAATTGATAGATTGTATAGAGTGAAGCAAGTTTGTGGGATATAATCACAGAAGTGAATCTGCTGTAACATGAATGACCTACAGCATGAATAACCCAGCTTGAATGAAAAGATAGGAGTGCACATGCCTTCCAATAAGGGTAGTGTGATCTCTGCTGCTTTCTTAGGGCATCACCACAAACAGAACTTGGGAGGGGAGTCCAGGCACAAAGAGAGTTGCCTCATTTCGTAATTTGGAAGTGACCTCTCAGCTGAGTTGGGAGCAGGATGTCGTTTATTTTAAAGGGGTGTTGAGCACTCTTTGGGCCTTTCCTGGAGGCTCAGTGGTAAAGAATCCACCTGGAGAATGGGGGTTTGATTTCTGGGTCAGGAAGATCCCCTGGAGGAGGAAAGGGCAACCCACTCTAGTATTCTTGCCCAGCGCAGCCCATGAACAGAGGACCCTGGTGGGCTACAGTCCCTGGGGTTGCAGAGTCGGACATGACTGAAGCGACAGCATGCACACACTGGCTCTCCTCTCTCTCTCCTGTTCCAAAGCTCTTTCTCTCTGCTGCCCACACCCTTTTCAGCATAGCTTTATGTCCTAGGCTTGCATAGAGTCTTGATTTTGCACTGAATCATGTCTGAAGCTTAGCCAAAAATTCTGGATTTTCCCTCCTAAAGATTTCATTCAGAAGTGAGTGTATGTCTAGGGAACCTGCATTTAAAAAAAAAAAAAAAAAAAACCACCTCCCTGGAGGATTCTACTGTCTCTGGCCCGTGATCTAGCTTTTGGAACTCTCAGCAGAAAAAGAAACTTGCCTATGTCATCTTCACTTGAGTTTTACCACGGGCACACTATTGATGCTGAGTTTAAAATGCTAAATGTGTTGCTTGACCCCAGGAAACTGAGGCTTTGAAGGCCTTTAACCCCAGAGAATAATTAATATGGGGAATGGAGGTTGTAGGCCAGGTCCACTGGGGAGCTAATGCGGCCCACAAGCACCCTGATGCGTGGGGGGACTGGGTGGGGAGGTCGATGCCTTTCTTTGGTCTAGTATTTACTGATTAATTTGTTTGTTCAGCAGCCATTTAAATGATGAGATCAAAGACGTTGTGCTGGGCACAAGGGATCCAAAGAGTATAGTGGAAAGAGTACAGGTTTTAGAATCTGCCAGATGTTGGTTTGACTCACTGCCGAGCCGTGTGATTCTGAGCTATTTACTTAACTTCTCTAAAAACCTATTTCCTCATCGGCAAAGTGAAAATAATGCTTACCTCGCGGGCTGTCATAAGGATTAGCAAACACACGTGAGGCACCTCATTTGGTGCTAGAAGTGAGTTAGCAGGTACATGCCAGGTGGAGTATCTGAAACTCGACATTTTCTTTACCCCTACAGCAATGTCAAGGTGGATACCATTGATATTATGAGTCTAGACAAGAGAAAACTAAGCCTTAGAAAAAGATCAGTTGATCTAAAACCACTAGCTTTGGTGAGGCAGAGCTCTGCTTTGAATCTATGACTGTCTGACCCCCAAGCTCACGTCCTTGACCATGTGTCCTAGATGCCTGCCCCATCCGGCGTCATGGGACTCCCCTGCCACTCCAGGCTGGACCCGGCAGTGACCTATCTGTGCACTGGCCAGGCATCCATGACTCCGTGTTTTAGCTCTGCGGGGAGCAAGGCACATTGAATTCTTCCCTTGGGAGGATGCAATTCAGGCAAAAGAGACTGAGGCTGTTGTAAGAGGGAAGTGAGCTAAAAGGTCATGGGTTTTTTCAGGGCCAGAGTTCTCTTCATAGTTCATGTGTAAGCTGTAGTT
This sequence comes from Antilocapra americana, assembly GCA_007570785.1. Lineage (NCBI taxonomy): Eukaryota > Metazoa > Chordata > Mammalia > Artiodactyla > Antilocapridae > Antilocapra > Antilocapra americana. Next base: position 33,621,416 of record ML661885.1, read on the forward strand.
GAGGGCGAAAGCCCTGTGGAGCCCGGGAAGAGCAAAAGAGTTCACTTGATGATGGACGACAGAGACCCTATGGTTTTGCCTCCTGACCAGATTCAGTGTTAAAATCTTTGCTCTAATGAGTGAATATCTGTAACTTGATTTTTAGAAAGTCTCTAACCAGTACTCAGTGACACATATTGGCATTAAATTGTGGCTATTTGTACTTACTCACAAACTAGTAGCCATGAAACACAAGCACACATAAAATTGCAACAAAAGGTGGCAAATATTTTAGGGAGGGAGGTTAAAAGTACTACAAGGGCACAGGGGAGGGGACACATTTATGGAGGCGGGAGCACCATCCCCTCGTGTCACCCATGTTGACTGTCCTCACGGAGGGCCTGACACCTAGGTGTGCCATAGGCTGGACTGATAACCCACACTCTGATGTGGCTACCATGTAGAAACCATTACTTATGTTCTTTTTACTTGTAGGTATGTCTTCAAGTTCCAAATTGTGTTGAATCCAAATTAAATAAATGCTTGCCATATGATGACAGTCCTAAATATCATTTCTTGGACTTCTTTTTTCATTTAGTTAATGGCTATTGATTGAAGATCAAGACGAAGGGATTAAATCATCTTATTCAAATAGAATTATCTTAAAAGGTACCTTCCCTTACAGTATGAAGTCAGCTCTGGAGCAACTTGAAATTCTTCTCTGCTTATCCCATCACTCCTGATCAAATGAAATCAGTATCATTTTCTCTGCAGAACTTGATGTTTTTCTGACTTAATTTAAGAGTGGCAAATGAGCATGATGGTTTTCTGCAAATTGTGTTTATTTTGAGTAAACCTAGGGTGCATGGTTGTATGACATTCTAGCAGAATGTTTTGGTTCTTACATTTTTTGATGATGATCAATTACATGAGAGTGTGCATGAAGTGCTTACAGTGCGTAGTCTAGAGCAGAAATGTTCACCAATCCATTTACCCCCCTCAAGAAATTTCATAGATCACATCTTGATAAAAGGTATGCAAAAGAATAAGCAATGAATCAATGCAGTGTAAATTTACAGAAAGTCTAAGTTACAGATAAGCTGTCATGTACGCTGTACTTACCAGTTCATGAAGGGTTTTCCGTTATGATGAGGTCATGGTCTTCCCTCCTAGAAGTCTGTCAGAGCAATATTAGCTGCTGTCTGATGCTTTACTGTCTCTTGAAAAGTAACTATTGCTGTGTTACTTCAGGGACTTTTAAAGCTGTAAAATTGAGAGAGAAATACTGAAAGCTGGTTCCAAGTCCAGCTCTGCTGCTGATTAGCTGTAGGAACTTGGATGGGTCACTTGAGTTTGTGTGTGCCTGGCCTGCTTCATCTCTAAAGCGTTTAGCAGAGCTGGACTAGAGTGGAGGGTAGTGATGTCAGGTATACTTGCTGTCTCTCCACTGTTTCGGACAGAGCGCACTGACTGAGGCTGGGAAGCCAACGCCCACAGAAGCCTTGGTTAGGAATCATCACCCAGTGATCAGCTTTTGTACTTGATATTAAATCTCCATGCATTTCCTGGACCAGAAGATAATGGAGATCATTTTTAGATTTACAATTCCATTCTTATAAAGAGATGTGAAGAGAAAAAGACCTGCTGTTTGCAAATAGTTTGTGTTAACTTTCCTCATAAGAAAATGGAAACCTGAGTTTATGAATAATACCTTTTTCTCCTACATCCATGTCTGCATAATTTCAGCAGATTTCATCTTAATTTTGTTTTATTTCTTCTTCGCCTCCTTTACCTTCAAACATCTTTTTAATAGAAGTGTTAATAATTTTTCCTCAGCATTTGGATCTTGCTATGTATTCTTTAGTCCACTACAGAGCTTACCATTGCCAGCCAAAAAAAAAAAAAAAAGACCTTCAGTTGGGGTTAAAAGAAAGTATTTAAGAAGTGAACTCCCCTGTATATATATTTTTAAACCAGAGATACTTACAGTAAAAGTGAATGATTGCCCCCTTGTGGTAGAGTTATATATTTGTTTCTTCACACAAACGAAATTTCAGTCTTCTCTACCCTGAAACTGTCCTTTACAGTGAACCTAAAGTAGTTATGAAAACAACTTAAGGTATTTTTGAAGCCACCTCTTTGTTTATTATCACTCATTTTAAACTCTATGGAACTTTGTCTAAATTGATTTTCCTTTTCTGTTTGAGGTACCAGATATCAAAGAACTTAACTGGAATGATCAATAATGTATGGAACAAACTCAGATATTATTCAAGTTACTTTTCTGTAATCTTTATTGCTTCACATGAGTTGGTAAGGACTCAGTAATAGAAGTTGTGTCCTGTACCTGAAGAACAGTAATTTTATCCAGAGCTACTCATGGAGGAAATTTTGAAACACAAGTGCAGGACATCTTAGTGGTACTACACTTAATTCATAAAGGTTTAGGTCATCCTCAGGATTAGTTTTTCTCTTCTACTCTCATCAGCTTGAACAATGAAACAAGAGTTTTAAACTAAATGGGACTTCCCTTTCAGCGATATAGGCAACAGACCTCATGCCTACTAAAATGTCTCTGAGAAGAGTTGAGAGGCCTCAAAGAGAAAGGAAGCCATTTTGTAATTGTCTCTTTGAAACAAAAAACAGTAAAATTTTACAGATAATACACAGAATTGGTTTATTGAATTAATGCTTACAAATTAGTATAAATCTGCATAGGTAGTAAGTATTCTGAATCATTTTCATGTTTTACATTCAGAGAAACCCATTTTCTTGGCTATTTTTTACTTTGGATGGTTGTCACTCTCCACCAATGGCCTTGTAATATGAACAAGATAATTAATAGTAAGTTATCTCCAGATTGTGTGTAGATTTTAAAAGCACATGCTTTTTTTTTTAACATAAAGATGAAAAGACTAAGTGACTACTTGGAAGTTTCAAATTATGACTTGAAATTCAAGATGTCTAGTAAAGTTTCCTTAGTAGGTGGCTTGTTATTTTTCAACACCATGGCATTTACTGGATTGTGCCTAAACTTTTTCTCAAAGAAAATTCGATCATAGTCATCAAACAACTATTGAACAATTTGCCAGTCCTTTAAAAAGACAACAGTCTCTCTGTGAAATGTTTTCAGTGGAGCATATTTTTGAAAAAACAGATAAAAATAAATTAATGAACTTTGTACTACTGTTATCAAGGAGCCAAACAGACTCATTTCCTTTACTCATTCTATCTCACTCTCTCTGGCTTTCCAGCTGATGTAAATAAATAATCACCAATATGTTCTGAACCATTATCAACACTGGGAAGATTTTTATCTTAGGCTGTGTAGAATATAGAGGGGTAGGTCCCAGTCATGTTCATCATATTTGCCTCTTTGGACTCCTTTCTAGATAAAAGAAGCTTTGTGAGCCAGCATCCATTCTTTTTTTTTTTTTTTTTATTGTTTTTGCCATACATTGTCATGATATCACCATGGGTTTACATATGCTTCCCCTCCGGAACCCCCCTCCCTCCTCCCTCCCCCCTGGGAAATCTCGCTGCACCAGTCCCCAGCATCAATCCTGGGCTGGCGATTGATTAGACACATGACAATTAACATGCTTCAATGCCCTTCTCCCATATCATCCCACTCTTACCCTCATCCACAAAGTCCACGAGTCTCTTCTATACATCTGCGTTCCTTTTGCTGTCTCGTATGTTGGGTTCTCGTTACTGTCTTTCTAAATTCCATATATATGCGTTAATATACTGTATTGTTGTTTTTGCTTCTGGCTTACTTCACTCTGGATAATGGGCTCCAGTTTCGTCCATCTGAGTAGAATTGCTTCAAATGAATTTTTTTTTAATGCTGAGTAATATTCCATTGTGTATATGTACCACAGCTTTCTTATCCATTTGTCAGTTGATGGGCATCTAGGTTGCTTCCATGTCCTGGCTATTGTAAACAATGCAGCGATGAACATTGGGGTACACGTGGCTCTTTCAATTCTGGTTTCCTCGGTGTATATGCCCAGCAGTGGGATTGCCAGGTCATATGGCAGGTCTATTTGCA